>JARDVY010000301.1:1200000-1800000 GCA_029030555.1 Ornithoptera alexandrae | reverse complement strand
AGGTATCGTTAACATGCTATCTTGTGGCACATTGTCAGAATTTAAAACATCCTGTACAGCAAGAAATTCCATATTTTGTTTTGATACATCTGGATACTTTGCAGTGGATGTTAAAGTAAATTCTGTCTCTTCTTGGTTACCATCACAGTTAAGTAAATTGGAACTTTTAGCCTGGTCAATACTGGATTCCTTTGAAATTCCAAACTTGAAATTTAATTTTGGAACCTCTGGTGCCTTGTTTAAGTTATTTGTAATAAAATTTTCATTCTTATCTTCAGTTTTTTTTGGAGATCCAAAATTGAAACTGGAAGTTTTAGCCAAAACATTGTTGTTAGTCTCCCATTCTTCATTTATTGACATTTGTTCCGCCTCTATATTTTTGCTTGAATTGCACTTAGCATTATGATCAATACCAAATTTAAAAGTGGTAGAGGTATTAAAGTTAAATTTTTTAATGTTTGTGTTCTCAGTATTAGGTTTTCCAGCCTCACAACAAATACATTTAGAAGCATTATTATCATTATTAGCCAAACAATATGAACATTCCCACATATTTGATTGAGCCTTAAGGATATTTTCATAAACATTGTCTTGTATTTTAAATATTGATACATCATTGTTGGGTGCAGGTAACATAACAGGTATATTATCAAAATTTTGTTCTAGTCTAACTTCACCACAAGTATTAAATGTACTGTTTTTATTGTCTCTGTTATCTGAAAATTTTTGTTCATTAGTTTTATTTTCATTGTCTTTAGCCTCTGGTCTCTTACCACCACAACAAATACATTTTTCAGCCAATGCATTATTCTTAACCCAGCAATCATTACACTTCCAACTCAACCTTTCTTGGGATGGCAATGGGAGAAGCGACTGATTACTACTAGTTATTTGTGCTGTTTCACATTTAGAGCACAAGTTACCAACAGTGTCTTGATGTATTTCATGTTTGCACCTAGAACATTTTAATGAAGTTTTATTTTCTTCGACTGGTTTCTTAGCAGAACAACAAACACAATTTGAAGCATCAACTTTATTATGCACCCAGCATTCAGAACATTTCCATTCTTCAAGTTTTTGTTTCACTAGTTTATTGTCAATTTCTAATGGCTGGACAGTAGGAACAGAAAAGTCTTGATGTATAATCACTTCAGTTTTCTCTTTATTTTGCTGTGGATTATCAAACAAAGTTTTAGGTATTGATGAATTTAGTGTATCTTTTAATACTACAAGTGGCATTGAAAATTGATATTGGTAGTTATTTGTTGGTTGCTTTTCCATATTAATGTTTTGGTCTGCTTCATCATTAATATTGTTATCTGGTGATATGATCGAAGTGTTTTTCACTGATTTAGCCATGGAAATTGCAATAGATGAGTTTAAATCTTCAGAATTTGTAGCAATACCAAAATCCAAATTTGCCAAATTACTTGGATGAGTTTCTAAAACGGCAGGAGGTAATTCCACAGGTGTGTTAATATATTTGTGACCCATGTTGTTCCTTGTTATTTTCGTTATATATTTGTCACTGTTTCTTTTAGAGAATTCACTAAAAAAAAGAGATAACATCAGTAAAAGTAATTTTAAATAACAAGGATATTTCATTTACTTCACTCTATTAAAAACAAGTTTACTCCAAAAACAAATATATTATAAATAAATTCAATAATCTAAAATTACTAATTATATTACAAAAGTAATTAACTTTGCAAACTTAATTTATTGCTATATAAGATTTATTAAATCTTAAAATTACTTTTGTGATTGGTTTTAGAAGAGGGAGATCATGCCTGGATAATTTAAGTATATTGGTTTCAAGAGCTCAGTTGGGTTTTTCAAAATCTCAATCAACTTTGTGTTGTTTCAATGACATCAACAATGCTTATAACAACGTGAATATTGTTTGTGTTGAGTATGCTGGTTCATTTAGGTGTAGGCTCTAAAATTTGTATATATATATGGATGTTTTTGAGTGAAACAAATTTAAACATAGATATTAATAACTTAAAACTACGTCGATGCACAAGACGTTCTTTTTTTATGTTTCGTGTGAGGGAAATGCCTACGCATACTTGTCCTCGCGGGGGCAAGGACGGGTTATGTCGGACTTGTACCTACGATGTTCCGCCTCATCGCCTGATGGCAGGGTTACGGGAACGCTTTAGTTGGCGACCGCGACCCTACCGGCGCTGGCCGCTTTCGTAGCCCCGCTTCGGGAGGAAAGAATGAACCCTCCCTTTTCAGGGCGCGCCAGAACATGCAGCGCGCTCCGTTCTCGGCCTCTTACAATTGTGCGGGCGACGTTTTCTCCCGAACCCGTCGCCCAGAGGCCATGGGAGCCACGGAAAAAACCTCTCCCGACCTCCTGCAGCGAAGAAATGCTAGGCCCGCCGTTACCGGTAACGGCCGCGGAGAATAGGGAGAACGGCGCATCGCAATACTGACACTCCTATTCCACCGCGGCCCCGCCGCCACTGCATCACCTGTGCGACACCGGTTAGCTACAGAGGGTACTCCCTCCGCGACTCCACCTCGGCTGCAAGGGGCAGTATGAAACCGTTCCTGCAGCCTGGCCGCAAAGGGCAGCATAAAGCCACCCCTGCAGTCTTCGGCCGCTCGGGTGAGTTCCAGTTATCCAACCGGTGCTCGAACCTGGATCTGCCGCTTCGGCCGGCCCTTCGCCGCGGGCGGACCGGGTGGGTTCCACTTCGCTTCACCGTGTGTCAGTCCATGGTTACTAAGCCCCTCCGCCACGACAAGGCGGGAACCCGTTGGAGGGATGCACAGAACGTGGCTTGGCAGAAGGGGACCCGCTATCCCCTTTACTATTTAATGCGGCTACTGTTGAAATTTATCATAATGTTAAAAACATCTCTATTTATCAATATACAGATGATTTTGTGTTATATATAACAAAAAAAGATTTTCATATTGCTAAGACAGAATTACAACGATCCTTCAATATTTATGTACAATTTAAGATTTATTAGGTTTCGAAATTTCTCTCCATTCATGATGATGTCAGCGCTGCAAGCCATTCGACTCTTACAGCTTATCTAACACTGGGCGCGAGGACCTGGATCCACGGCCTGTTTAAAAAAGTATACTACTTGTGGTGTAGTTATCCGACGGCGGAGTTTTTATAATGTGTGTCTGGTTATTGGTTACTCTGGCGAATCTACACGGTCGTCGAGGGCGGGCGCGGACCCGTTCCCCGACTACCTTCGCCTGTATCGGAATCTCTGGGCGGTGAGAACCGCCCCTGATCGCGGGTGTACTTAGTGTACGCGGTGTGCGAGTACCTGTGGCGCCGCGTTCTGAAGCGAGGGCGGCGTGATGCCGAGATTCGGAGCGTGTTGGTAGTGTCCGAAGTGTGTGTGGTAACGTGGGTGTTGTCAGTGATTGTGGGTTCGTCGTGTGTGGTGTGAGGGACCCCTGGGGATGACGGAATTAGCGCATACCGTGGTCTGCGCTTATTGGTCTTGGGATTCGAGGACGACTCGTAGTCGGCCGCTTTGGCCACCAGAGGGTTCGGGTGAGTTGACGCTATGTCGAATTATGATTCGGAGCACTCTCTGAAGTGTTCCGCAATGGTCAGGAGTTTGAGGTCGCTGTGGAGGTCCACATTGCGCTGGTACCATTCGGCACTGGTTGCGATGCGGGTGAAGCGGTTTTGAATAACCTGCAGGGGTTTGAGGCGTGCTTCGGACGAATGGGCGAAGACTACGCTGGCGTAAGACATTATAGGTCTTACGCATACCTTGTAGAGGTGGAGCTTGTGCCTGAGAGAGAGCTTGCTCTTTATGCACAGCAGGGGGTATAGCTTGCCCAGTAGTTGGGCCGCTTTGTTTCTCGCCCCGCGAATGTGGGCGATGAAGTTGAGCCTGGCGTCGAGCGTCACGCCGAGGTATTTGACCGAGTCCCTCCATGGGATGGATTGGCTGAAGAGGGAGATCTGGCCCCGTTTATGGCCTTTTAGCTCCGACTTCCAGTGAAGGGTTGTGGGCTTTCGATGAGTTAGAAATTTATATAACAAAAGTGTATTTTTTGTTTTTTCAAAGGGTCGCAATAGGCAACACCCTAATGTTAATATAAAAGTAAATGATGTTTGTCTACCAGTTGTCGATACTGTCAAGTATCTTGGCGTGTGGTTGGACCGTTCTCTAAAATGGAGGCAACATATTACTGAAGCGTACGAAAAAATTACAAAATTATTGAATTTATTTAAAGTTCTCTCTGGATCAAGTCAAGCTATGGGGATTATTGGTGGTTTTATTAAAAGTACACCTATCCATGTTATGGAAAGTGAACTTAATTTATAGCCATTACATATCAAAAGATTATATTTAGCAAGGAAACTTTATCTCAAATCCTCGTCATTTCAAAATAATGTACTAGTCAAAATACTCAAAGAATTATCATGCACATGCATTCAAGGTTACTGGAATTCTAAACGAAAGCCTCTATTGTTAACAATTCACAACCAGTTTAGTTCCTTGCCTGTACACAAAAGTCACACTATGTGTATGTTTACATTAAATACTTGGGTGAGCAATATCAATTTTTGTAGACTGTCAAAACTAGTATTATGAAAATTGAAAAAGCCAAACGCTGTTATAACACACTTGAGCTTAAACATATCTGAGATAAAGTAATTGATACCAAATTTAGTAGTTTCATAAAAATCTATACAGATGGGTCTAAATCTAAAGATACACAAGAAGTTGGAGCAGCTTTCTTTGATTATAATTCTAATAATGCAATGAAATTCAATCTTAAACGTGATATCTCAATCATGTATGCAGAGCTTTTCGCTAAAATGGAGGCGTCATATATAAAATCACTTAATTATGATAAATTTATTATTTTGTCAGACTCCAGAAGCTCCCTACAACGTGGCTCGATGTACCTCTACTTTTCGAGGGGTACGGATAGCCTACACAATTTTAGAATTTTTATTAGAAATACAAGCAGAATCCAAAACAGTAATTTTGCAATGGTCCCATCTCATATCAATGTTTTAGGCAATGAAATAGGAGATTTAGGTGCAAAAAATGCCACCAGTGAAGGTGTACCTATAGATATATTACCCCCTTTTAGCGAATATATTAATACAATAAAATTATTTTGTTACACAAGCTGGAGTGAATACTTTGACTTAAGATCCAGAGAGAAAGGAATATGGTATAGAAAAATCCAGCCACACCCTTTATGTTAGCCATGGATTACCAACTGTGTACTAAGTCGACAAAAGACTATAATCGCGTTGAGACTGCGCGCCGGCCATGTGCCGTGTAACAAGTTTGCCTATCTAATGCACAGGATGTCTTCACCGTTGAGCTCTAACTGCAATAGAATCAATGATGTTTATCACATCCTCATAGAATATTCAAAAAATCAAGCTTACAGAGACGCTTGCTATTCTAGTGTTTTGCTTCAAATTGGTAGAGTTAATACAATCTTGACTAAACCCATGTCCAACGAAGCCAAACAACTTTACAAAATAGCTCTAAGGCATGTTTGTGATTAATTATACATATATTATATTTGTATTCACTATGAGGGCGACATCATTGCATTAGCGATGAAGCCCTGTAAAAGAAAAAAAAAATATGAACACATAAAAATTATTTTACCTCTGTATATTTCTGTGTGGATAAGGCTCATGGTGTATTGCGCTACTGTGTGATGCAAGTATTTGATGCACATGGTTTGTTGTAACCATCAAACTTGAAATTTTGTTCTTCTTTTCTAATGACAGAATTGATGCAATACTTGGTATGTGTAATTCTTGAGTTTTATATGCTAGAAAATGACAAACATCAGTATACCATAATACATATAATAATAAATTTAAGGATAAAGTACAACACTTACAATGACTTTTATTGCACTGTGTTGTGGTATTTAAATTATCATGGTTTTTAGATTCTATAAACTGTGATATGCTTCTAGCTTCTGACAATGGTGATGAACAATCTTCTAACAACTTCATTATCCTTTTAGCAGATTGGCTCATACAGCTATCATCAAACCTTGAGTCACTATTATTAACGGGAGTTTTGCAAACATCAATATTTAGCTGATTCATATAACATGCAGATGCTCCACCATACGACGTTTTTCCAGGATAAAACGTTGAACCCAATGAGGTCGCATTGATTGATACAGAAGAATCTTTTACAGCATTACCTGCTTTTTTATCTGAAAACGATTT
Organism: Ornithoptera alexandrae; assembly: GCA_029030555.1. Lineage (NCBI taxonomy): Eukaryota > Metazoa > Arthropoda > Insecta > Lepidoptera > Papilionidae > Ornithoptera > Ornithoptera alexandrae. Next base: position 1,793,783 of record JARDVY010000301.1, on the reverse strand, counting down.
AAAGAATTTTAATTCAATTTTTGTCCCAATGTTACTATACTATGAATGAGAAAATAGTTATTATTTTTCTTAACTATGAATGTTTTATAAATAATGGACTTACTTTTGGACAAATCAGACGATTTTTCTTCAATTGTGTTAAATAAAGATTTTCGTTTCTTTATCACAGATTGTCTGCTTATTGTTGCAATAAATTGTGGACTATTAAAATTAATATTTTTATAATCACCCTCATTGTTATCCTCAGGTAATTCCTTTGTAATAGAGTGGTTTGATGTGGATACATGATGAAGATCTTTTTTTAAGTTCTTCACAGATGATTTCTTTGCACCTATGTTACTTGTTGAATAAAATACCTAAACAATGTAGTATTACATTAAAATAAATTCAATTGCAATTAAATTATAATAATGAATTAAATATTTATTGTCAATGTACTTACTCCAGATTGGCCAATGTGATTACTATTTTCTGTAGAATTATAACACATTTTTTTTGTAGGTGGAGAAATTTCCTCTTCAGATGAAGAATCTGTTGCATCTACTTTTTGAGATGGATCATTATCTGTTGATGCACTTGGAGAGCTTAACCACTTTACAAATGGAGAGAAAATATTTGACACTGTAGATGTAACATTCTGTATGAACGACTGAAAAAACACTGCTATGTTAGAATTGTAATTGTAAAAACACCAGTAATACTACAAAGAAATTATTTGACTAATAATAACTAAACAGGTGGACAACTATAAAATAATAAATAGTTCTTACAATATGTTCTCATTTTTTGAATACTTAATAAACAAACAATTTATCTTGTCCACAATTTAAAGTTGAATAGTTTAACTTTATTCTATTTTATCAAAAAACTTCAACTACAATTATTCAGTTATCCGTGAAAACAACAAAGTCACAGAATTTTATGTTATATAGAACTTATAATAAACACAAGCAACAAACGCAAGCATAAAACTGGTGAGTTATAATTAATTTAACTTTAAATCAAATTGTACAAATGTGAATTTTACAGATTTTATCTCATTTATGTATTTCATTATACTGTCATTTCATTGTGATTTCCAGTGTAGTATCTGCTGCAAAGCAATCAAAATGTTGTGATAAAAAAGATAAAGAAACACAATAAAATCTTTCAAATTTACTTTTATTTTATGAGTAATATTCGCGTTAATATAAGAAAACATTATTTAAATCAAACAATAAATAATTAAAAAAATGTAAAAATCTTAAAAACATTCGCCACATTCACATAAAAAGTTTGCAATTTTTGTTTTGAAGGGTATGTATTTGTTTCTAAATAAACTACATAAAATATTTTTTTTAACAAATCTTCTCAATAAGAACTCTGGTTTTCTGTGATAAATTTAAGCCATTATCTAAAACTTGTTCAACTCAAATTACCATGAATATATATTTTATTGTAAAATAAGCAACATATTACTCATCATTAAGCAAGCTTTTGCAAAAAAAACCTATCAAGCATAGCGTCCATGATTTGAAATAGATATCACACAAATTAAAAGATTTCAAAGTAAATAATATTTTAAGTTTATGAATAAACAAAAATTTGCATGTTTTAGGTTGAATGAATGTAAACTGTATAAGATAAACAAGGTTTTTATCAAATTATATTATTGTTAAAAAGATGTAATGTAATTTATGTAACATGCCATTAAAGTTTGTTGCACTAGTAAGTTTTGTGTTTTGAAATTAATGGGAGAACATTATAACATCATTTTAATATTATTATAGTACTTTTATTGGTAAAATGTAACAGTTCTGTTAATAAAACAATATTTGTAGTTAATTTTAGCTTGTGTGTGCTGTTTTGGAAAAATTTCTGAACAAACCGCATTAATATTGCATATACCGTTATAGTCAAGTTTGTATTTCACTATGCCTATTGTTTATGTTAAATGGAATTTTAAAAGAGGTATGAGAGAGAGAAAAGAAACAATCCAGAAGGTGGATACAAGTTGTTTGTTGCACATTTTCAATTAAATTTTCTTAACTACCAGCCTTTGCTTTCATCATATTCTATATTAGCCTCGTCTATAAATCACACTCAAACTGTTTACTTTATTGACATCAAAAAGGTGTTGATCTTAAAATAAATGGAACAATTAGATTTTAATAAAAATGCTGGCTCTAATCAGATTACCTTGTTGTTAAGGGTAAATTGTACCAAAAGTGATCATTTATTAAAGGAGTAGTTCCTACTATTAGATAAGTGCTTTTATAACACCAATTCATAAAAAGGGTTCAAAACATCTAATTGAAAATTATGGACCAATATCTGAACTATGCCAATTTATTTTTTTTATTATTGCCAAAATATTATAGAAAATAGTATACAATCAATAATATGTCTCACTTTTACATCTTAGTGGAAAAAAAACATGATATTTAAAAAGCAGTTCCACCACATGTAATCTCCTATTATATGATGAATACATATCATATCACATGTGCAACTCTGAAAATTGCAGTCTTAAAGTGCTGAAATGGGGACCTTGCACCTGAAAACACAGTGTTGGCAGACCTCCCACTAGATGGTAGAGGATATAAAAAGAATCATTAGGGACCACCGGAATCACACAGCACAAGAATGCTTTGTGGAACATTACAAAAGACTCATGTCCATCAATTGAAAGGATTATGATTATGATGTCATACTCTTTGCAGGTACTAGTAATTTACACAGGCTACAGCAAGGCTTTGATCATATTGACCTTATTTTTTTATTACTTCTTCTTTGTCATAACCTCATGACTGAAAGCCATGACTATAGTGCGTTTTTTTTTATTACAAAAGCTCTTAAATAAAGCTGTAACTAGTAACCTATTTTGTTGGCTCTCTTGTTTTGTCAAAAATTTATGTCAGACAATGAATCTGGATGGTTATACATCCTCTTCCATAGGTATACTGTCAGGAATCGCTCAAGGATCCTTGTTAGCCTCTTTTTTATTCATAATATTTATCAACAATATAACACTATGCTTTCAATTCTCTAAAATTCTACTATACACTGACTTTAAGCTCCATAAATAATGACAAAGATGTATTATGTTTACAAAATAAACTTCATTAAGGATTATTGTCTCAATAATAAACTAGATTTAAATGTCTCTAAATGCTGTGTATGCTCATGCTCTCGTTAAAGTAATGTCGTCAAAATAATTTATAAAATTGATAATATTAACAGTAATATTACTCCCAAGTCCCGCACTTCATTTATACTAGGCACTGGCCTACCGACTATTTAAATAGCTGTAAAAATATTTCATATACTCGCCCTATCTGAATGTAGACATATAATATCTAGTATAGCTTTATAATATTTTGAATAATAATGTTGACTTTCCCGAGCTGCTTGTGCTAATGGGCTTGTGTACATCTTCTTTAACTCTAAGAAATTGGAACCTTCTGCACAGTTCATTAGTAAAAACTAATTATAGACTAAACACCTACTTCATTAGGCTTGGCAAATATTTTAACTCGATTGTCTTTGGTAGTGGACATTGACTTGTTCAATACTTCAGCATCACAAATAAAAAAGAAACTCAATAAACTCCTTTTTGAAAATGATGAATGTACTCAAATAAAATATTGTTAAACTAAACCATACTTTTTATTATTTTTATTCATTTCTCTGAAACAAACAAAGCAAAGCAAAGCAAACAATGTTCCTGCGTAATATGTTCATCATTACTAAATAGCTGGTATGTTACAACTGAAATCTAAATCAGTTCAAAACATGATTATTAACTATTGTACATACAAGCAAAAATGACAGAGTGGGAGAGAAAGAGAGAGAGAGAGAGAGAGAGAGAGAGAGAGAGAGAGAGAGAGAGAGAAAGAGAGAAAAAGAGAGAATATGATATTTCTTCAATTAAATATTGAAATCTAACACAACTAACAGTCATTTTAATGTTTTTGTTTCTGATATTTATGGACTGAAACATAGATTGGTGGATGTCACATGTCAACAAAATTTGTTGTTCAGCTCAAAAGTCAAGAGCTAGTGATATAAAAGTTACACTACAGTAGATGAATAAATGAGTGATTGCGTACTAAAAGTATATGATACAAAGTGATCCAACCAAGTCCATTTCAATTTTCAATAATAGGGGCAATTTGAGCAGTACTGATCCTATTGTATCATTTCAGCTTCATTTGGGACATATCTCACTTAATATTTTTGCATTTTGCTGGATAAAGTTTCATCTTCTAATTGCACTTAGTGTGATAAAAGAGATGTTTATCGCATCATTGTGTAATATATTCAGAAATATGCTGAAAGCAACAATTTATAACTCATATTAGTAATAATTTGTTAGATGTTGCTTTGTATGAAAGCTTTCATAATTAGACCTTATAAAATCCAGCGAGACTGAAAATTAATATTGTTAAAATAATTTAAAACATAAATGATGCATAGTTAAAATAAAGTATATGTATTTATTGGATATATATTATTTAGTGGATTATTATGACAATTACTTTGAGGGTGATTACAAAATTACCATGGTAAAATGAGCATATGAAAATTAATATGAAAATATGTGTTTGGCCATACCATAGTAATTTTGTTAGGTATAGTGCTCTCCAGAACAGTGTTTCTATGCTACTGTTTTTTTATTTAATTTATTAAATTAGAGGTTATGCATGACATGTATGACATGACATACCACCCTCAAAGTAATAAAAATAATTCACTAAATAAATTTTTAATAAATACATGTACTATATTATATTTATAATTTATCATTAATGTTTTAAATAATTTAAATGATGGTTCATTGTATGCTCAAGGCCAACAGCACGACAAATATATTAACTAGCGCCACACCTTAACATGAAGAAAACATCTTGCTCGTCTCGGCGCAATTACATATAACATTTAACATATGTTACAAAAGGATATTTATTATTTACAATTGAAATTGGTTTATTTAGGATCTAGAGAATTTATATGATACTCTAAACAGCTAACAAGTGCTTTGCGGAGCAGTTAAAACGAATGAGAAAGTATAATCGATATGAGTCAACTCAAAAAAACTTTTAAATAACATCACCTAAAGCGGGAATTTATTTAAACTTACATTACTCGTTTCTCCAAATGAATGCGGTCGTTTCTTCCTGGTAATTGCCGTTCCTTCATCCATTTTTGTTTACTTTATGGTCAGCTTTAAGATTTTTACAGGACGACTCGTATGCATAAAAGTTTTAAAATAAATTCATAATCAGTAAAAACGTGACAAACATGGCGTCGTTAATCGAAGTGAGTGTACCATAAAGAGACGACACTGTTGGAAATTATCAGTTAGCAAATATAGAAATATGCACTTTTCACATTTCCTTCCGATGATATTTAAGGAACAAATGTTTTTTTTTCACTGGGCGAATTTAAATACTTCATAACATGAATTGAAACAAGTAACCGACAAATAGTACATTTACTTCAACGACAATGTTGCTATTATCGTGTAATAACGATTTTTTAAACACAGACAATAGTTACAGATTCTTGCAATATAGAAAAATTTGCATAAATGATATCAACACGATATAATAAAATGTTGAATAAGCACTATTCGAATTCTAGATGCAGTTGTAGAGTAGAAAATTTTTTGAACAGCGTAAAAAAAGTATTTTTTACTCAAAGTTTATTTTCAAAGATACACTTTTAATTTTTCTAAATGATATATAGTAAATTTCAACTGCACAAAAAAATAGTCTATTCCTTTAAAAAGCGCTACTGATATGATTGCGAAATAAATATATAATAGTTTTGTAGTTTTCTACACATATGAAAGGAAACAAACCTAACACAAATTTATGAACTCATCATCATTATCAGCCGATAGATGTCCACAATTGGACATAGGCCTCCTCACAAACATGGATAAAAATAATTTAATATATTCACTCGTTTACTTATTCTCTAACAAATTTAATTACCAACGGGAACTCCTATTTCTGCTGCCAAACAGTATTGAGCAAACATTAATGTGTTCCAGAGACGAGAGTTGTAATTAGTGAAATTACGACGATAACGATACTAAAACATCTTAAGTATCAAGGCAACGAAGACAATGTGGTGCTGTGTATACCATCCTAATTAGCGCCACCTTCTTATGGGCAGCCGTATTACTTACCATCAGGTGAACGTACCGCTCGTCACGTCATTTCAATAAATTAAAAATAAAACATTACCTAATCGACCGATTCAACCAGACGTTTGACATTTTACCTATTTGCATGTTCGAGGGCCTACATTTATGTGTTTATTACTTTTTAAAAATGCTATGTTATTATTAATACGTTTTTTGAATGCATATTTACTATAATTATTGCGCACGTTTCCAAAAAATAAAAATATCGAATTTAGTTGGTGCATCATACGAAGAAATAAATTTGATAGTCCACATCATCCACTATAGAAATTCTTAAAAATTTCCATTTATAACTTTCAAAGGCTGAAAGCTCCTATAATAATAAAGAATAAAAAAAAACATTCCGATGTTCAAACGATAAAAGTGAATTTATGAAAAATAATTTATTCAAAAATTAATGATTTTAGAACAGTTGTGTTTTAGTTTCAAGTCCATCTAGTTACATAATTATTAAAAATTTGTAATTTGATAACTAGTGTTTCCGAAAAGAAAAAACATTTGAATTAGCAGAGTGTAAACAGTTTTGTAACTGTAGTGGTTTAAGGTATACGCACGTGCAACACGAAGTTTAGGTTTTTATTATTAATATATTTAAAATCTCTGAACCCGGATCATTGTTTCGAATAAGTGGGCATGAATTAAGATTGTAAACGTTTTTGCCATGGTTCTTATCGACATGTTAGGGCTGCTTCCTTTTATACGTGTGTTTTTTTTCTCAAACATTAAATGTTATAATAATTTCGTAAAGATTGTAATATTAAATTATTAATTTTTAACACTAAATTAATGATTCTCTAAAGCTTAGAAGACGTTATTATGTACTTGTCTCATATATAGTTTTTATTTTAATTCCTTATATCATTTTAACAACTTACAGAAAGTTATACTTTAAACTTTTGTTTTTACCGGATTTTAATTTTTGTATTTAATGTTACGAATATTTTATTTTAAAGGTCAACATTAAAGCATTTATTATTATGAATTAAAAGGACATGGAACAACTAATTTTAAAATTTAATGATGACGCATTTAGTCAATAATAAAATTATTTAACTATATTATTAATAAAAATAATGTATCTGGTAAAGATGAATAGTTAGAAATTTCTTATTTTTTAATTTTCAAAATAATAAGAGAAAGTAAAAAACATAATATAACTGTAGATGGTTAGCCCTTTGTCACTATTACTATGTTGTTAAAAATTTGCGAATATATACATTACGAGAGACAGAGGCAGCATAGTCTCACAATCTTAGCCTGTTCCTAAGAAAGAGACGAACAGAAAAAAAATTTAGAAGCGTTTAAAATAATACTTTTAAAGAAAGATAACTGGATAAATTTCTTTAGATTCATCTTGAATTTTCAATCTCTTAAATATAATGTTAGGTTATTCAAATGTTGGTATTCCCGACAAATCATGGCAGCCACCAGTTGCTATTTTAGAGACTTCGTGAGTAAGAAGTTTTATAAAACGAAAATTAATATTATTTAAGTAATTTATGGAACAAGTTATTTTTCAGAATGGGAAGAGTTGTAATTGAAATGTATTGGAAGCATACGCCATTAACATGCAAAAACTTTATGGAGTTAATTCGAAGGGGTTATTATAATAATACTAAATTTCATCGAGTTATCAGAGATTTTATGGTGCAAGGTGGTGATCCTACAGGAACTGGGAAAGGAGGACAATCTATATATGGGTCAAGATTCCAAGATGAAATTACAACAGATTTAAAGCATACAGGAGCTGGTATATTATCGATGGCTAATTCGGGCCCTAATACAAATGGATCTCAGTTTTTTATTACTTTAGTTCCGACACAGTGGTTAGATGGAAGACATACTATTTTTGGTAGAGTGCAGAGTGGCATGCCTGTGGTCAAGAGAATTGGTTTAGTAGAATGTGATAAAAACAATTGTCCTGTTGATGATGTGAAAATTGAAAGGGCATATATACCAAAATAAATACCTGGATCCGTTTAACTACATTTTGAATACAATATATTACCCTCTCAAAAAAAATTTTTTTTTAATTTTTCTTTAGTGTGTTAAATATATAGTACAGTCTACTCTCCTATAATGCAGTTTTTATATCACATGGATATAAAATTGTAAAAGCTCTCCTATAATGCTGTACTCTTACAGTATGGTTTCCATTCAAGAATATCACATTCAACTAGATATGTTTATATAAACGTTCAAGCTTAGGTCTCAACTGTTTACAATATTGGTTTCAGTTGTTTTAGAGATCTTTCACAGTAGGTTTCATTGGTGACAAATTTTTTCTAAAATTTTGTTGCTGGCACTGTTCGAACTTCAGTGTTGAAGTGGAAAGTTTCATAGAGAATTAAGAAATTGCTTAGCTCCCTTAGCTCCCTACAGAGAGGTTTTGTTAGAGTTAGAAAAAAAGCTTCATTCAAAATCTAATGTGCAGATGAAATAAGTAAGAAAGGCAATTTATCCATTAAAAGAAGAAGAGTTGAGTATTCATATTTGACATTTTTCACTCGCATTATAATGAGTGTTAAAAGATTTCATAGTTTTACCAAAATCTTTTCTTTTTTTTTGAGAAACAGTTTTTTAGTTTCATTTTATTTCATCATTTCATAATATGAACCCTTCAATTCAATAAAAATAATTTATAATTTATCTTCTCTTTTGTACTTATTGGTCTCCATATAATGTGGTATGATGCGATTTGTATTAATTCTGCGGTTCTTATAAAGTGGTACACACTCACCACATTATAAGAGGGTTAACTGTATTTTGGTATATAGAATCCCATTTTAGGTTATCACTGGAGCTGTAAACACTACAATAACATTTTTCTATCTAAAAGGTGTATGTACCCTAATTTGCTGTACTTATTGTAGGGTGTGTGCAAATTTTAGGTATAGTTTGTGTACCATACCCTTAAGGTGCATGCTTACTACTACAAAGAAATAAACGTACCAATTTCATTTTGCATTTACTTATTTATATTCTATATTTGCACACAACCAAAATTAAAGAAATAGCACAATGAAAGCAGCAGTGGACTATGAATGCAATATGGACATAATGGTTTAACCTTATACTCAGATGCAGGTATGCAAATTATTTTATACACATAAAAAAATTAAAAAATAATTTTTCTAATTTTTTTTCTATATTAAAATATTAATTACTTAAAGTGAAATAGTGAGATTTTAAGACAGTGATTGTAAACTCTTAAATAATTGAGCCAGTGTTCCACAAATGCTTTGTCCACACTGTGAAAGAAGCATATATTGATTTAGTAGTGTGGGATGGATCTATAACATAAGATTTTCTGAATATCTCAGGGCTTTGGTATGGGAATTATATAAAAAGTTAAAATCCTCATTATGGTGAGTGCGATAGGAAAAATTGAAGAAGATATTGTACATGGCAAATATCAATGGGCAACCACTTGAACTATAAAACATGAAAACATCATCATATTTGCATAGACCAAATATGAATCTATTGCAAAAATCTTGGGGTCTCTCGAGCTTATGAGCTTCAGTAAGATCTATGTTGCTGACATTGTCATAATCTAAACTTGAGATAAGAAATGATAGAGCAAGCGTAATTTTAGTAACAGGAGGACCAAAATTACGCATCCTTTGAAGATTCTTGCCAATTAATATATCTACCAAAACTGCAGTTGTGGGCCCCATAAAAAAAATTTGTTATGATCACGTAATGATATTTCGATGCCTTACTAAACGATTTGTGGATTTTGGTTTATAACGCATATCGCTAACATTTTTGCTAGCATTATTTTTTTTTCAATTTTTTGAGCGCTAAATTATTTTAGACATTATCAGGAAACTACACTTGAAGTGTTTATTTGTCTACATGAATTGCAAATTCCCGCATACAAGTTTTTTAAACTATGAAGTTAGAAAGAGATCAATAAAGTTTTAAGCTTAATGTTTGTAATATTATAAACAAAATTTGCTTGGTTAAGGTTATTATCTGACATGTTGGTATTCATCTGTAAACATCGTGGCTCTGTTACAGTAATTATTATTACATTACAATAGATTCAAGAATAGGTTTTTTTTTATCATAGATAGGAGTTTTTTCCCTTTACATTAAATCTTTTTATGAAAGCAAAATCCAAATCAATGATTATTTAAAAATATATAGATTAATTTTAAGAAAAAAATGTATACATTGTGGGAAACATAAATGATTTATATGTAATAAATCTAACAACGCAGTTTCGATAAACGGCACAAGAGCAAAAAAATTGTAAAAATAGCTTTAATAAATTAAAACATAAACTATATTGCGTCTTCATTAATAAAGGGTTCCCTTATTAATGAAGAACATCTATAAAGTCGTATGATAGATGCTGACAGAAATAATTTACGTTTATTGTATAGCTAAAATATATTTTTATAAAATATCATCAGCTGATTGACATCCATTGCTGGATATAGATCTCTCCCAAAGATCTCCACATAATTCGCTATAAAATTTACTATTTTAAAATAATAATGAAAATTATAAGAAAGAGCTATGTATTATAATTTTTTTAATAATGAATTCTTTCTTATTTGAATATAAGCAAACGAGCGTGAGAATTTTAATGATCTTTTAAGTATAATTTTGTTGTGAATGGTTTTTTTAAATAAATAAGTAGCTCTAATTAATTTATTAATTTTCTTTTAAATCAATTTCTTTTTTTATGTTACTTATATCTGTGGCTTTTTTAATAATTTAATATTAGAACGAAAGTTGTCTATTCTTTAGTAAATAAAGCCTATTCCGTATTTATTGTGAAAGGATAAATAATTATTTGGTTATGTTTTAACAGAAAGGCAGACGAAAACAAAGTTAAAATTTAGCATAAGGGTTAATTAAATAATTTGGTAAATGTTCTGGCAGTTTCTACTGATTTGTCTATTAATAATTTGATTTCAATACTTCGTTTTGTCTATTTAGTACAATTATGTGATCCACATTCTTTTTTGGAAATGGACATTGAACATGACTTTCATTTTATTCCGTGCATATATCAATAATTCAAAGCACTAATATTATAAAGCGTGATTTTCGTTTGTTGTATAAGAAAACCAAGGCAAAAATAGTTTTTTCTTTTTAAACTAAAAGATTCTTCTTCAACTATCATAAATAATACATAGTATTTTTTTCTGAAATTAATGCCTAACATTGAAATAAATATTTAGATAAATGGTCCTCAACCTAGTCCTCAAAAATATGTATAAAAGATACTGCACAATATGCTGTTATTTCAAAAAATTTTAAGTCTTCTCTTAGATCAGAATTTTTTACGTATTTTATTTTGTATCTGGCTTTATTCTTTTTTTTGGCTTGCAAAAAGACCAACAGCATATGCATTGTTCGCTTATAGAAAAAAAAATATAGTCAATGAGTATAACTCGTTTAAACATTTTGCAATTAACGCGCTTTTTGTATTATTGTGCTTACGTATAAACATGGAATCCGATCATCAACCGAAGTTAAGTCCGGTTAGAGCTTTCCAAGGTACATAACAAGTTTAACTTTTATTATTCAGTTCCTAGAAATTGATTAATGTTAACTTGCTACAGTTTGATTGTCTTGCTAAAAGATGGTTGATTATAGAATATGCATATTTTCAGACGTGTGGTACTCTTTGCTTTCGATAATAATTTTTCAGGTTATAAAAATTCCGTGATATTTGGCCGAGAAAATTGAACAATAACTTATTTGTATCTTGATAACAATAAATTTATAATATATTTTGAAACTATACTTTACAAAGACTGGATCGAGTTAAAAACTTTACATTTAAGAAATTGAGTACAAACAGAAATAAAATCGTAGTTTATGATAATGAAGTTTATTGTAGTACGTTATTATTAAAATAATAAACTACTATTACTACTGCTATTATTAAAATAATAATAAACTACGATTATATTTAATATTTTTATTGTAGTACGTTATGGTATGGAGACAGAAGCGTCGCCAAGTCTATCGGACTCGTATGACTGTGAACCGAGATTGGAATTTGATGATTCTGAATTTAATCAAAACACAGGGCTAGGTAAGACCCATGATTATGTTCCTTTGATTAGGGGTATTTCTTTTAAAGTATTAAATTATGACATTTGTTATTGGCCTTAGCTGCAAACCTACCCTCACAAAATATAGAATGGGACTATAGTTTAATTAAGTGCATTTTGCTGCAAAATTTTAAGTGTTATGTTAACAAAGAATTGAGCCATTTATTTTGAAAGTGGCTTACCTCCATTTATATTCAAATTGAGATATCTAAGGGTTTGTATTACAATGAATTCAAAAATATATGTATAGAATACTAATGAGTCATACTGCTTAAGTGTATCTAAGGATGTTAAATACATGGTTCCTGTTAAAATACTGGTAATTATCAAGTGAATGAGGTAAATCAAAGTGCATTTTCTTATCAACGATGAAATTTGGCCACTTTCAAAATGAACAACAAGATAGATTAAAAATTTGAAAGTGCCCAAGTCCATTAAACATAATTTAAGGTGCTTGAAATTGAAAAAAAAAAAATACTGAATATATTTTACATATATTTAAAACATTTCGGAAACATAATTTATTCATTTTTTTATTAAAAATATGTAATTTTGTATTTGAAGAACAAACATAAATTTATTACTAAACAATTTACTATTCATCTAAATTTTGCATCTGTGAATTCCCGTTCTTTGAAGACATCATGATGTTCTGGTGGTATATATTCTAATAGGTTAATCATGTCCTTGAATTTGCTCTTGTAATTTGTCTGATATTTTTATAGTGGTGTCAATTTAATATTTTAGAATTTTTCCTATCTGCCCCCACATAGTAATAAGTTCAGGACTTTAAAATTTTTATTCCCATTCATGATGTCTCACAGAAAATTTTATACTGTTCATTTGACAGACAAAATGCATCTAACATATTTGTAATCAGTTTACTGATTCTCCATCAGAATTCTTTATCCTTTTAAAAATTGCATATTCTAATAATTTCATCGCTAAAAAATCTTGTTTCATTTCATTTACAATAAATTTATAACCTTTCTAAAACTTAATAGCTTGGAAAACGAAAAGTATTTTTTTTTTAATGACATTTCTATTACGCCAAAATGTCTATCATTTGGTAGAATGAAGGTCCTGATAGTACAGAACTGGGCCGCTTTCAAACTACACCTTTCAGTTCAATAACTGAAAGGTGTAGTTTGAAAGTGGAAGAATTAATTCAATAATTAATTCTGAAGACTTGTGTGTGAAAAATTTATTATATTTGCTCAAAATATAAGCAATGTGAAATGCTTTACAAATAAATAACATGATGTTGTACATGTAACCATGGCAACCGGAAAGAATTGACAAATGGAGTTTAGCCACTTTCAAAATAAATGACTCAATTATTCAGATTCTCTTGGTAATAAACACAGTTAAAATAAAGAAAAAATGCTTATTTGTGGTGGGTAGAAAGTAATTTTTCCCCTACCTATTGATCAATAGGAATTTACTACTCTCGTGGTTTTGATAGATTATAGAAGTAGATAATTACACATATATTTAGAATTATATGGATTATAGATATATAGAAATAGATTTTTATTATTAGGTATAACTTTCTATAAAAATCACATTTACGCCGATTTTTTGTAAGTGCTCTAGTACAATTTTTTTTATAATTAGTGTATTTTTAATTTAAGACTTAGAGAATGCTTTCAAGACAAACGATTTTAGATCAAAATAAATCTGCTTTTTGTATTTGTGCTGTAAATAAAAATAAAACTAACGTTTTCGAAATTGTTTTGTGTTATTACAATCCCATTTTTGTCTATATATATAATATAATATGTTGTATGTTTTAAAGTATTTCACATCGAAAATTAGGGTTCTAAATTATATATTTCATCATATGTTTACGATATTATAGATATAAATGAGATGAAATTAAAATAAAATTATTGTATAGTTGTATTAAATGTTTTATTGATCATTTAAGAAAAATCTTTTGTTTTTTCGAAAATAATGATACCTTGTTAAAGAAAAAAAGAAACGTATTTTGACCAGCAAATCATTCTTTAACTTATATTTGTTTGATGACCTTTTTTACCAGACCAATTTACTTTGATATATTTAAAAAATTTGCAATTAACGGGATATTTTAATTAAAGGAAAAATTTCTAATCTTACAATTTTGCAGCACCTCTGCCACGAGAGTTGAGTGATGATATTACAGAAGAAAACTTTGAGGAACCTCTAGCCACAACGCCAAATTGTTATTATGAGGTATTGGAATGAACACATTCATAGCATAAATTCGGGCTTATAGCATTTTTTACGGTTTTCTGCCGCCTGATGAAAAAAGTCGTGTGAAGGCGTGTGCTGATTGTGCATTAACCGTCCCTAGATGATGTTCGAAATATGCCAATGCCATCGGAATTGCGGTAGTGTGTAAAGCCGTTGCCGTAGTTCCACACGGTTAACATCGAATGGAAACATCGTAGGTTTTTAGCGGGTAAATGTAAGGTTTAAATATTTTGTTGCCCACTCGGAGTTGGTCAATGGCTCAATATAAGATATATCCTAAAACAAAAGACTGCCGAGATATCTAACATCTAACTGGTTTGTTATTTTTCTGTACTTAAAGCAGGCGTTACTCTTATTTTGTCTATTTCGATGTAATGATTTTTGTTTTTGAGTAAATTCCGTCATCAACTTTTTTGCCTCCTGTTAAATAATTACATTAACTAATTGTAATTAATAAACTAATAGACTAAAAAGATATTAACAAAATTGCGGTTGAATTTTTATAAAAATTATGGAGAAATAAAATAAGTAATTTTAACAAGTTTCGATAACTATATAGATAATAATTCGTAAAACTATAAGGATGCAACTTTCATTATGTGCAACAATAATAAAATTATAATAGAAATTAGCTATTGTGAATCTGAGTACTGTTTTATTTATCACGTGTATAGGACCAAATTATACATTAATTATCAATTACATTCTCGTCTATCGATTTTTAGATTGCTGCTACGTTCGACGACTCCTATCTGTTCGCGGAAATGGCCAAGAAACGCGTGTTGGATGTGGTAGGAGACGATGAAAGCGGCCGACGCATCATTGTAATATACGCGTGCAGGTTGCCGCCCAACGACGTCTTGCACACCGACACATTGCTCAGGTGCGCCCTCTACTCAAATTAATTCGGTATTGATTTTCCACCCATCATTGTGATCGTAACCTTCACCTTAACATGTACTACGTCATTGCTGCGGTAATAAAATATTTTGAAATCTCGTTTAACAGTGTCTAAATTAACTGTTTAACAGGTATTTTATGTGCACATTGGATAAATATGTGGAACAAGATTACAGCGTAGTGTATTTTCACCATGGCCTAATAAGAAGGAACAGACCACCGGTTTCCTGGTTGTGGAAAGCTTACAAGGCTTTTGATAGGAAATACAAGAAAAATATCAAGGCTCTGTACCTAGTTCACCCGACAAACTTGATACGCATCGTGTGGCAGATGCTAAAACCTGCGATAAGCATCAAATTCGGATTAAAAATTATGTATGTGAACTCATTGAAAGAGCTGCGTCAGCATTTGAACATAGAAAAAATTAACATTCCAGATATGGTTTTGAAGTGAGTATTATACTTGTTATAATTTTTTTTATTATTGTCTCGCTTGAATCTTATTTACTTATTTTTATTTAATTAGCGCCTGTGTTTATACATGTTTCAAGATTTATTAAATTGTTTAATTTTTTTTGTTATTTTTTTACATAATAATTTTTATATAACTTACTCATACCATATGTTTTGTCTCAGACATGATAACGAGCTGCAAGGTGGAAGTTCTCGATGGTGGCGTGGTAAAAACAAGAGGGAAAAAAGTGATTCTAAAGTTGCTCTTGAATCTAGTCTCTCGCCCCCAGCGACTCAACAATTTGGAGTGTCACTGCAGTTCATCAAGGACAATAATACGGATATGGTGGATTATATACCGCCAGTAGTGCGACAATGTATTGAATTTCTTTCACAGCCTGAGGGTAGGTAGCTCATGTTTGTTATGAATAAAAGTCCCACATATCTCTATTTTCCTCTTAAACCCAGTGATCTCTCCATCCCCATAAATATTTTTTTTTACTTTTATTACAATTTTTAAACTAAACTGTAAATGCTAGAGCTAAACACAATTTGCAAAGGCTCAACAATTACAAAATAAAATTTGCTTTTATTTGAATAAATTTCATCATTGCGTTCCACCATTTGTAGGTTTAAAAATGTTGAATAACTATTGATTTCAATTTCACTGTAACAAGAGATAATAAACCTAGGTCTTTAAAACTTTCTTTGGTTAAATGTAATAATATAAATAATAATAGCGGAAAGTTTCTTTCTCAAAAACACTTTCACAAGTTTCTCAAAAACACTTTCTTTATAAAGCTTGTCCCAGAACAGTGATACATTTTACATATGTATACTTTAACAATAAGAGATAATTAGCAACTATTCAATGAGGAGATATTTGAGAGAATCCATGTTTAACTGTGGCCAGTCTTATTACCTGATAGTGACAATGATTATATTAAAAATGTTAAACCTATTTGCAGACCACTACACATGTCTCATTAAATAATTTGATAATTGTGAAGGCTTATAGAATTTAAAATGAATGAGTCTTGCACATTTATGATATATTACTCCAAACCTCTTAAATATTATGTGCTTCATTTAGTTTTTATATGACATTTATATTATTTCTTCTTCTTCTTTGTCGTGACCTCATGACTGAGGGACGTGACTATGGTGCGTTGCCCTGGCCACCATTTCTTTCCAGACATTTCTGTCTTACGCCATTTGGATGGATGATTGTAGGGTAGCTCCCGTAGCGTCCTGAGTTGTGCGTGGCCATCTTGTAGGATACCGCCCTCTCGCTCTCTTTCCTTCCACACAACCAGTAATAATCAGTCTTTCCAAACTGTCTGGGTCTCACCTGACCGTGTGTCCGAAGAATTTGAGGACTCTCTGCCTACAGATTGTTGAGAGCCGTGTTGTTATGTTCAACTGTTTGAGGATTGACTCGTTTGTGCAACGTTCCGTCCAGGATATCCTCAGCATTCTACGCCAGCACCACATTTCGAACGCGTCAATCCTCGATCTCACTCTCGCTTTTAGTGTCCAGGTTTCAGAAGCATATAGAAAGATAGAAAATATGAGCGTCTGCATTAGCTTCTTTTTGGTGTTGCGGCTAATACCCCTGTTCCGCCATAATCGCTCCAATCTCTTTACCGCATTTTTCGACATTTGTGCTCTCCTAATAACTTCCTGTTCGCAATCACCGTCGTCACTGATCTGCGATCCTGGGTATACGAACTTCTGCACCACCTGTAAATCACGAAGTTTGTAAGTTCGTTGTAGGGTACCCGTTCTATCCACAAACATTAGTTTGGTTTTTGCTCTGTTGATCAGCAGATCATAGTCTCGACTGATGATAGCTATTCTGGACAGGAGTTCAGCTAGTTCTGCCTCGGAGGAGCCTGTTATTGTGGTGTCATCAACAAAGCGCAGGTTGTTTATTAAGTGGCCACCAACGCGGATGCCCCCCTTCCAATTATCCAAAGCCCTTCTCATTATGTGTTCACCGACTAGATTGAACAACTGAGGTGATAAATTACATCCTTGACGGACTCCTCTTTCTGGGTGAAAAGGGTCTGATAGATTGTCCTCTTGCCGAACCTTATTATTATTATATTATATTATTTATTTCTCTGTAATGAACCATTTTACGTATTAAAACAATATTTTTATTTTTGTAGCTTTAGAGACCGAAGGTGTATTCAGAAGATCAGCCAACATATCAGAAGTGAAAGAGTTACAGACAGCTTGCAACAGAGGTGAACCTATGTCATTCAAAAATAACCCACACAATGCTGCTGTTTTACTAAAGACTTTCCTTCGAGATTTAGAGGAACCTCTTATGACCTTTGAATTGTATGAAAACATAACACGATTTCCATGTAAGTAATATATCACAGTATTTGAGTCTTTTAAATCTCCTTTGCTTTGCGACATTTTTTGCGTCAATAATTACTTCTTTGTATTGGAAAACATTACTGTTTTGCATTAAAAATAGAAGTTGTTGAGATTACCTACTTAGAGGGTTTCTAGGAACAGAGACCTATCCCTTTCATTCTTTGCATTCTTTGCCAATAAACTTATTGTTATTATTGCAGCATGGACAAACGCAAAAAAGCAAAAACGAGTTAAAGTTCTCATCAGCGAAAAGTTGCCTATTGTTAATTACAAAATATTGAAGTACCTAATGCAATTCTTGTGGAAGGTAAGATATAGGTTTATGTATAATAATAGATTTTTGGATAATACTTAATTTTGTTACTATATAATAACTTTTATTATCACAGGTACAAGATAGAAGTTGTCTTAATAAAATGACAATTAGTAACTTAGCTGTGGTATTTGGCCCAAATCTTTGTTGGCCACCCAATGGCCAAATATCTCTGCAAGCAATCACACCCATTAACTCTTTCACCAATTATGTTTTAGAAAATCAGGAGTCTATTTTCATAGTATAAACCCTAACAAACAATGAATCCAGTAAACTAACTAAACTTCAATTAGAAATTGTTTCAAAGTGTAAGTTTTAGATTTAAGTTCTCTTAATTAATTTTGTCTAGTTATCAATGTGAAGGTGAATTGTCAAGGGTAAATATTTTACAAAAAAAAAAAAAATGTATTGTCTTTAATTCACCTATCAAATGCCAAATAAAATGTTATTAAAATGCCAAATAAATTGAAGCTATTAAAATTGGAATATGTATTTTTGCTGTTTACATCTATAGATAAAATATATGACTGTGTCTGATCAAATTATTGTTTGTTAGTAAAGTAGGTAATAACAATCTAGTCCATTATAACTGGTGTTAGTAAATACATTCTCATCAGATGTTAGATATCACTGCTGAACCTATACCACTCCCCAATATCTATACCAATATATTCTGTACTGTCAACTTTCAGTCAGTGATGTAAGACAAAAATTTCAATTACAAGTATATATAACATCATTAATATGTAACATATGTTTAAAATGAATACGGAGAGATCAAATAAAATATGTGAGGAACAGAATGTTAATGAAATACTTTAGACATTCATTGAATATCCATAATACATCCATGCTGCACTTAATGACGTTTCATCATCACCAGCCGATTGTGGTCCATTGCTGGGTATACTTTACCTTTTCTTTAATTTTTTAGAGTGCTTGAAATTTTTGCAGTTGTTAGTTTCGCACAACCTTAAATTTTTTTTTAATAAGTCTTAATGTGTAAATTATACTGAGATAAAACTGTTTTTGCACAACTATAATTAACATGGTTTGAAACAAGTTCATGGTGTTTAACACAAGTAATGCTTCTTTTGTAAGAATAAGATACATCAAATGCTACTAATTATCTAAAACCCTAGAAAATTTTTTCAATTAAAATAGAGTTTTTGTTAAACTTCTAAGTGTTTGTGGTAAAAGTATGGAAATGTTATATTACTTTTAACACAAAAATAAAATAAAAATCCTTTATAAATATATTATATATGTAATTAACAATGCTGCGATATTTACACAGGTATGAATGTGTCTTTATAGGAATGTTAGTGATATTTTTAAGGTATTTTGATATGTATGATATGTTATTTTTTTGGTTTCTTACATTTTAGATCTGGATAGGAAGTTTATATGGTATGTATGGTGCTCAAAAAAAGATATAGTAATAAAAAAAAACTTGTGCAACATCTTTAGAGTTCATTACTTTATGTGTTATAAGCTTGTGAAATTTAATTTGATTTATAATAATATTAGTTAAACAGAGGCCTCTATTTCAAGATTTTCGGTTAATTTCAGTTTCTTAATCTTTGTGGTTTTTTCGGAGCTCTTTGTTACTCAAAGATTCTCCAGATTGAACCATTAAATGAACTTTGAATTGTCTTTGAGCTTTTTCTGCAAGACCTGTCTGTAACTATTTTACTAACATTTTCAGTGAAAATTTTTGCTAAACTTATTCGCTTTATAAAAATATAGAGCATCATTTAAAAAAAAATCCACTTAAAAAATCCTAATCTTATTTTTTAATTCCTGTGATAAATTATGTCATTGAATTATATATAAAATCAAATATGTAATTTACAAAATACAACATGGCCTAACTTTCGACTAATTACATTTGAGGTAGTTAAAGTTTTTTGCTTAAATTAAAAATTTATTTACTGTTTAATAATGTATTGCCCTTACAGTTGACATCTCTCGTATCTGGTGATTATTAGTGAAAATAAGTTTGCATGTATACCAAAAATTCAAACATTATACGCCTAATTAAGATTACAACAATTATTTTAGATTTAAGTTTATTAGTATATAAGTTTTTTTAGTAAATTTCGAAGAAAAATATACCAATGTTATTAATCATCAAAATATCTAACTATTTATGTTATAATCAGAAGAAAGATAATAATCATCCTATGTTAAAATAGTTATTATTACACAATACCATAGGATATAAGTAATAATTTATAAACATTCCATAGCTCTCAAAGGAAATTATTTTTATGTCCGACTGTGTTTAAAAAAGTTTGTGTTGAAATTTGTGCCATTAATTAATATTTATAATACCTAAATAGTTTTTTTAACAATTGCAAAACGTTAAATATGACATTATCATAATAAATAATTATAATTCTTAATGTTATAAATACTATATGAATGTACACCTTAATAAATAGATTTAAGAAAAATAATTATTCTTAACACATATCTTTAAATTTATGGGCCGTCTTTACAAACCGTCTTGTTAACTATTTTATATGAAATGATAATTTTACTTTATCTTTCATTTTGTATAAAAATATTGATTATTTAGTTAGCAAACTCTGATAGATATAACTTAATTTGTTTATGAAATTCATTCCATTTTGTAAAGGCCAAATCTATTTTGTCTGAATCTCTTAAATTGTAAGCATCCAAAACTATTTTTTATATTCTGTTTCTGGTATCGTCGTAATCCAAAATGAATTCTCGTTCTTATTATTGTATTGATAAAAATATTTTTTTTAGGTAGCCCAGAAAGGATAAAACGTATTCGTGACTTGTAGTATGAATGGAAATACCTGTTGCTTATAAACATTTACAAGTTTTAAAAAAACTATGTTTCTGATCTCACGAATATATAATTAATAAACTTCTGTAATTAGTGTTGTATTTAACATATTACCTGTTCTGCTTTATAATATATATATCGATTGTTAACAAATTTAGAAATTCATAATAAAATTGGTGAATGTTTTTTTCCTTTTTTTATTTAAAATACAATATACAAATATACAATATACTCGAGCAGTTCGATATTACTCCGTGTCCTCTTAATGGCCATAACTTTTAAATTAGCACAAAGATGGCTTTATGTTAAGAGTGTGCATTGCTAAAACTTCTGTGTCCGTAACTACAAAATTGCAGGTTAGACACTAATGTTGCACTTATAATTTTTTCTTAGAACCGATACTTGGTAAGAGCCAATAATAATGTGTGCAGTACGCTCTATCATTGGCCAAGTGTGGTACTTCCGCGAATTCCATTTTCACGACGAAAGCAGTGCTTCCGTCCTGATGTGCAATAGTGCTTTATCTTTTGGCCCTTTAATTTTTATGGGCCTAGTTGTTCCCTAATTGAAAGAAAGAGGTCTAGCGAACGGCGGAATTACAATATACATTTTTTTAATATATTAATTCGTTTAGACCAATTCATATTCATTTGTTTCGCCAAAAAATTTATATTTTAAATTTTTTACTAATTCTTGTATTTTATTGCGAAACTAATAGATATTATAATTTAGACATATACATTTCATATGTCCGTGACTTCATAGATGGTTTTATGTCGTATTTAGTAGCGTCGATAATACTGGATACAATTTAATTTTTTATACAAATAGTATTCAACCATCACCTACTCCCTAGGAATAATAATGCCAATTCAAAAAGAAATGCACGTTTACTATTACTTTTTTGAAAGTGTGATATAAATTGTAGCATAGTGTAAGTTTTATTACTTTAGATGCCGGAATCTTATCTCGGCTTATCTAAATATCCTAGATCCTGAGCTTGTACAAAGTTTAGTTAGAATCGATAAAATGGAGACCTATAAACCTATTGTTTTTAGCTAACATTCTTATTTGACCTATTCTACATTTTAAATAAATAATCCGATCAGCAATATAGTTTAAGGAACAGTTTTAACTATTTTGCAGATTTAGGCAATAAAATGTATTATTTTATATTAAGAAAGTTGATTAAATATGATATTTAGAGTATTGTTATGTTATTTTAATATTAATATCTAGCTACAAATGTCGTTTGTGTAATAATTGTATGAACAGTAGAATATTTCCTTCTATTATCTAAATATCAGGGCTGCCGTAATATCCAAAGAGAAATCTAGGTCAAGTATTGATCTTGTAATTTGAGAACCTGTAAAGCTACACGTAGGTATACATAGACATTGGTTGCAAATGTTACAAGTAACATTAAATATTTGAGAGGAATAGGGAAAACTCGAAAAGGCTAAAAGGTTATTTGTTAACACTAAACAATTTATACCATTACATTTTCAACGAAAAATCAACGACATGATCAAAATTAATTCTATTTGCTTTACGTTTTTGTTTGTTGAATTTATAGAAATTTATTTATCAAAAAATACACTAAGTATAAATTGCTACAATTGTATTTAATTTATAAATTGCATTTAGGAGTTTATTTTCGTCTTCTAATTTAAATGAATCTTTAAAACTCATTTAACCTGAAATTACTTGAAAACAGAATTTTGGTACATAGTAAGTACATTGAAAGTTTTCCGAAATGTAATTTAATAATACACCAATACAAACATTTAATTTATTATCTGCAATTTGCTTTATGATTACATAAATTATCAATTGAAAAAAGGTCCTAGCTTAATATGTTACATACATTATAAGTAAATTTTTATGAAAAATGTACTCTACGCTAAATAGAGTGTACAAACTATACTGTTACTCATTTCTAACGCACTGGATGGGAGCAATGCGGGATCGATCTATGAGGAGATTTTTGGGAGAGGCCTATGTCCAGCAGTGGACGTTTATCGGCGGATGATGATGATGACACATTTTTATGTGAACCAATGAGATAACATAAGCCGAACGTTCATGACATATTTATAAATTTACGTGTATGCAAGATTAAAGCATAATATACCATACGCAATCCTAAAACTAAAATCCCATGTTCAATCAATAAAATAATACTCGTTAAACTAACCACAATGTTAATTTTTACATATGGAAACATTATATTTTTTCATTAAAAAGCGCCAACTATCGGCCGTATTGAGAAACTTGTTATTGATATCTCTCAGTCCATGATATATTGTCTTGATAAATTGTGCTAGTCTCTGACAAACTCAACAAATGTTTTTTCAATATGTGCTCGTGTTTATTTTGATCTCAACTTTAATGCATGAAAAACTTTCTCTCAATGCATATGTTTTGCGTCAAGTTCCTCTCAAAACCAATGACATTATATGAACTCGATGTGCTTTTTAGCCATTTTACTTGGCTTGCGTTGGTGATTCGTATATAGTCACGTGACCAAGTGGGTTTTGGATCAATGGCGCCAAATGTCTGTTTTAGAAAATGTATGTAAAATAAACCATATTTTTCAATATAATAATATTCTAAGTAGATATACAGTTTATACAGACTTCATCGGTTATACACACATATATGTAGTTATATAGATATTAAAGGCAGGGAAGAAAATGATGCGTAGAACTAACGTCAATCTGGCAACAAAACAGTGCTGCTATCTATGTTGTCAATTCTGTTATGTAGTTTTAATGGAGACTGTGAAATAAATATTTACGGATGTACCGATTAAAGGATGGAAAATCAGAAAATCATCTTCGAAATAGTGATGGTGATTTTTTTTTAATGTTTCAATTATAGTTTTCTTTGCCGACGGTGATATTTATGTGGATTCCGACTTGCGGTGGTTGTCTGTCTCGAACAGAGCCTTCCATGGCCCGCCATACATTTTATTCGTGCAATAGTGAAACGTCAATTGATATTGTTGTTCAATTTTACCAACAAAGGATGAAAAAAATATAAACCTGTCTTGTATATTGTGATATATTATTAATAAATGTCTAATGATGACGGCGCATACAAGTAACACCTGTCTTAAATCTTTGTTAATATTGTCGATTGACATATTTGTCCTGAACGTACTTTGTATAGAAATATAGCACTTTCGAAGAAAATAACTTTAATATTGTTGTTATACATTTATTCAGTGGCATATTATTGTGATATATACTTACATTTGCTTTGAGTGTGTTAATAGTACTTTCCAATTTGTGGTATTGATTAGAATGGTTCTATGTGAGAGTTTATCTATAGCTAAACCTTAAGGCTTAAATAAAGATTATTAAGATAACTTATTATAAATCTTAAATTGTTAGTTTTCATTACAGGTTGCACCAGTTGCTATTGTGTGGATATAAATTAAAGTATCATCATGTAGTAGATGATGTTACATTTTACACAATGCTATTACCACGTTCTAAGTGTAAAGCAGTGAGCGGATCGTGAACATGTAGGTTGTGAAAAACAATAGCAAAGATGTCGTTGAGAGGCACCAAAAGGGTGACTGGAGCACGCAGTGAAGAGCCGAGCACATCCAAACGTCGAAGGGCGGAACCTGAGGACGCGCTCTGGCAGCTCCGGCCTGTCAGTGACCTCAAGATGTCATCAATATATAATAGAAGTGCCTCAGAGGCACCGGCAGAACTCTTCAGGTTTGTGTGCAAAGTTTAATACCAAGCAGCTATTTTCATTACTTATAATATTAGTTATGATGAATGATATATAGCATTTATTGTAAAAACGACTCACGAAGGATTGGTGTGGTTGTTATAATTTTTTTTGTATATATTGTAATTTATACATATTTGTAATTTCCTTAAGAAGCTGTGCGTTTCTTTTGCCTTTAGCAGAATTTAATATTTTTTTAATAACCACTTTCATCACAAGATACCAATACAGTTATAATAATTTCAATATTTAATAAAAAATAGAATTGTGAATTTGTAAACCTGAAAAAAATTTATATGCTCTGTTGTTTCCTTTAGATATATTTTCCGCAAATCACATGCCTGCGTTTATTCCTTTAGTACTATATTTTCTTTCACAAGGATGTACTTTTCCATATTATGGCAAAGCGGATTACTTTTTATTGTTGAAGTGCAAAGCATTATAGTCTATGATTCAACAAGTATATTTACTATGGTTTATAATCACAGTGATATTAGATGTGATGAAGATCCAGCTGTGCTAAATGATGCATCAGCTAGTCAATGGCAATAGCTAATTTGCGAAACATTTTAGTTTTAAGTCAGCTAGTAAGCATTATCATCAGCCGATTGATGTTAACTACCTCTATATAGGCCATAGGCCTTTCTAAGATTTCACACTGATTAACATTCAATATAATAAAAATTAAAATGCTATTATCCTTGTTTAATAATATCCTTTAATATCTAATTCATGATTATTGTGTCATTTTCATAATGTACAGAAATTTATTATAAAAATAAAACCATGTTTATAATACACATGTAAACATTGGTTATGACTTGAACATTAAATAACAAAATGTACTAAGGTTGAAATTACATATAAATTCAAGGCCTTCTGTCCACTGTTGCGATTTCGTGAAACAAAAACGCTTTGAAATTAAAAATTGTGATAGTAAAAATATAAATTTCAGTTCTTTTATGTACAAATAACTATTTATTATTTGTCTTTAATACTTCCATACATTATAATTTTTATGTTTTTATAATTATTATATTTATACTTAAGTATATTTTTCCAAATTTTATTTCCTTTTTGATTATTCTGCTTTGCATATAAACTTGAAATTGTTAAATCTTTTTAAAAATGATTTGAGGAATTGAAAAATAGGGAAATACAAATATGTATAATATATTAATTTATTGTAAATAATTATGTATAAAAATATGTTATATTTATATAAATAAAAATGTATATAAAAATGTATATTTATCAAGTACACTAAATTTATTAATGTTATTTTATTATATATATTATTAGATAATAGTATCTGAAGTACTGTGGCATAGGTATGGTGTTGTATTTTTTATATTAGTTATAAAACAATAAGTGATTATTGAATGAAGAGAATGATGTAATAAAGTATGCATATGAGTTTGCACTGGCAAAAATCTATATATGTGAAGGCAGATATTAGTTTATGTAATGTAAATTTCAATACCATTCAACATATCCTTAATATAGTTAATGTGTACTAACCATTTTAAGTTATCTAAGTAAAATAATATCAATAGCAAGTTGTTTGTTTGTAATTTTAAGCTTTTATAATTGCAATAATTATGTGTTTACAACATTTTGTATATGATGTGAATTTTTATTCAGATTTTTAGGAAGCAGAGATTTATAAATTTTATTTTGCACAAAAAAAAAAAAATTTAGTTATTTACTTTTTATAAACTAAATGTCTAGTGATATATAACAGCTACAGCTTATCGCTTGGACATAAGTCAACTTCCCATTGCCATAAAAGATTTTTAAATTATTTATACCATTTTATAACAATAATTATAAAAAAATATGAAGTAACATTGATTTTACCTGTCCAACAATTGCTGTGGATCTCAAAATACATGAAACAGATGTAAAAAATTTAAGCTCTTGTAAATAATTTTTTGGTACCTGTTACCTACTTATAAACTTTATAGTATGTATGAGAAAAATATTGTAATAAAGACAATAATTTTTTTTCATTTGCACTGAACACAAAGGTATGATAAGCTGTAATCAGTATTTAACATTTAAAAATTTTAAAAATAGTGTTTAGATATTAAAAGAAAAAAAAAACTATAGTGTAAAGTTTGTTTTATCTTCATTGTTTTGAATTTGTCAACATTAATATTTCAGAAAAGATCTCATCAGCGCAATGAAATTACCTGACTCAGAGCCTCTGACTCCTAGTGAGTACTGGATCATAACTGATACCTGGAAACAAGATTGGGAAAGAGGAGTACAGGTTCCCGTTAATCCTGATTCACTGCCAGCACCAAAAGTCAAAGTGATTGAAAATCCTTTGCCTCCAGATTTTGAAAATTTCAGACTGTAAGTAATATTTATGTAATATATGCATGTTGTCATAAATAAAAAGATATTAAGAATAATTATTTTATTATTAACAAATTAATTTAACCCAGTAATATATTCTTCATTGCAGGCCAAAGGACAAATATATTCACTTATCTCGTGATGCACACTACCAGGCAGACAAGCATTATCTCAGTGCAACTCCTGCTCGTGCAGAAGCAGCATGCAGCTACGATCTGGATGTCACTGATACAGCATGGCTAAAATTACTAAATGCAGAGCGGGCCAGAGCTGGTGTTTCAGCTATCACAGAAGATCAATTAGAAAAGGTTATTGAAGATTTAGAGGTAAAAATTTAATTTTCATTATTTTGTTACCAATTTTGCTGTTTTGGAAAAATTTGGATAGTCATATAATCACCCAAAGTTTATATAACAAAGTCATGATGCATTAAAATACATAAAAGTTTAGAAGTGGTATTTGATATTTAAAACATAATGAGCTAATTTGTTTATTAGCTATCAAATATACGAGTTCATCATCATCAACTCTGCTAGTGGATATCGATAGTTTCACATAAGTCTCTTGTAAGGTATACCATAAAACATTAAAATGATCATTTAGAGTTAGAATTTTTAATTACAAATTTAACTATTGCTGATCTATTTCACCATAAAAATTAATAATGGCTTGCGGTGTTTAATGATAACTTATTTATAATTTTTATTTTATGAACATTGAAAGTTTCAAAAGACTAACAGCTTCCAACATCTTGAATTAGTAACTCAGATTAGTACTGGTTGTAATAATGCCAGATATATTAATCTAAACACTTTCTATGTATTTTGGGACAAAATTAACTAATGCCTTTGAGATGCAGCTTGTAAGTTAATTGAAAATGATGTTAATTTAATTTTAGTTAAATCGTTTAGCATTTTTAGTTATAGTTATTGTGTTATATGTTGACATTTAAATTTAGTAAATGTTATTTGTTACAGGTTCGCACTTGGGATAAAATACAAGCCATAATCAAGTCAGAAGAAGGTTTGGGTATCGAGTATGACGAAAACGTAATATGCGATGTTTGTAGGTCTCCAGATTCCGAAGATGGAAATGAGATGGTATTCTGCGACTCATGTAACATTTGTGTTCATCAAGCATGTTATGGCATTACTGTAATTCCAGATGGTACGTATGGTCATGGTGAGTCTTCAATAGGCCCCTAACTCGTTTGAAGTCTAGTTACTTATGATATTTGGAGTTCGTGATAATTTTGATCTTGTCTTCTAGGCCAGTGGCTGTGCAGACCGTGTGGAGCAGGTGTCAGGCCTACTTGCGCCTTATGTCCAAATCTTGGCGGAGCCATGAAGTGCACCCCGAATGGACATAAATGGGCGCATGTAAGCTGTGTCCTGTGGATACCCGAAGTATCTATTGGTTGTGCCGAGAAAATGGAGCCTATTACTAAAATATCATCTATACCACCATCACGCTGGTCATTGGTCTGTGTTTTGTGCCGCGAGCGTAAAGGAGCATGCATACAATGCTCTGTTAAAACTTGTAAAACTGCATATCATGTCACATGTGCATTTAAACATGGTTTAGAAATGCGTGCAATCATAGAAGACGAAAATGCTGATGACGGTGTTAAATTACGATCTTACTGTCAAAAGCATAGTGTAAATTCAAAGAAAGAAAAGTGTACAGGATCTGGTTCAGAAGAGGAAGAGGTTAAAAGAAAAAGGCGTAAAGACATGACATCTGAAGAAAAAACACAAGCACGAGCAGCCCGGTTACAGGAAATAGAACGAGAGTTTGACCGACATGTCAGTGTAAAAGATATAAGCTCTCATCTCTTAGAAGTAGACCAAGAAGCGATCAATTACATTTACAACTATTGGAAGCTGAAACGGCGATCTGGTCATAATCGACCATTATTACCACCTAAATCAGATGACACTGACCTTTTAACACACAAACAAGAACAAGCTGATCTTGACAAAATGAAAATGTTTGTACAACTTAGGCAGGATTTAGAAAGAGTGCGCAATTTATGCTATATGGTTAGTAGAAGAGAAAAGCTATCGAGATCATTCTTTCGAATACGTGAACAAACTTTTCATAAACAAATTGCTGTTTTGTCTGCTGAGCCAGAAATCTCTGGAGTAGAATTAGCAGCTATACTTGAAGCTAATCATGGACCATCCATATATGACAGATTGTACTCCCATCCCAATGCACCAGATCATAAAAACGATTTTGAAGAGCTTCTTTCACGAATTGCTCCTCAAAACATAAATAATGACAAGAAAAAAGATAGAAATGGCCTTGTTAAAGCTTCAAAGGCGGCGAATCCTTACAAAAAACACTATGTTAATGGATCACGCAGAAGTGGTAGCATGTATAGTGGTTTATCTAGTGAAGAAAGTTCAGCAGAAGTGAATCGTTCAGGAAAATATCGTGGAAGAACTATTGGTTCCAGCACAGATGATGAAGTTAAGAAAACTAGTACTTCGCCAAAGAAAAAAATCTCTCCTAAAGGCAAAGGCAAAAGATCACCCAAAAAATTGGATAGAAGAAAGAAGAAAACTCCTCCATCAAAAGCAGTTGTAGAAAGTAGCAGTGAAGATGAGACTTACAAAGCCAGAATGAAAAAAGATAGATCAAGAAGTAAAACTTTACAGCAGATGGAAAAAGAGATGGATGCTGGAAAAAGTGGTATATCAGGTACTGATAGTGATGAATTAATGCCTATAAGATCAACAAGGAATAATAAATTTCCAATTGATATTTATTCTGATAGTAGTGAGGACACAGATTCAGTAAAAAGTGATTTGAAATCAAATAAAGCAAAACAAGATAGAGCAAGAAATATCCGTAGAAGATCTGAAGCATCTCTCAGTGGTATTGATTCACAACAGTCATTACCGAGGACCAAAGCTGCTATGAAGGAATTTATTTCTACCCATTCAGAAAGAAAGTCTTTACATGGAAAAGGCAAACCTGCTCCAAAGAAACGTGGTCGAAAACCATCAAATAAAAACGAAAAGAAGACACCTGGAAAACCTCATGAGTCTGATGATGACGCTAGAAACAAAGAAAACATTAAGTTTTTAAAACAGAAAGATAATCCTACAGATCTGATTGTGCCACAGAGACAAGCAGCAAAAAAGGCTTCAGAAAATATGCGATCTACTACTGTGAGAAGGGAGGAATCAAGCACTGAAAAACAAGTTAGTGGTGATGATTCAAAATCAAAACCAAAGGTTAGATCAAAAGGTAAAGAGGTAAAAGATGCTTCAGCTAAAGTTGGTAGGAAAAAATCTGTTAAAGACACAGAAAAAGAGACCATAGCCTATGTTCCCCAAAGACAAGCCGCCAAAAAAGCAGCTGCTCATATCAAGAGTGGATTAGGGAGTAAGTTACCTATTATTGATCAAACAGATGCAGATAAAAAAAGGGAAATTGATAAGTCTGAAACAATGAAGTTTACACGAAAAAAGAATTTAGCCAAAAGCTCAAAAGCATCTCTAGATGAGGATAGCACAAGTTCTTCTTCCAATTCTAGTAGTAGTACTTATTCATCGTCCTCTAGTTCTGATGAAGAACAAGAAAAACCCAGCTTAAAACCTTCAGCAAAAGCTCGAGAAATAAAACCAATTTTGAAGCAACCATCAATGTTTTCGCCTCCTGGCTCTAGACCAACAGTTGACTTGCCCTTTCTTGACAAGGTGTCAAGACCGCTGTCTTCGACTAGTGCCTCAAGTGACTCTGACAGCTATAAAGAATCTAGATATTCTGGATCGGAAAGTCCCTCTCCAAAAAGACCGCGAAGACCTCGTAGAGGAAAAAGCTTTTCAACTGATGTATTCCCACGCAAGGCCCTTGACAAGAAGCTTAAAACTTCCGAACGGGAGTCCGAGTGTAGGGTGTCATCACCGACTGTTGAAAGAGAGGAACCGATCAGAGCCAATGATACGCGTGCTGCCACACGTTCTAGGACCAGAAGCGTTACTGCAAGCGGAAATATGCCTAATAACTTTGATACCCGACAGAGAAAATCATCTAAAGATGGCACCAAAATTGTCTGTGAATCAAATAAAACTCCCAAAGAGAGAAGCCAGTCCTATGAGTTTTCGGTTACGCAGCGGGAAGAGAATGAGAAGATAATGCGTCAAATAAAAGTAGAGACATCTGTTTCTTTAGAAATAGCCAAAAGCAGTTTTAAGACATCGGGTACTATTACGCGTCGTAGTGTATCAACAGAGAAACCTATCACATCATATGCAGAACTTTTAAATATTACCAAAATCAGTCCCAGGAAACATATTGATATTAAGCAAAAAGATGTAATGACCAGACGCTTAAGTGTCAAAGATTTATTATTCAGAGATTCTGGTCGTCATGATAATTCAAGAGAAACAACGACAAGACCAAGACCAATTAGTAGATGTGATGCACAAAGCTTGACTCGTGTAGATCGATCCTCTTTTTCACCAATTAAAAAGGTAAACATGGAGCCTCCAGCATTGGTAGAAAGTATTGAAAGAAAAATACCATCGACAATAACAGAAGAATTTGCAGGTTCTGAAAAACATTGGTTACCTAAAGCTCCTAGTCCTCATGTCCACCCTCCACCTGTAGAAAAACCTGGTGGTCATGAAAAATATATGACTGAAGATAAATCATTGGACTCTGATTGTACTGATAAAAGTAGTATCAAAATGATTGCAAAGATTCAAGCAAACCTTAATGAAAATACCATGATTAAATCTCCTAAAACACCCTTGGATGCAAGAACAATTATTTTAGATCCTATTGAAGAAAATCCGTTACCTAAAAACTTGCGAAAGCGTTCAAATTTAGATTCCGAGAAAAAAATTACTTTACAAAATGCCAGCCATGTTCAGGGTGTTGAAATTTCTAAAAGTGCTAAAATACCTTCTGCGCTTAACTCGTTAGCAAATAGAACAATCTTTTCACCACAGTCAAAAGATAATGAACTTTTTGAATTTGATATATTAGATGATGAAGGATTTAATCACGAAGATATTATGAAGCCTTTTACGACTTACCCTGAGTTTTTATTTAAAGAAGATTCTAAGGAACAAGGGGTTCAAGAAACACTTAACCTTGTTGACAGATTGAGAATGCAGCTTAGCTCGAAAAAAGCGCCTCGGGAAAGTTCAACACAAAATGAAACGGTAACTGTAAGCGAAGACGCAGAATGCAAAGAAGAAGAAATCAGGAGTATAATAAAGCCTGCCAAAGACCAGGATGAAATATCAAAAAGATCTTCTCCAGCAGAATTGCATGACATAAGATCTCCTAATAACGAAATTGACCTCAGGAATCCCAAACAACATTCAATTGAAGACGAATCGACGCAGCAGGAAATTATAGTAGATGATAAAGTCGACGAGTCAGTGCATTTGAATAAAGAAAAATGGCCTGAATTTCCTATGCCCGTTGAGCAAAAAGATTCTGGGTTAGAGCCGGTTAACACAAAATATGAGCATACAATTGCTTATAATGAAGATGTTAAAGAACCTATTCCAGTTCATTCTGATATTCATTCTGTTTCTGAAGTAGGAGATACTATCTCTTTGTCTAAACAAAGTGACGATTCTCAGTCGTTATCTGTTGTTGATCACTCATTACATAGCAATGACCAGGATCTGTCACAGGATAATCAAACCTATGATAATAATAATTCATTAATACATTCGGATTGCGCTACGATATCCTCGCCCTATGTTAGCCGAGATTCGAAATGGAGAGAAAGTAAAATAACTACACGACGATCATCGGATTCAAGCACAAATTCTGAAGGTTCTGTGTGTTCTCGAAAAATAGACTTAAAATCCCATTTAAATACTTGTGATTTACATACCGGAATTATGATGTCAGAGATTGATCAGTACGCACCTATTCCTACTTATTCATGTGCAGTAGAACCACCAATGCCCCTTAATCCGTACACCGGTTATCCTCCAGAGGCATCCCCGTTTTTGAATTCAATGGGTACTCTCCCATTATTCGCAGTAAGTGCCTGCGCTTCATCTCAGTTATCTTTGCCATCGCCCGGTCCTGGTTTATACACTTCCGGATTATCTTTTGCTACTGCTCCATTGATACAACCTTTATCAAAACCGCCGTTTCCTTTATGCGCGGCCTTTACTACATCATCACAAAATATAGCTTTAACAACTGCAATGATTGCACCGCCAACGCCTAAACCTTTAGATTCACCTCACGAGGACATTGATGTTACCGGGAGTGATAAGTTTTCTATTCACGTATCAAGCCCTAGTATAAGCGTCGATTCATACAATGAAGCCAGTAATATAAGACCTCCAACAAAAATGTCTATTGATAGTAACGAGACAATGTCAAGTCTTCATCCACAAGAATCTAAATCACCACCGAAAACTTCAAAGTCCACGCCAAAATTCTCATCAAAATCTCCTGGTAAGAGTCCTGGCATATCACCTAAACAAAGTGATGTTTCTAAAGGATCAAAGCGACCTAACAATAGAAACAATAGAAATCACAGAGGTCGGGGTCGATCGAAAAGCCGCGGTCAAGGAGGGCATTCTTTTCAACCTACCGAATTTACTGGAAATTCCATTCAAAGCAAATTGGTTGGAACAGTTTATGATTTTGATGAAGAGTTGGCAAATGATGGTGTTGATTTAAAAGCATTACGGGAGAGGCGAAAATCTGTTGATCTTAGAGATGATAGGAAATCAGAACAGACATATAAAGATAATACACCATCACCAAGGGCTCTAAGTCCTCAACAGATTAAAAAACCTGTAATTGAAGTTAAAGAAACAAAAGCGCCGTCACCTGAACCACGTGGTTCTCCGGAGTCTCCGTCAAGTCAGAGTAACCCTGAACGCACACCTGGATTTTCCCGGGTACAACCCGTCTTACCAGGTCCGGTGGATATGCGCACGTACCATCAACCATTTGATACTCCTGTTCCGCCAGTCGGCGGAGGCTTTCACAGTCATTTACTTGCTTTTGCCAGTGGTACAGCAGATCAGCCATTGATAGAGATCGATGAAGAAGTTGAAAAACTACTACATAGTGCCCTTATGGCGAGCAAGCCTAGACCAGGTGATTCTAATTCTCAAGTAAATGAACCATCAAAAGAAATTCCGCAAATGCCAAAAGTTTCCTTGAGTGATTCAAGAAATCAATTAAAAGTTAAAATAAAAGGACCATTTTTGGACGCCAACTATTCTACTAGTTCCGTTCAACCTACTGCTCCACAACCACCTGCTCCCGTGCATGATTCCAACCCTAATATCCATAGTAATACGACTAGTGGGTCGGCGAGTTCAATGATGACCGGATCTACCAATTTAAGACGCATGCGTAAAAAAGAATTGTTGCGTCAATATTGGACACAAGATATGAACATGGATGACCCTAACAATACATCAAACACGGGGGCGCCCCCTCCACCAGCAGCACCGCAGCCCTTGCCCCGTGCTGTTATAACTATACCAAAAGCAGTGGCTTCAATGACTAGTATACCAACAAGAGAGGATTATAAAATTACTGACTCACCTATTGAAAAAAAGAAAAGAAAAGTTTCAGGCGTAAATCGAGAGTTACGACACTTAGAAGTAACTATGAATGATGACATCGAATCATCAGATGATGTGAAATTGTCAACATATACCAATACTAACCAGACCCATAAAAGACGCGGTCGCGTCTCAAAACCTAGTAGGTCTAGTATCACATCTCCTGTTACTCCAAAATTAAAAATTAAAATTGGTTCTAATATTGTGCAGCAAGTTAACGAAGAACCGCCTGGTTTTCAATTTCGTCCACCGAAAAAACGTCTTACCAGCATACCCAAACCCAGTTTAGAAGATTTGCGACGAGAAAGTATGAAGTACCGGCGCATGGTTATGGCAGATTTCGAGGAAAATGAAAAGACGAAGAAGTTCAAGCCGAATAAAAGTGAAAAACGTAAAAAGAAAAAGGACAAAAAGTTGGAAAAAGAAAAACTTCAAGTGATTAATAGTGAAAGTGATAGTGCTACTAAGTTGATAATAAAAATAAAGCGCAAGAAGGAGGAGGAAGGGAAAGCAGGGCTAATAGGATTAGGACCGAGTGGATCAGTAGCTTCGACCGCAGCGGTGTCGGAACCGCCAGTCGATCCCTTTGAATACGATCCCACTGCGCCAGATCCTCTTGCTATTGACCCTTCTTTCAGTTCTGATGCTTCCTCCGGAATGCGTAAGATACGGACCGCTAAAGTGACACCAATCCGATTAAAATTAGCTCGGAGCTCACAAGGTTCAGGTTACGTGATGAAGGAAGCCAGTGAACAGGCCAACAATTCAGGGCCATTGCCTGCGGAGGTAGTTGCCTCCAACTCCTCCGCCCTGCCTGTTTCGGTTAATAAACACTGTGAAGTGAGGTGATACAAACCGCGCACTCGCAAGTAAATTGCAGACTTTGCGATAAAGCGAGCAAAAAATCTCTTGTATAGTTAAACGGAAAATGTGAAATATTCATTTAATGTCTATGTCTGTATATTCTAAATGTAGCATTACCTTCATTTTAATCGTATAGTTTATTTATTTATTTGTATAAATGGAAAGCTCAATGATTAACTTAAAGTTACTCTATTCTAAGATGTATAATAGTATTGTGCATGGCGAAATGCGCAAGTAAATCTTAATGTAAGAGTATGACACATGTGTAATTTTTGTTAATGTTGCTGTTTCTCTTTGTGCCTCATTTTAAGGAATCTCATATTGTCAAAAATTTTATAAATGTGCGTTAGTTCTTTTCATTCTAAAATCTGCACTATCACGTCGCGTTCGCGGCCAAGCAGCGCTGGGTGTAAATGCTAGGCTGCATCGTAGCATGCTATTATCCCTTTCATTATGGCTTCAATCACAAATAACCAAACTAACAAGTAATTATTTAAAAATATTAAATTTACACTTGGATATTATTTTAGCTGAAATAACGTTGACTATTGATATTTATTAGAATAAAATGATTTTAGTTTCGTAAGTCGGAAGCAGGACCACTTCTATTTTAAACTCTTCGTGTTCCTAACAATAGTAAATATGTTTCTAATAGTATGGTCACGGTTGTCGCGATTTTATTTTTGTTTTTCGATAACGCAATGAATATTATAAAAAAAATCAAACCTCCTTGATGGCCGTGACGAAAGCTTGGCATAAAGGACAGTCGGTCTTATCAGCCATTGCTTTATTAAAATCTTACATACATGATACATTTGTGCCCATCAATATAAAAGTGGTCTATATTTTTTGTTTTAAAAAATTTTTTTTTTGTATATTACATCACATTTTAATTTCGAATTTTATTAATCTTGAATAGAAATTTTATACGTTTTGAAGGTAAGAATATTTTTTTTTAAAAATATGACTTGTACGAAAATAATGCTTTTGACGTTTGAATAGATTTAAATAACTTTAAAAGTTAACTGAATGTCTTTGTCATTTATATCGTGTGTGCATTAAACATATGAGTTTTATAAGAAGCAATAATATTAATGTAATAATTCACGAACGTTTACCAATAGTTTTTTAAAAAAAATATTCATTTTTATCATTTTAGATTTTTATCATTAGAGGTATTTAAGATTTTTAATATGTTCCTGAAAAATTGCGGGGACATATGATACAAATAAACATATCATTATCTTCCGTAACTTGCCCCTTGATAGCCTGTAATAAAAATAATTATTATATTTCTGTATATTTTTGGTCATTGTCTTTTAAGAGTAGATTCAAAATGTGGATTTATATAAAATTTTATGTGGAATAATATAAAAACATTTATAGAAACATCTTAAATAAGTGAATAATTTTCCAAGAATCTCATATATTAAATTTTTGAGCAAATTGCTTGAATGTGCGTCATTGTAAAGCTGTGTGGTTAAGTGTGTGGCTAATTTCTTTAAAATTTTGATCACTTTCTTAATTTGCCAATAAATGAAATTCATATAATGTTGATATTACAACAGATATCCAACGGTTCATTTTTAAATGATATCGTACAAATTACGTTGTAACATATTTTTGTTGAAAGTAATGTGGTGTAATATAATTGACACTTATTATGGGCACATATGTTTATATGTATTGTATATCGTATATGAAACATTTCACGAATTATTTGTTAAGTTCATGGCTTGGTTCTTACCAAAGATACTAAATTTAGGTTTCTATCAAAATAAGGAATTTTATAAAGTTGCATCATTGTTTTATAACTGATTAATGCAATATCCGTTTTTATTGATTTTCAATCCATAAATTTTGACAATTCGGTGTAAAAAGTAATACGTAATTTTTTTTAACACTCGTTTTGTAAGTTCCTGTCTAAGTTAGTTGCTTTTATTTATACAACACTGCATAATATCGTTTTATATTTAAACAGTTATATGTATATCTATGATTTTTATCTTAGCTCGCAAAAGCTAGTGTGGTGCAGATGTGAAGAATTTGATTTTGCAATTTTCTTAGTGGCATTGGCATATCATCGTGACAAGAATATATAATTATATAATAATTGTAAGTGTAATTTGTCATCGTAGATTACTGTTTTTAATCGACTGATATGATTGTTTATTTGAGAAATCAATGTTTTATAAATATTTTGTGCAATATTTGGCAATACTCATCACATAGTCAAGGTTGAAAGGACCTAGATGGAGTTTATTAGTTGTAAGTTGATATTTATTAAGCATAAGTGGTGTCCTCTCCCAAATTGTTACTGTCGTCGTGGTAAGTACGTAGTAAAATTGGTGAATAGATTCTCTTGTAATATAAAAATTATTAACGAGCAGCATATAACAAAAATTTAAAAATAATTGTTTCGTATTTACCACTGTGCAGTCGATATTCAATGCAAAAATTGATGATGTCTATGTAAATAATTTGTAGTTATTTAAATAATAATCCACAAGCTTTGTTCTGAATAATTGGAACTTAAAAGCTTTACTTCATTTTAAATTAGTCTAAATAAGTGCGTGCATTCGGAATTATTTTATAATTATATCGATCACTATATTTTAAATCAGTACTACTTATTGTATATAATTTATTAATGTATGGCCTAATTTTTTAAGTGGGTCTATATGAGTGACTTTTAAAACATATTCGGAACAAAAAATCGTAAAAAATTTTCATCAAATAATACATTTGTGTTGTCCCAAAGGTGCATTGGCCGTATATTTATGTTCGTGACTAATTATTACAGTTTTTATAATTTTTTAATTGGAAATATATTTATACATGTAATAGGGTTTACAATTTACATTTACAGTTCCATGGACAGTTCTGGTAAAACATTGTGGTAGTTTTTTTTTTAAATATTCGTATGTAATTAAGACAAGTGTGAATTCGTTTTATCTTATCCATCAAATTTAAATAATCTTTTCATTTATATGTATTGCAAATCTTAACAAGAGAACTTGAGGAGATTCTTGAACAATAATTGACGAAGGCGTAAAAGATTATCAGTCATAGTGCCGTTTTTCACGTTCAATTATGATAAAATGTTTACTTAATTGAATTTAAAAAAGACGATGATTATTATGAGAAACGAAATCGTTACCATGAATTTAAACTGTTTTTGTAAATAACAACTGATCTTTTTAATAAGGGACGGCAGACATCGTAATTTATATTCACTTGTATATACAATTAATTGCTAAAAATTATTTTATTTTCGTATTGAATATTGAACTCCTTGCATAATTGCTAAATTTAACACTTAATATACTTATGGATAAATTTTGAGTAACACAAGAGTGTCAACGAAACAAAAAATAGTAAAATATGGTAAAAATTAAAGGTTCTGATAAAACAAAATTATGCTTAACATTTTGCTCTTCACATATACTTTGGAAAAGCTATAACCCGGGTTTTAGCAGTGCTTGGTGTCGTACCCCCGTGATGTTCGAACATTCATGTATCTGAAGATTTTATTAATAACTAATCAAGTTGTTAATAATGTAACGAATCCGCCACGTCTGGCCATAGTTTATTTTATACGGTCTTGTTTTGTGAGTACCATTCGATCTCAGTTATTTCTAGGTAAATCAAAGTATCGCAGATTTTGGAAGTTCCCTTTGTGCCCCATATTTACGATTAAATATGAACAAAGTGTCAATTTAAACTCAAAATTAAAAGTTGGTAATTTTTTTTATGTAATGTGATATGAAAATATTTGTATCATTGCATAACGATTACAAAATGCTAAGGATTTTAAGTTTATGATAATAGATAAAAACAATTAAAGGTTTTTTTGCGTTCTTTTAAAATTTGTCCATGAGAGTGATTTTATTACTTAAAACGTCTAGAACTTTCTTTACACGGCGACATTAATTTTAATTGTTGAAAATAAATTATCTTTCTGGAGAGTATAAATATTCTCTTTCATAGTTCAGATTTCGAGTGACGTTCCCTTTGATGTAAATATTAAGGTTTAATAAATGAATTATCTAGCTGTTGTATGTTAGTTACGAATATTATGAATTAATACAATTGCAACTCTGTAGCCGTTTAACTGTAGTTTGTCTGATGTAAATTATAATAAAATTTGATGTTTAATACATATTACAATAAACCCCAAAATAGAGCTTAATGATATCTAGTAGTGTTTTGAATCTTTACGTAAAAATAACTTTAGTGTAACATTCCCATGTGTATTGTATACTTGGCTTAGGGAAGAAGTTGTGAACGTAACCGTAATTGTCAGTGAATTCAGTGTACTTTGTAAATATTTGCTTAACTAATAGAATTTCACTCGGAGTCTGACGTGTAGACGATAAGCCTTTTTAATGTATCACAATAACTTGTCTTTATGTACTATGTAATCATTGATGGCAAATAATTGTTAGATGGTCCATGACTAATTGTATTTCATTGAATATTTATTACGTATGCGACATTATGAGCAATATTATTAATGTAATGGAAACGATTTCTACTTTAGATATCTAAATATTTACGCGATTTTGTGTATATTATAACTTCATTGAAACTAATGTTCTACATTATAAATTGGTACGCTACGAGCAGGGCGACTAATTCGACTAATTCGCTTGTGTAAGTTTAAGGAAATGAATGGGTGGTAGGTAGTATCTATTGCCTATTGGATATATCACCTTAATTTAAATTGCAACAATCGAATATCAATCGCTCGTATTTTTATCTGTAATTAATGTCTGTGTAACCTTTTCAACGTTTAATTATTGTGTAAATAATTGATTAAATATATTCATTCCGAATACAGTAAATTATTAGATGGTCGAATATTTAATAAATTTAATTGAACAATAGAATAAGGAAAGAATTTTTTTTTAAATGTCTGATAAAATTTAATAAATAAAATAATAGTTCGAAGATAAATTCAGTTTCAAATTTGCAATTAGCACTATTCGATGTTGTCTACACTAAAAAAAATTGATGTGTCTATTGTCAATAATAAGATAGTTACTTTATCCATATGAATGTTTGCACTTATACCAAAAAAAAATATTTTTAAATTTGTCTTTCACCTGCCTGACTGTTTGTTTTGGCTAATCACCGAAACGGCTGGACCGATTTTGGCCGGGCTTTCACTGGCAGATAGTTTAACATATAAGGCATAACTTAGGGCATAACATTTATTTAAAAATGAACTTAGGGTTACGCGCATGAGAAATGTAAACTCGTGAAATATGAACAGTTTTACGGGCAAACGTTTGTATATGTGAAAAATACTTCGGAATTTTTAATAGTAATAATAATTATGTATAATAATAATAATTAAAATTAAATAAATGTACACTGGCAGCATGTCTGTCGGTTTGGTGTAACTAGTTAAAGTATACAATATAATGTAATAATTAGTAAATGTTCTAAAGCTTATAGGTCTATCCGGAGAAATTCGTCAATATCACAATTTTAGGAATAGGAGTATTGTGTTTAGATTTTGCTCTTAACCGACGAGGTCATCAGTTCGATCCATTTGGTAAGATTTTGGTAATGTGTTT
The DNA here is from genome assembly GCA_029030555.1 of Ornithoptera alexandrae. Lineage (NCBI taxonomy): Eukaryota > Metazoa > Arthropoda > Insecta > Lepidoptera > Papilionidae > Ornithoptera > Ornithoptera alexandrae. Next base: position 1,752,246 of record JARDVY010000301.1, on the reverse strand, counting down.
TGGCCCGATGAAAATTCGAAACATTTCATCTCTTAAGATGGGAAAATAGGAGAGACTGACTTGGACCCGTTGATTTCTATTAAAACGGTTATATTATTCCAATTTAACAATTTGTCTCCGGTTCGTTTTTACGTGAAAGTGTATGTTTTTAAAATTGTTTTACATTTACGCACAAGTAAAAATTAAGTTATATTCACATTTGTCATACGGTTTATTACCTTGCTACTGTGATTTGTTTTTATTAATGGATTTAAGAATTATTATTAATATTTTTTTTTATTTAATATTCCGATTATTGAAATTGAATTTAATAATTTTATTTAATTGTATATATTTTGTGATGTTTTTATTTTTATTTTATATACTAAAATGATGAATGGATTGTATAAATTTTAATGTAATTATGATAATAATGATGTCGTGTTGTCCCCACTTCGTGCTCTAAGCGCATTATTCAATATTTGTGTATTTGTAGTAAGTCAGTGTTGAATATTGTGTTGTCCGGAATTGTAATCAGCTTTATATATTAAGTCAGTGTTGACTAGAATGAATGTTGGTTGATAAGTTAACCTGTTGAATCTTTTTAACTGGTATTGTAGTGCATTGAATAATTAGCGTGGGAAGTGCTAACATACAGCCCCTCTCCACCCTACTCCGTAGAATTAAGACATAGTCGTTTCAATCTCTAATTGTTCCATCAGTAGTTATTCTCCGTATAGTTGTGTAACACTTCCTTTATATAGCGATAAGTAGTTTCAGATAACGATAATTAATTGTGCGGTAGCTCAGTGTTAAATTTCTGTTGGTAATTATGTTATCAATAGTAGATGAGTACATCTTAAATAAAGTTACAAAAAAAAAAAAAAAAAATTAATGTGCCACAGCTGCAAAAATTTCTCCATGTTAAATTTAAAGCACGTCTCATACCAGTCATTAAATTAATACATTACTTATAACACATATAATTACTATTTATGTTTTAGATGTAAACTGTAGATCTAAGATTAATTAACTTCTTATACCATTATCCGTATAAGTATTATGATCAAGAATATTTCCATGGTTTTAAAAAATTATTTACTAGAACTTAGTTCGTAAGCGATGTTGTACAAACTGTGTACAGTCTGTAAGTTTAGTGAATGACGCTGGTATTGGCAGATGAGAACGGGTGGAGTAGATGATACGCGGGTGTTGTAAATAGTGTACAAGTGGTAATATGTAAAATAACAAGTATTTTCAATGTGCACATAGTCGCCTCATTCATTAATAAATTTTTTAGATCAATAACTCTTTTCTTTCACCTCTTTACCCTCCTATATACATTTGCACTTATTTATGTTTTGTTTGGTAATTTTCCTGAACATAGTAGAAATTATTTTTACGCTATTTATGTAACCGTAACAATGAGATGAATGGAAGACGATCTTTTTTAAAATAAGAATAGCTACAGAGTACTCCTGTATTTTAACATTATTATTACTTAATACGATGCAAAGTATAGAACAATAATGTAAAAATATGTTTGGTTCTTCATTGCTTCTACAATACTTCATTATGGAAACGAAAATTTTTTTTTAAATATTTTTTAACGTTTTTGATGAGGTATAGTATTTATTAGGGCTCGCTTTTGGGTTTTACATTATCTGCTGAACACCAAGATGTCGATCAAGAAGGTGGTTCAAGGTAACGGGTAACAGCTTTTGTTTTTTTTTATTTAATTAAGCGACGGAACGTTCACCTAATGGTAGCAGATATGCCCACCCATAACAACGTGGCGATAGTTAAGACGTTATATATTGAACCGTATTGCGCCCGCCGCTTAACTAAAAATTACTTTAGCTACAGCGCTCTTCAAACCGATAACTCAATAATGTTTGCACAGTATGCTGTGACACCTGCCTAGACTCTGGCAACAGAGACCTATCGCCTGTAAACGCAGTTACCAACATAGCAAGTATTCCTCTTAGGGGAAATCTATGACCAGCAGTGGATATATAAGATTTGAAATAATGATTATTATATGCACGCTGAAATAAGCGTAAGATATAAAATATAATATATCTTACACTGCAAATGCAAATATCTGTTTATTATGACAATTATATAATGTAACATGATTTAAGAATTGCCGTAAAAACAGGCGAGTATGTACGTGGGACACTCCGAATGTTTTGAGAAACTAAAAAACTAACTTCTATGAAAAAAATATTTTTACTAAATCTTGTCAAAGAACTCTCCACCAGCCTCTATACAAAGTTTCATGCGTCTGAACCAATTTTCAAAACATTTTTTCCAGTCCGCAGACCTTTTCCACGGCTTTCTCAAACGCTGCTAGTGCGTCTTCCGGTTGAAAACTGTATCCCTTTGAGCTGATTTTTAATTTTAGGGAATAAAAAAAAGTCATACAGAGTCAAATCAGGACTGTAAGAAAGGTGTCCCAAGACTGACCGGTGTGGAGTCCAGGAAGTCTCTCGTTTTGATCGCAGAGTGCGCGGGCGCGTTGTCGTGGTGAAGGAGGACATCGCGGAGCCCGGTGTTCGGTCGCTTGTTGCTCATTGCAAAAAAACTTCTGGCAGGCATTTTGTGCTGTACCATTCGGCGTTGATGCTCCTTTGGTCTCGAAGTGGAATTGAAGTTAGGTACCCCTTCAAAGTTAAGAAACTAGCGATCAAAATTTTCTCTGCGCTCCTCGACCGCTTTAGTTTCGTAGGCTTTGGTTTATTTTGAAACAGCCAAACTGTCGACTGACTGTTACAATGTCGTAAAGGCACCGTGACGAGCCTGCATCAAATGTTTGTATCATATCACTGCATCAATCCACACGGGCCTATTTCTTAGCTTCGGTGAGGTTGTGCGGCACCCAGCGGGAAACTATCCTCCTTACCCGAAGATGCTCCTGCAAAATCTTGTGAACATTTCCTGAACCAATCTGCAGAGTATGCTGAATTTCTTCGTACGTAATTCGTCTGTTTTCTTGAATTTAATTTTTTACTGCCAGCACACTTTCTTCGGTGACAGCCGTCGTAGGTCGACAATTTCTTTGTTCATCCCCCAAAGTAAGATGACAGTGTTTGAGCTATACCAGCGGTACCTGGTTGCTTTTGAAGGTCATTCATCCATAAAAGCAATTCAAAGTCGATCAAATGACTCATCAGGTTTTAAGCCACATTTGAAATCGTAAAAAATCATAGCACGAAAATGTTCTCGACGCAGATCCATTTTTTAACGAGTCAAGAAAATTTGAATTGGCCCTTAAAAAATTGAGGAGGGAAATTTGAAAATCGAACTGTGGTATTTTGCTTTTAAATAATCGAAGTTTTTAAAATAATCACAAGTGACTAGTGTCTTATACATAAAAACTTTATCGCAAATCTTTTTGAGTGGCCTGGTATATTGGAAATAGAGCCATTAAACCAATGGACGTCTTGCTAGCAGTTTTGTCAGCGACGCAGGGAGGAGTTTAGGCGTTTATAGCTATAGTCTCCTTTTGGGGAACCTATAGACGGTCAAATTTATCACTTTTACGACTGAGGAAGACAGGATGGCTGGATGTTATCACCAGCCAATATAGTAGAACCTGAGGTGGTAAGGTTATTCATCCAGAAATCAGATATAAATAATTTTTATTAGAAACAAGTTATTTTTTTTTTGTACTTATTACACGAAAGGAAATTGTATAGAAAGCAGAATAGAAATAATATCGTATTTTATATATAAATATTTTTAAATGAAAATATGTTCTGGTTTTTGATAAAAAACCTGTTCCTTAATCTAGAACGCATAACACTTGTTATTGATTTTGTGTGTAGAGGCGAAAAAGAATAAACCCTATGCTATGTGCAGTTTATTTTTCATGATCTGTGTAGCATTTTGTTTTATTACAAATTAAAATATTTTCCTTTAATAAAATTACTTTCATAGAACAATATTATGCTGCTTTACATTAATTTAATAATGGTGATATTAAAAAAAGATTCTTCATTCGTCAATTTTAAGTACTTAAAGTATATGGCTACTTTACAATTTATTTAAAGATTTTTATCAATCAGAGATCAAATATTATTCAGATAAGGCTGTGCTACATTGATGGGATACTGTTGAGGTCTTAAGACTTTTCATTATTATTAAAATAATCTAGTGAAGATCAAAAATGTATTTCGTACCATGACTATTTCTAATGACTAAGCAGTCGATTAATTATGATTACATTTACAATTATGTTACGTTAGTTTCGCTTTAAAAATTCTATTCACGTTAAAACATATTTTTCGATTTTACAAGTTTAGAAATACAAGATTCAACTGTTTTTCCATCGGCTGAAGCTGCTTACAATCCCGTAATATACGATTAAATAGCACTTACTCCTATCAACATTTGTTATCGAGCATGTAGTTTCAAAATTTATCGATCGTTTCTATTTATCATTTATGGTTAACTTCATAGTCGGCAACAAGCGTATTTGCGCAATAATGATATATATTTTATTCATTTATGTGACTTTGACATCATGAAAAATAGTGAGAAAGTGGGTGTGGATTTTTTACTCGGAACTTTTTTATGAAACGAATCGTAAGATAATGAGTTATTATGAACATAAATACAGCACCACAAGGAAGCAGATAAAAAAGTTGGTAAGTTTAATAAATCGACGTTTAAGTTTGAATAATTTTTTACAATTCTCTGGTTTATTATAACGGTTTAACGATATTGACGGAAATAATTTTTCAATGAAATACAATAAGAGACTAGTTTACACGACAGCACATCTAACTTCTACCTATCGGCTATTTATCTACGTTTGTCCGCGATAAGGAAAATTACCACTTTCAATGAGCTGAAAAGCCGTGCTTGTCACTGGATCCACATACACCTATACATAATTCCTGTATTTAACTCAGTAAACAGATATCAACCGGCGTTCATGATGTTAAACATAGTTATATAATTGTTCCATCTATATTAGATTTTGGTTGTTTCGTACTTGATTGTTGTTAGATACGTGGATACTGCATAGTTTGTTATTGTGGAATGATTTGATAGGTGAATAGGGGAACCATAAGAAAATACGTACAATAAGGGCATTTCATATTATACTGTTTAGTCAGCGAGTCTGAAGACAGCAGAATTGTTTTGGAAGTTGTATGAGGCGTGTACTTTACTACCATCAGCGTCCAATTTGAGGTGATAATCCATACCTATATCCTCTCTTTAAAGAAGAATTTCACAAATGGATTATAAAGTATGCGAAACAGTCTCCGAAATATGAATAAATGGTATAAAATTAATTAGGAAAATATGTCTAGGTATTGCTATAAAAATAATAGAGACATTTACTTTATATTTGATTCGTATAAATGTGAACATATACCAAAAACGTATAAAAAAATTATTGTCGATACTTTGTTCCAGCTAAATTTTCATCGGTAGATAACTGAAGATACAAGGTATAAAATATATTACTGTTATTTAAAATGAAAATAGAATTATTAACAAAAAGTAGTACTTTTAAAATAATGATTAATTCGGATTCAGATGTTTGAATGTAAGAGAAACATTTTATAGTTCTTTAATAAGTTACCATTAAATATAGTATAATTTTTATATTAAAATTATTTACAAGTATAAAGTGAGCGGCTTACTTATAGTAATTCCTGTTACTCGAACTTCAAACTGTATTAAATGTGACGTAAGCACTCAGCATACTTTCATAGGGCATTTTCTATGTCGCTGTGAATTTAGAATAGAAATGCTTTTAATAAATATTTTCCGACCGAACCATTTTCTGACTTTTTAATGCGATAAGTGAATGTGATTAAATTGAAATGTAATGTAAGTTTTAAAATTGAAGCAGAAGCGAAAAGGGTTTTAAAGGAAGAGTTTATATTTGAACGTCCACAATTCGGGACATATTTTTATGCTCCTATTATATTTACGAATAAATTTTTTACTTGTATGAATTTACTGCTTTTTTTTTATATTGTAGTTTTTATATTGTAGTGATTGTAGTGATTCTGAGGTGTGTCTTTTTATTGGGAAGATTACAACTCGAAGTTGGTCCCAATAAAGCTTGTATTTAAAATAGGTTTAATTTTTTTTGTTAAATTACATGATGGGTGGTATAAAATTTCGTGAGGATGCAGTGAGACTTTGTTTTGTGAAAGGAAGCTTGTGGTTTTGTCTTCTTTACTAACTAGCTACGAACATAATTTCTCAATCTGTCATATCTACGATCACTCTTTGGTGTTTATGAATGTCAAATTAAAATGTTACAGCGTATTGTAATTAAATGATTATACATTATATGATTAAAACATGAGTCTTTGTTAATTACTAAATTGTTTAATTGATTTTTTGAACTTTTTTAAGGTACCTATGAATGAAATTTTTCGATATTTGAATTGTGCGTTAAAATATAATTAATTAATTGAAAAGAGGTTTATTGTTGATGGTATTGTAGGCGATGGTACTAATAAAATGAACAGTGCTATGATAATTACGATAGGAATACTAGTAAATTTCAGTTTTTACTCTGTGTGGGGGATGTTGTGTGGAGGTGGTAGAGCGCATGTGCGGTTAGGAAACGGGCGTGCGGCGGTTCGCGGACGCGGCAGAATACGGCCACGCTTACGTGTGTCCGATCGACCCCACACCGCGCCAGTAAAGCCCGTCGTACGCTGCGTTGCGGCGATCCTCCTCGCCATGCAACCCCCGCCTAGAAAGGTAAGTATACAGACGCCACGTACCTATTGAAAGCACCTAGAACAATCATAATACACTTTTATCATTACTCTAAGTTATAGGTTAACGATCGTAAGCACAATATTGCGATATGAACACAAAACAGTGTATCAACACTTAATTATTTCATAAAATTTATACTTATATAACTGTAAAATAGGATTTTTTTTTTCTCGGTTCAAACAATCTGTTATGAACGTTAAGTTTTTAATTAAATTAAAGGATGGAACAGCTGTTTAGAGTCGATGAATTTGTTCGTAAAATTTGACAATAAGAAAATAGGCCTCACTGAGATTCTCTACGAAATCTATTGAAAGTATCAAAAGTGGAGGCGAGGTGCACGGCTTTGTAGGCCTACTTAAATCGATAACTGGTTACCATTTATAATGCTTAAAGAAAACGCATTAAACTTTTTACGAAATTTTTTTCTCTTTTTAATTCTTTATAATAATGTTTATATACAAACGTAAACATTTAAAAAAAATATAGATTTTTTTTAATAAATTTAGTGAAGTTTGTGTTTTAATTAGTGTCAGTTATAATAATGAGTTTGGTGTTTCATTTTCAACTCACTTTATAACACAATTTATACTATCATTATTATTATAAACTATTTTTTATAATAAAATCAGAAACTGTTATTATAAATTTATTTTGTTGAAACAAAATTGTGTACCTGTTTAATAAATATGTTAGAAAAATTTATATACTATTAGCTAAATACCCATCTACCATAACAACTTACCTCACCAATATAGGTTAGTAGAAAATGCTCACAGGCATGGAGCTCGTTATTGTAGTTTGTATACCTCATTATAAGGTTTTACAAGCATTACAATAAAGAGTAAAAAAAAATAAGTCTTGAAAATAATAATACATTTATTTGAAGTTTCGTATTCGTCTCCGGCGCAATTTTAAAGTATTCAATAAAAAAAATCTACTATAAATTGAAAAAAAAAAAATTCCAGAAATTATTTCTCTACCTTTGAACAATTTTATTTATCTTATTTCACCCATGTCAAACCCCCTCTAAGGAAAAAGAATCATGGTCATCTTCCCAACAAATTTAAGATTCTGCAGAAAGTTATGCGAGAAGTGAATTGAATCCCAATAAGAAACCCCATCCAATTCGTCTGCTAAAAATATACAAATAACAATAACAATAATTTACTTATGTTTATACAATAAACAAAAAGATCACTTTGTGTAACCATAACAATATAACACATAATATATAATATAAATAAATGTGTTAACGCGTTTAAACTATTGTATTAACTTTCATTGAATAAAATAAAAATGTAAATATTATGTGTTCGTACATGGTTCTTTTTATTTTATCTATTGGTCTGTTAATGTTAGAAAATACGTTTAGAAAGCGGGGAGTGGAGTTATACTTCCAATTCAAATGATCCAAATATACTTTTCTTTCTAAATAATATCGACTGTCCCAAAAACCAAATAGAGCTCGAATTTGTTAACGAATGAAAAGTCGAGTCAAGGTTTTCGCTTATACATCAAATGAAAATTGCGATCTTTGACAAACATTGCAGCATAAAATGTTATTGCAAATAATTATTTAAACAATATAAGCCTTTTGCTTATTTAATATATCTATAACATTCATTAGTTTGAAATATTTTGTAAATGTATATTCAAAGTATTTGTTCTCCGCCCGCTTTGCTGGCCGTAACACCCCCGCAATTTCATTTGGGGAAGGAATTTTGTAAAATCATTCTCAGCTGAACTCTTAACGGCACAAGCAATATCTGTACCAAAATTTTGATGTTTACGTCTAATAGTTTCGGAGATCTTGTGATGAATCAATAAATCTCTGGGTATCTCTTATCTATAGGTATAGATGAAAATAAGTCATCCCTATGATGCAATGTTAAATTTCTGACATGCACATAAAGATGTGTGTACATAAAGACAGATTGACATGGATTTACGTCAACCAACATATTATAAACTAGTTCAAAAAGGAACGAGTATCCGTGACTCCGCTTCACGATACGATTTTTATTTATTTAATGAAGAGTCTACGAATCATTCAATACATAAAAAATTATTATATAAAAAGTTATGATTAAAAGGAACCTTACATCTATCAATAATTCTCTTTGCATAAAAATTAATTTTAGCAATTTTGTGAGTTCTTAAATAGTTGTGGATAAATTAGGATAGACATTTATCATTAAAATTTAAGTGGTATGTCTCTATCGCGGGAGGCCGTGTAGTTAGATACCACTGCAGCGACTGTTTCTGCCACCAAAGAGTAGTGCGGAAACGTTACTACGTTCCTGTTTGAATGCCGCCGTAGCTTTTGAAATTACTGTGGTAACGAAACTAGACATCTTACATCTCATGCGACGAGCGCAATGTGGGGTTGTATCTATCACCCTAACTAGCGCCACATTATTATGTGCAAGCGTATCACTTACCATCAGTGAACGTTTCGGTAATCTCATTGTTTAATTGAATATAAAAATAGTGGATATTACGATATAGATATTTTCCAGTTAACAGGCCTATGAAAACCCGTAATCAAAGAAAGGTAAAGCTGCTGTTTTCGTATAGATGTAGAACGAACATTAACCAATAATATTTGTTTTTGTTGGATATGTTATTAGAGATTAAAAGACATAAATTTATGCATTTTATATAACGTGAAACTCGTTACCCTAGTAGTTTCACTAGCTACAACGCCCTATAAACTGGAACAGTTTTGTTCGGCGGCAGAAATAGGTGCTACGATGGTACCTAGATGACGTCCTCCGGCAACAGCGGCCACCACCAGTAAAATCTATAAAAAATGGTAAAGGATACACGTATGAATAAAGTTTGTTAAAACTTCACTTTTGCCTTATTTATTGTGGTCGCTATCCTAGTTCTTGTAGACTTAATATCTAGAAACAAGCCTTGTAAATATCTTATATCCTGTGTCTACAGCACTTTTGCCTTTTGTCCATTGAAGAATACATATAAATATTTACAGGCGAAAATAACCGTTAATATTAAATAAGTTTTGTGTTCGCCTGTTGATATCTTTTTCATGAATTTGCATTTATTATATTGCCACTAATTGCAAGTTTTCCACTGGTATATGAAAAAAAAAAACATTTACTGCGACAATTTAGTTAAATTGAAGAGTGAGTTGGTCGTTTAATGGCCGGTGAAAATAAGGCACTGCATTGTTACAAGAAAATGCTGTCTTTGCTCGCGACAAGTGTACTTCTGCGCTACAGTGCCGTGTTACAGAGGTGTCCTTTCATGGAAAATTATTGTGTTTTAAAAAAAATGTTGTGCAAAATTCCTTCTTTTCATTTATAATTTTTTAATAACACCTGTAGTAAAAAAATAATGACTTAATTTGTTACAAGATTGAAATTGGAGAGATATATTATATGAGTACATTAATTCATACTTTATCATTTAATATCTAAACTAATTCTTCATCACATTAAATAACAGTAGTAAATGTATAAACCTATTTAATTATAATCTCAGTGTCATCCTCGCGTGGGAGACGAGTTGAAATATCCCTGAAGACACACTACCCTCAGAGTATAGTAAAAAGTCTTTATTTTATTGCAATGTTTCTTTTTTTCATGTATTAACTGTTTACGCTTGACTCGGCTATCTAGTAAATAGTTATCTAGCCATAGAATGGCTTCCATAACGAATAGAAACATTATTTTCTCCCGGATGAAATTCCGCAAATCTAAACCCTTAGAAAGGTCTCCTCATTGAACTCGACTTAAACAAATATTTAGATTGCTTGTGAAAAGAAAAAGATTCACATCTACTTGAGTACCGCAATGGTTAACAAATTAGTTTAATAATTCTATCATCATTTCAAATACTGCTTAAAAAATATAATTTCTCCAAAAGCGGTTATTATGGTTTATATAAATAATATTTTTATAAACAATATTTGTTTTATTTTATCAATACATTTGGTTATGCGAAAGATTACACGCGATACACGCACAATATTAAATAAAACAATGTAAAATCCGTAGAGAATCCTAAACCATGACTATGCCTTTTACATAAATTGTATTAATATTCTCTCATAGATTTCATTAAAATTAAAAATATTCGTTTTCGCTACATACCGGTTTGTGTCATTAAAGGCGCTTGACTATTTTTTCCGGCAAAAGTTTTATATGTAACTGTGCACAAGCTTCGTATGATTACAAAATTACTTAGTATTATCGGAGTAGTCGGATACAGGTGGAATTGGACCAGGTGCGCTGGGAATCAATTACTGATGGTTTATATTTAATATTGGACGACAATAGGTTGAAATTATGATGATGGTCTACTCGTTATTTTCTTAGAAAGCCTGGCCACTTAGGATATTATGGATTATAGATACATGTACACATATGCTTACATATTTTATCATCATAATCAAGGACGTGCTCTCCATACAAGCAAATAATTACTACGTAACGTATCTCCCTAATCCTATCTAAATATTAATAATCTCCTAAGTTACTCAAAAGGTACACAACTATTCTTTAACAATTTTTACATTGGTGCGAAATATAATTTTAAGTATAGATAAGCACAGAGATTTCGAGTGTAGTTTGCATATCCTACCCGAAATCTGTGTGCACGTGTCTGATCATAATCACCCCCAGCCGATAAACGTCCACTGCTTCATGTTAATAATGTTCATATCAATAAAGTAAAAAGGATTTTGTAGATTTAGTCTTTATTATGAAAAAATAAGAGATATATTTAACTTTTTTCTATAAAATTTAAAGTAACTTCGATCAGTGTTGTTGAATATCTAAAAGTATCATACTATAAAACATCATCTCATAAAAGTTTGATTAAACAAAAACATAAACTTTTCATTCAATAGTTCCATATGTATGGCAACTTTAACAAAATATTTATGCCGTATATCTATTTTGTTTATACGGTAATAAGAGGATTTTGAAAATGAAATTGTTGTGCGGTGTTTATATCTTTTAATAAATTAAATGTTTATCACTAAACGATCCAGATTTTCCTTCATAAGTGATTTGAAAATGTTTAAGATTTAAAAAAACTACTCTTTGAGTAATAACATACAGTGATTTCATGTTTTATTATGTGGAGAAAACGCTGTAACAGAATTTTACTGAAATATTTTATAAAGTTTATTGAAAGGTGCCTTTGTGGCGTAACTTGATATTTCATACATCGTTCTCAATGTTATATTCACTCTTGCAAACCTTTTAACAGAACGCTAGGAAAAAAAAATATTGACATGTATAATAATAAATAAGTAAAATATTTACAGTTTCTTTCTGATAAATTTCCAATTGTTTGTAAGATCAGTCTCCTCTTTAGATTTCAAATAGATTACGTTTGTAGAAAATTAAAAAATATGCACTAGCTCAGGTCGAAATAACGTTGTGCAATTAAGTAATGTTTATAAAAGTAGGCTTTAGTGATTATTTTTATATACTTATATTTGATATATAATTTCAAATTTCTATTTAGTTTATCCTAAGCTATATCCGCGGTCCATCTATCTTCAAAATGAAGTTGCAGATGTGAGGGTACCCTCTGATGAACTAAACTAAAATGCTTTGATATCAGTTGTAAGGTTATTGCTGTTACTATAACTATTGTCGATTAAAATATGGTCACGCAACGGTTAATATCGTAATCCGTAAAGTTCTGGTAAAACTAAGCCATGTCTCGTTTATCAGCATCATCATTTACTCATTGATTACTACTGCTAAACATAGATTTCCCCAATTGTGTGAGTTGTGTGGTCAGTTGTTCTATAGTAATCTCTTTTTGAGGAGACACTAAAGAGACAATAGTTATAAAAAGAGCAGAGCTATATCTATTTCATTGTGTATATGTTGGATATTATGTTGCATCATTGAAATGTGGAAGCCATTGAAATATTGTACTAAATCTTATGACAGAGGTAAACGTATTATAATTGAAATATCTCTGAAAGTAAAAATACTTAAGTTTTATAAAATATACCAGGGACTATTAATACAAAATAGATTTTTAAAATAGGAAACAGGTAAAAAGAAAATCAGACTGTAAGCGGAAATTCCCGAGTATTTCTGTAATGTTCTTTAGCTTCCCATTTCGCTTCTGTTCTCACCTCCGCCTCATCTACCGCTTCCGTTTCCGCCTCTGCCCTACTTCCGGCGCGCAATAGTCTAGAGACTATTTAAAATGCGCATAATAAAAGAAATGACTTGGTCTCAGATGATTTTTGTTTAATCATTTGTATGGTATGTAATTTATGGATTTTGTATTACTTTACTTTTATAAAAGCGTCGGCTAGCGAAGGGATTTCAATTAAGCACAGCTATTTTGTTGGACTGTCGTTACTGATGTTTTTAATATTTATTATAATGTGTTTTCGGAAGTTATTACGGTTTGACAAAAAATTTATATAAGAGATTGTTATTTATTTAAAATAGAAATTAATAAGAATACATTAAAAATAATATAATTTCGATGAAAGCATCCGCAAACTTTAAACATTCAAAAATAAAAGGGTACCGATATCCGCTATTAACCATGGACTGCAATTTATGGTAAAAGCAATTTGCTGCCGCACAGTCGCCAACCACAATTGGCTACACCACAATACAATTACGTGGTTTTCATTGATTACATCCTGAAAGGTTTTAAAGTAATGCTTTTATAAAGTTTGCACATTTCTGCTCTGGCATATTTCGAAAAGTAATATTTGTACATTGTTTAAATTGAGTTTATAACGTTGGCTTTATTTGTTGTAGGTTTGAAACTCAATTATGATATTAAAAACTTCTCATTTTAGACTGAGAAACATTTTGCATCGTGTTATCTTTTCTTCGTTTGATTGAATATTCCTGCGATGCCTAAGTGCAAGATAATCTGAAAACATTGTAGCCTAGTCCTAGCCTTCGACAACCTTTTACTGGGTCAGGGCAGTCATACCAGTATAACCGCTAATGTTAATAATGAGCTCAAGATCTGAAATAGCTCTTATACCGGAGATTAATATTGGTTTCGAGCGGAAACGTCTTATCGGCTTCGGGATTTGATTTCGCATCGCTGGTTTCTTCAAGTTACATTGTCTGATTTCCTTTCATGGATATGGTTATTGATTGAACTTTACAATACGGCAATACCAAAGAGCTTTGATAGCTCTTGATACAAATGATGACTTGAATAAGCTAAAATGTTAACATTTACAATGCGTAATTATTTTTTGGTATTAATTATATATTTAAATATTCTTGATAATTTGCTTGATAAAACTGCTTAATTTTATTGTTATTATTAATGAAGAGACCTAAAAAAAGGGTTCGGTTTTTTACTTGGTAAATGTTCCACAATAAAATAATGATTAAGACTAAGTATTAAATAAATTCCTAATCCACGTTGAATCTAATTGTTGCAAATTTTAAACATGAGAATGAAATTATGAAAGTAAACGCTTTGGTACAAATGAAATGATTTGATGAGAATAGATTCACGTGTACTTTACGTATTTCTTAGGAATTATAGGCGGCAGCTAATAAGAAATTGCTTAGAAATAAACCTGAAGGAGCACGTTAAATGAGAGGATGGCTAATATTACAAAGCAATCAAACAATTGTTCTACTCTCAGCGGTACTAGTTACGTATTTATAAGAACATTATTCGTTTTAGAATGTCACTTATTGCAATTTAATTAAAGCAGAGTAAAAAAGTAAAGCTTAAACGAACAGGAAGTCTGAACGAAAGTTTAGTTCTCTACTCTTCATAAATTAAACTGACGAAGTTTGTTGCAACTCTCTTGGCCTAATATATCCTTGTGATAGAATAATCTATTTTAAAAATGAACGTACTGGAACAAAATATAAAATTATTAAAGCCGAAAAGATGAAATAGATTGAAGTGATTGTTGTTAATTCAGAATATGGTATTTCTGGGAAATTTTCGAAATTAACTTACAAAATATTTTAAGATCTTCAATTCTAACAGATAAATATTATTAGTAATACTAGTGCCGAAAACGTATTTTAAAATATTAAGTTTTAGAGAAAAATTTTAAGGGATGTACAGCAAATTTAAGAATTTCTTAATTGATCTAATTTTTAATCCGCACAAAAGTATGTTGTTGACATCATTAAATTTGCAACATAGCATTAAAACGATTATTCTAACCCACACGGTTATAGGTAGTTCCTCTTAAAATGTTTGACCGTACAATTATTGACATCGGTGCCGACGACCGCATTGTTGACTACTACCAATTGACAGTGCGTCATTACGTCAGTCACGAAAGCGTTAATGTATATACTAATGGAATGTTCGCCGTCCACGACGAATCTTAAACAACTAACGAACAAAATCCTGTTTTCTCACTTCAATCAATCTTCATCTATATATCACATAACAGAATTTAATCAATCTAAATTCCGTTGTTATATACATATATACTTGATTTGACGCAACTTTCTATTAATAACAGAAAGTCAATACAAGTTTGTAACACACAGTTTTGCTTGTCATAAAACTTGCACCTTGCAGCCTATTCATTCATCGGTGAATAAGATTCACCTTGCCTATACATAACGTGGAATGGAAATTCTCCTAAATATAAATCTTTAGAAATGTTTTGCGTAAGAATAAAAAGAAAAAAGTTAACAGTATGTACAAAAAACATCTAAACAATAATTTCACACTACTATTTAACGCATTAAGAACAATTACTGATGTGTTAATTTGTACGTAGTAATTACATACATATATCTTTATGCCTGTTCTCATATAAATAATTTAGATGGCGATTGAGTAGGCATAATTATTTGAATATTTTTTTTTGTACAGGAGAACATAGTTATTAAGAATAATTTTCATGATTATGTAAGAAATGTAATAAAAAAAGTATAGTTTGGTTTAGAATTCCGTTCAGTGCGAATGAAATTTCTAATGGTTAAAAAGAAAAGTTCTTGTTTATAATTTTAACGTATGACTGGCGCCTGTTTTAACTATTATTCGTCATAATAACCTATTTAATGGAAATATTTTATGACCTTAAAGGATTTATTTTAAACTATTATAGTAAAATTTAAGCAAAGAGAAAACGTACTTTATGCTCTTTATTTTTATTGCGCTTCATACAACATCTTGGACAGTTCCAGTGAGTATTCACGTAAAAGTTTGTATTTCGGGTTTTAACAAGTATAGACACAATACGAGTAATCCTTTGTAGATATGCGGTACCGGCAGACTTGATCATATGTAAGAAAGAGTCGTAAAGATTTCGATTTTCATAGGTAAATAGGTTGATTAAACGTCGTTCAATTGTATCCGTCATTTTGTTATATTCTTACTTTTTCATCGTTTAGAAAAAAACCTTAGTATATAGTTCGTTTTCCATTTTTAATAGATTTTACTAAATGTTGGTTTCACAAAATTGCTGTCTATTATCTCTATTTGAAGTAACGCAATTGATAAAGTACATTAGGCCCCGTTGTTTCTTTTAGTTAATCATAAAGAATATTCTATGAGAAGCTAAGTCGTTTGTCGCTACCTAATGATACCTCAAAGACAATATTTATGATTTATATATCAAAGTCTAGACGAGCGCGGACTCACTTTTGAAGTTATAATTATATTGAAGTGGTTCCAAAAGCTTTAGCAACAGGACAGCGCAGTGGATTAGGCATATCCGAGAGTAGAGCGTTATAGGAGGAAGTACCACATACATTATCGTTTCTCATAACTCAGTCTCGGACAGAAAAAACGGTGATGAAAGATACTTAGTGATTCAACACAATTGGGACCGCCACTGTATGGTAAAGCCTTCTTGTAGTTTTGACTACCACCGTGGGGTTTTAGCCGGTGTGAGCCCGCCATAACATTTTCACTATTTTTGTCCGCAATGAAGATATATCAGGTAGGATTACCCCATAAAAAAGGGTTTTCAAGAGAAAATTATCTCGCTAAAACCTTATTTCACCCTTCTTACGTCAGTTGCCTAATTTCGGAAGTAAATAATATTAGTTCCTCTACCGCCAATAAAGGGTTCGATTAACCATTACAATAAGTTATTCAAACGTAATATAGAAGCGACCTTAACTGTCAAATCGTTTCAGTAAATTATTTGAACTATCTCATGATGCGAATGATTATTTACTAACGAATGAACTTCAAATTTCCTTTGTCAATCATCTTTAACTACTGGTTGTCGTTTATAATACTCGAATTGTATCATTAAATATTACTTCTCTATTTCATGCTTTCGTTACATTTACCTGTCCAAATGAAAAGGTTAGAATAAATCATGACCTAGTGCCAATCATTTCACACTTTTGAAGAATATACGTTTACTTTTATTCGATAAAGGTTTATTTACAGTTTTAAATGTTTATTTACGTTACGGCAGTAACCGTTTTCTTGATATTACGAAAATAGGTATACTCACTTATTTTATTGTGTCTTTACAACCGTACATGTTATAAAGGAAAATTAAAAAGTACATTTAGATATTTTTCCAAGAAGATATTTTTGTCTACTTGTTCAAGACGTCGTTATTATTATACTTTTAAATATTAATCTAACATTTAGAAATCACGCTCATCGTAATTTTTCTGTTGAAACTTTTGATGAAATTGTATTACTTTTTATAAAAATTTTAAAAAACTGGTTGTATTTATTAGATATATATATATATATATAGAAATAAAATGACCATATTGATGGATATAAAGATTCTCGTATTCTCAGTTCTAACAGTGCAGCAGCTACAGCGAGCGATATCAGTGCTCCTTTGTGTGTCCATTGCACCAATTTAGTATTGTTGTAATGGAATGAATAAAACTAGAAGTATTTCAATGAACTTTGATGATTTGTATTATTTTTAAGACTTTTATATATATTTTAAGACAAACCTGTTTTATCCTTTCACCGCGTTTGTATTTTTTACCTAAAGTAAAAGTACATAGTTATTTGTAATGTATGGCTATTTCCTTGCGAAATTAAGTTAAAGTAATGGAAACCAGAGATGAAATTTTATAGGATGTTTGTGGCTAATGTATATTAAAGAAAATTATATTAATTCTTTTAGTAGTGTTAAGTATTTTCAATCTCAAAAACGGCGGTTAAAATATAGACACTAGGTTAACTATGAACAAGTTTAGAGTAATTACCGTCTTCTGTTGATACAAAAATTCATCACAGACTGCTATTTGTTTGTAAAGGTTAAGGAGACTTTACAAATAACTTACTTAGACTTCGATAAATTTTAAAACTTTCTGATATTCTTGATAAAAACTATTTACAGAAAGGTATATTAGGTACATATTATCGTAATTCTCATATAAATAGCGTTTTATCTACTCATTTAATTTTGAAATCGATTATTGTTTTTTTATAGGTATACTATAAAAAAACAATAATCGATAATTTTTAATAATTTTCTCTTGAAAACCCTTTTTTATGGGGTAATCCTACCTGATATATCTTCATTGCGGACAAAAATAGTGAAAATGTTATGGCGGGCTCACACCGGCTAAAACCCCACGGTGGTAGTCAAAACTACAAGAAGGCTTTACCATACAGTGGCGGTCCCAATTGTGTTGAATCACTAAGTATCTTTCATCACCGTTTTTTCTGTCCGAGACTGAGTTATGGGAAACGATGTATGTGGTACTTCCTCCTATAACGCTCTACTCTCGGATATGCCTATTTATTGTTTTTTTATAGGTATACTATAAAAAAACAATAATCGATACTATAGGTATATATATATGTACTAATAATTAAATTTTTATTAATATTTTACCCAATTAATTGATGAGACGAGCAGGACGTTCACCTGATGGTAAGTGATATTCCCGCCTATAACAACGTGACGCTTGTTAGGTTGATATATACAGCACCACATTGCGCTCGTCGCTAGAGATATAACATGTTGTATCTCGTTATTCCGATAATTACACTAGCTA
This sequence comes from Ornithoptera alexandrae, assembly GCA_029030555.1. NCBI lineage: Eukaryota > Metazoa > Arthropoda > Insecta > Lepidoptera > Papilionidae > Ornithoptera > Ornithoptera alexandrae. The sequence goes on along the minus strand of JARDVY010000301.1, from coordinate 1,733,545 downwards.
CAGCGTCATTCTAACCGGATTACGGTACAGTTTCTCAGTTAAAATAGGCACTGCGATGGTACCTATCTATACGGTCCCCGGCAACAGAGACCAAGAAAATGTACATGTGATTTTTTAGTATTCAAATAACTATTGAGAAAGTTAATCTTCATCTTTTCTTAAGCAACAGATAAAATTTTCATCATCATTCATCACGTTATATACAAAACGAAGTGTTTACACAGTATTTACTCAACATTTGTAGCAAAGTTTACAGATAACATTGTATTGCAACGTGCAAGCAGTAATCTCTTTACGACGTTCATAGGAAAAACTGTAGCCAGGCAGTGAACAGTCTCTTAACTCATAAAAACTCGTACACGAACCCTATTTGTTGTTATAACTGTCAACTCAGTGTGATGTAAATGTATAAAACTAAGTTACACTTTTAACACGTGTACTGAAAGCCACAAATGTAATTTGTATACACTATTTGCATTTTTGTTTCCTTGTAATAAAAAAACAAAATGTTATTGATATCGGTTATAACATAGAAATAAAAAGTAAATTTTAACTAAACCAAGAAGCTGCAGTGACCTATTTTTTTTAAATAGGGCACTAATGCGGATACAAGTTTATCGTAGTTGTCTTTTATAGGGGTGATTGTGAAAGCTCTAGCCCTACTTATCATCAAATGTAATATAGAGAGAAACTTATGGAGTAAAACGAGGATAAGAAACCTATGGGGTGAAAATAAAAAGATATCGTTAACATAATGTAAATTAAAGTTATTCATTGTTCTTATGAGTTAAATATAGTTAGTGGGCATTTCATAGTCAAGGAACAGCCCGTAGACTTTCGGAACACTTAAGGCGTCCTTTGTTGTACATTTTCGTCCTTAATCAGACGGATGTTTGATTGATTACAATAGGCGGTTATTGATTAAAAAATATTGTACATGTAAATCAAAAAAACTTATATCGAATTTGCTCTCATATCAGATAGTGAAAGCGCAGCAGCTCCTTTGTTTGCGTTAATGTGTTTTTAATTTGTTTTTGTTGTTGTGTCCACGAAACGCTACAAATATATCGGCAACTCTGCAAAAAAAAACTCTTTACAATAAATATGTTATAGAAAACTTTTATTCCTAGAAAATTATTACTACTAAACTTATTTATAGATTGATATAAAGGTGGCAAACGTATCTTTTGGATCACTCTTATATTTTATAAGTAACACCATGAATTCTAAGAATCTACTAATGAAGTGTATTTACACTCCATTTATTTAAAAAAACTTTTATTTAAAAGTAAAAGGAATTTATTTATTGGAATATGAAACCAGATTTACGCAGAAACTCCACAAGATGGTAGCTATAAATTGATTACATCGACAACGCTTCGCTCTACCGTCGATCTTGCAATAGAAGCATCTGATGCGAACAGAAAGTTTATTCCATCTTAAATTCAGTACAATATTTTTCCTCTTGTAGTCTAAAAAGAGATGTCTTGAATGTAAATACCACGCTTTCAAATTTTCCATTCCTACATTCGTTTGTAGCATGAAAGTCATTTTACTGAGTGTGATGCATATAAGTAAGAAATGTTTTCGCTCTTTCATAAAAGTTACATTAAACTCAAACTAAATTCTAAATTATTATTAATTAATTTTATGATTTTATACCGGAGAATACATTCTAGTGTTTTAATGATATCTATATTTGTTTTTAGGAAGAATTTTTAGTCTATGTATATCTATAGAAATCTTATATATTGGAATGGTTAGTACATATCATAATAATTAGTCTACAGTGAAGAAGTTTTTATGCTGAACCACCATCTGATGGAGAAATCAATAGAAAAAGACGTCTCAGTGAAAATTCTTGTGTACATGTAAAGAAAAATCTTGTATATATAACTTTTATTTATGCCATCTGCGTCTACTTGCAATATATCACTAATAATTAGTTTATATACTTAGGTCATCGATAATGGAATTTATTTAAGGCATCTAAATCTTTTTGTCTTAAAAAATTAAATCTTCAAATATCCCTAATAAAATCTTAGATCTATTGTACTATTATCTATAGTGAAATTATTTAAATTGAAATGTTTTGTTTTAGAGTAATTTTACGAAGTTTTTGAAGAATTTACATACGGAGCAGATAGCCAAGCTCCACGCTAAAAATCAACATGAATGCGATTTGCTGGAAGACCTGCGGACTTATATCGTCAAGCGCTCCGCAATTGAGAAGTCGTATTCTGAGGTATGTATATACATAAACAAAATCGAGATAGAAAGCTAAGATATATGTTTAAGAGTGAAGACTCAGCCGCGGATATAAACACAAGATCATCTAAATAAGAATTCTCTTGCAAAGTTCACACAAAATCACAAACATGCAATGAAGTTACAATTTATCATTTAGTTCAAAAGTAAATACTGCGTGATGTATCTTCTTTACATATGTGTTGATTTTAAGTTTTTACATTTACAGCTTTTATGTTTTTTATTTTAATATTTACTATTTCCATTTCAGCTTTTTTGAATAACGTATATACGGAGATGATAAGACAATGTTCATGGAATTCTATTTCGTGTTATATAACACCTTTTATAATATTTCATTTGTGAACATAGTAAAACTATACATAGTATACTTTTACTGTGTTAATAAATTTTATTACATTCATATTTTTTTGATCAATAGTTAAAGTTATACAACTTAAATTTTAAAACTTTTAAAGTAGCGAATAAACGCAACTTATTCTGAAAATTAACTTCTAATATTAATTTTTAACTTTTGATTGAAGAGTGATCTTAGACGAAATTATAAATGAAAATATTCTTGTTTTCACTGTAGACAACTACTGAATGTATAGAGCTGTTTGTTCCAAAGTAAAGTTTTGGTTTTGATTTTCATTCGCAGTTATTAAAACAGATTAAACTTCATGCTTGTAAATTTATCTCTCCGCGAAAACTTAGATCGTAAGCAGGTGCTTTGTAGAGTTTGTAGGAATAGTGTCTTATTCAGATTTATTTATTATTTAACTAGTGTAATAGATGTAAACCTATCGGATTTTGAATTTTTAAAAATAATTTCATTTCAAGTTATTATTTGTCCACCGAACTTTTCAATAAAATTATCTAAAAAATTATATTAGCCAAGGTCTAAGTGATCTATTTTACAACTCACATAGATAAACTACTGGAAATGTTCTATTAATTAAACTGTAGAGACAAAATTACATGAATAGCTTAATATTCTTTTCTAGAGAAACAACTAAAATTACAATTATATACTACATGTATTTTATACAATTACACGTAGTAAACAAAGTCCCTTTGCTTAAATAATATCTTACCGTCATACATAACGTTTCTTTCCAAAGGGTTTCGATACTCGCTGTTAGTTTTTAGATTTCAATTGTGTCTAACGTTTAATATATCATAATGCGAGTTCCATAAATAAGGTCTCAATTACGGCTAAAATAGTAACTCGAGGTAAATAAGAGCAAAGGCTTTGATCCAATTTCGCAACACATACATAATAGAGGAAACCAGCATACACTCGGAGACTCCACAAAGCTTTGAATCTATTCAATCCGGCTTTCATGTTGGTTAATAATGTGCTACAATACTAGCGTTGGCGTTTTGATACAAGTTGCGTGATTTATGTGTAAAATAAATTTCAGTTTACAAAAAAAAACACATTTATTACACATTTACATGTTTAATTTTAAAATTAGATTTTTTAATCTTTTACCGTATTGCTTCTAATATTATATGTTTTTTTTATTTGACCAAACGACAAGACGACAGCATACCCGATGATACACTTACCATCACTATACGTCCTACCTTTATGGGTAGTTGTTATCAAGCATTAGTTAGAATTATACTCGTTGCATTGAAGCATGAGGTGTTACCTCAGCAATTTTACTAGCTGGAGCGCTCTACAAACCGAAATACAGGATAGTTTGCTCACTACTGTTTGGCGACAGAAATAGGAGCATCGGTCTTTACGGTCTTCGGCAACAGAGATTTACCTCCAGTAATATTGCTAAATAGTTCGCTACATTAATAAATGGCTATAGGTTTAAAAATAAATTCACCTGTGCCAAGAAATATATAGCAATAGATGAATCGATACAGGTAGCATGCATACACTTCTCAACCGGAAGCTGGGCCCAAAGTCATCAAGACATCGGTTTATATATTCCTATCTTTAACGATATTATAAAAATGTTTGGAACTATGACTAGTGTTACTTCCTGATATCATATAGCTCCTACGTCGTGCACGTTTCTAGTATTTTATAAAACCTTTCGATCCGATTATTAACTAGATTTCAAATGTATCTATCAAATATATGGATATTATTAGGTTTGTAATCGATAGAATAATACGGGTATACGTGATAGATTAAGGCGTTTTACTATACCAGATTAACACGCAGTTTAACAAGGAGCAAGATTGTTACTAAGACCAAACTTAAAACTGTAAAAAAATATATATATTGTAAAATTAATCCCTTCCACAATATCTATGTTACTGTAGAGCGGCGAGTATATCTGTAGATTGTTTATAGTGTATGTCTCGGCGAACATGGCTATATATATCGATATACACCATTAGTATAATGCTATGCCCTTTCACTTTTCCACTTTACTTATAAAGCTCCCATTGTTTACTCTGCCCATACTTACTATTCATAGGAACAGAATCGACAGGCATCTTATACGCAACACGATAGCTGGCGTTTAGTAATGGTACTTTTATTAAAAAATATCCTTTCTTTTTCATCATAACAAGTAAACTGATTTATAATGATGAAAATATGTTGGTATAGTAGTCCTATATATTGGTATCACATTTCGTTATTAATACAGGCTTGGTATAGATCTAAAATTTCTTTGCAACCTATAGATTTACAGTATATATTAATACTTAGAATAACGAAGAGAAGTCGTTACTAAGATTTTAGAGGCACATATTATTTAAACGATTTGATTAAACCAGTTACACATTCCGAATGGTTTTAATCGATTTCAAACAATTTGATAAACTATAACTATTTTATATTTTTCACAACTATTCACTAAATATATGTTATGTTACAAAATCAAAACTCTGGACATATTAATCATACTTCCCACTAGTTTTATAAAACAGTAGCTTTTCTATAAGAACTTTTTAATGCGTTATTTAATGTATTGTATTGAAATAATTTATTATACTAGTTAGTCCATGAGTGCCAAAAAACTAAACTTGAAATAGGACAAATTATTATTCTCCATGTTATGGTCTTTAAAGTACAGCTGCAGTAATTATCTAGATTTATTATGTCCAAAAGGACCTAATAATTCTAAAATGTTAATAATAACTTTAAAAATTTTTTATCGTTCATTTATTACAATTAATGAATATACAATATTATCATATAAGTACTGTTTAAAGATTTAAAGTTTAAACACGAAAAACAGGTTTAACATGACTACTTCAGTGTTGACGGGTTTATTAGAGAAAAGTAGTAAGTAAAAATTTTGCTTTAATTTTTTCAAATAGAACATTGATTACATTTTACAAGTAAGGGTTTTAGGATTTTTTTTTTTTTTTTTTTTTTTTTTTTTTTTTTTTTTTTTTTTTTTTTTTTTTTTTTACGTGGGGGAAATGTGCTCGCGGGGGCAAGGACGAGTTATGTCGGACTTGCACCGACTAAAACCCCCACGATGTTCCGCCTCATCGCCATGATGGCAGGGTCACGGGAACGCATGCACTCAACCGCGACCCTGCCGGCGCTGGCCGCTTGCGCAGCCCCACCTCGGGAGGGAGGGATGAATCCTCCCTTTCCAGGGCGCGCCTGAACATGCAGCGCGCCCCCTCCTCGACCTCATGCGTGTGCGGGCGACCAGTTCCCCCGAACCTGTCGCCCAGAGGCCATGGGAGCCACTGGAGAAAACCTCTCCCGGCTCCCCGCGGCGGAGAGATGTTAGGCCCGCCGCTACCTGTCAACGGCCGCGGAGGATAGGGAGAGCGGCGCATCTCAATACCGGCACTACTCTTCCCCCGCGGCCCCACCGCCGCCGCATCGCCGGTGCGACACCGGTTGGCCGCAGAGGGTACTCCCTCCGCGACCCCACCTCGGCTGCGAGGGGCGGTATGAAACCGCCCCTGCAGCCGGCCGCTAGGGCAGCACACAGCCGCCCCTGCGGCCCCCGGCCGCTCCGGTGAGCTCCAGTTACCCCAACCGGTGCTCGAACCTGGAGCGGCCGCTTCGGCCAGCCCTTCGCCGCGGGCCGGCCGGGTGGGTTCCACTTGGCTTCACCGTGTACCGGACCACGGTTACTAAGCCCCTCCGCCACGACAAGGCGAGAACCCGTTGGAGGGGAAGGGTTTTAGGATATAGCTAATTTCTTCACACAAGAGATACTTCTCTAACTACCTCCTACGGTCACAACTTAACCTTTTACTTATATCATCATCATCAAGTAGTAGAGCTTATACGGTGATATAGTCGCCTAACCAGTAACCATGCTCACGTTGTCGTACTCCGATAGTCATACAAATGAGCAACAATGAGAGTGGTTGTATTCTGAACCGGTGCGCCAACTTCAGCTTTATAGTCACGTAACATCACGTGAAATTGAGGTCAACTAGAAGCTCATTTTAGATAAAAAGTGACTATAAAGGCACGGCACCATAAAGTTATAGCACAATCTAACATATCAGTTTATCTCTTTTAATTTGTTTGTCTTAGGCCTTGCTGAAAATATCATCCGCCTACCTAAATAAGAAAATACCAAACATCCCTGACATAAAGGTAGATGGAGCTGAGGAGAAATGGTATGTACTTGTTTTAGTATCATATATATTTGTTTTATTACATAAATATATGTTTATAATTAAATATTTATATAACATGGCTGTGCGTTACACGATTTAGCGGTTTAATTTTAAATGTTTCGGTAGACTTTGTATTATTTTATATTTTTTTAAAGAAAATTCACCCCATGTACCTATATTTTCTTTATGTAAATCAGAAAGAGAGTATTAGATATTTCAAGAATGTTATGAACTTAGCTAATGTTTAGACAAAATTTTAGCGTAGACTATTATAGAAATTTAGGTCATTTCGTTGCCCTCGTTTCTAAATCGAAATTAGTTCGGAATCAAAGACTTTGATAATAATTATAAAAACTCAACTTAAATAGAAGTTAGAGTGGAATCGTTTTTGCATATTAAAACAGTTATATAGGGTGGCGCAAAAATAACCTTATAAAAAGTACCTTATTACCTGTGTTATAAGGTACTTTTTATAAGGTTATTTTTGCGCCACCCTATATAAAGTGAACGTCATGTGATTTGTATTATCAATATCTTTGCTTGATGAATTAAAATAACATATGTTAAAATTTTTATTATTGCTTTGTCACAATTCCACACTTATTTTTACGTAAAGAAATATCACTTAGATTTCTGTGAATTTTTTTAATGTTAATAAATCTTTGTTCTATAACAACCTTCTACGAGGCATCGTTGAATTTTGGGCCTCAAAATTTATCTTAAATTTTATCTTCTATCTTTTACTTCAAACGCCGATATTCATTATATGTTTTTCTTTTATTCAGCTGATGATAGGTGATACACGCTTGCCCATAATAATGTAGCGCTAGTTAGAATTGTATATATACTGCGCCACTTTGTGCACGTCGCTTTGAGACATAAGATGGTATGTATCATTACCCCTGTAATTACACTAGTTATTTGGCGGTAGAAATGCTGCGGTGGTACTTACCTAGATGGTCTCCGGCAAGAGAGACTTTTCATCAGTGAAATATATAAAAGTAATTTTAATGAAAATAGAAAAACGATGACATATCAAACTATTTATTTACAACAAAGTTTAAACTAAGTTGACTGTATACGATAGTACCCTTTTTGTGTATATATACTTAGTGTTTACTATTAATAATGTAGACACATTACACTTTTAAAACTAAAATATGATTTCGTTTCCATGAACTGGACTGAAGTTTGCCAGTCCTACCTCTAGATGTTATTTTATTTATTACAGAAACTTTCTTAACCGATTCGTCATGCTCAAATTCAAAGTCTAAGTTTGAAAGTAACTGAAATGTTTGTTCGTATACATAAATACATATGAAGCAGCCTTTATAGATTCAATTAAGTTATACAGTATGCCATGAACAAATGATAAATTAATTTTGCATTGGTGAAATGTTCGCTTATTTCATGTTTATTGGAACATTATAGTATATATATTAACAACAAGTTGTTACTCTTTATATCGCAGATATGTATTTTATGTAAATGGATCACATGAATATTAATACGTGTCTCATAAGATGTCTACCCACGTAAAAGCGAACGTTTAATTGGATCGGCAGCAACGTTTTACAGATGAACGGCTGTTCATATTCACTTGTATGACGTAGACCATTATAATAGAAGTTTATTAGATTAGAATAAAATAAAGAAAAATAATGGAAAAGGTTATTGAGGAATTTTTATTGCGAAATTTTACTTAGTATTGTAACATAAATAAACTTAGTGTAAACATTTAGTTATCCATTAATAACACCACCACTACATACCTATTAATTATTCCATTTTAAATTATTGTAGATTTTGGAGTAATAAATACTTTCTTTTATTTTTTCAAACTAAACGGCAAATCTAATATAAATAAACATTTCTACACTATTTGTAATTTTTTGTGTATTAAGCGTTTATAATATGCTATGCGTATTACGTTTCAAAATTATAATAAATCATAACGTAAAATAAATCAAAAGAAAAGATAATTATGTAAAAATTAACCGGAAGTAAATATGAATGTTATATCAATTAAAATAAACTCATTAATACTTTGAAATTATGCTATGATAGAAGAGTTTATGTATTTGGTGTTTACTTTGGTAAAACACGTGTAATAAGTGGTTTAATTAAATATAAACAACGATATAAATCAAGAACTGGCTGTTTCAACGAAACTTGCGATGCATATTTGCACACTGCTGCAAATCTTTGATATTAAAATACTGCAATACTGCTTTTGATATTAAAATACCGTATCTATCCGTATCTACTTGCAAAGCAGTTATTGGTTTTCTTACCATTTGTGTTTATTTTATTTAACAGTTGTATAAATTTGTGCAGCCATACAGTGATACAGGTGAAAAACGATTTGTTCCCGTCTGGACTCTCTAGTTTTTAACGTGCCGAACTTTGATGTCCTATTAAAAAAATTGTCATATTTTATCATCATCATCAGCCAATAGATGTCCACTGCTTGAGATAGGCCTCTCCTAAAGAATCATATTATCAATCTAACTTAATTTAAAAAAACTAAATTAGATATCTGTTAATAAATATATACAACTTCGATTTTTTTTCACATACGTAATAATTTTTAAGTTGCTAAGTATAAAGCCTTCAAGGTTTTATCAAATTTTTCGTTTAGTTTTTATTTCTCCTGAAATAGGTGTTTTTAAAATATCGTTTAAATTTTAACTTAGATAATTTTAAAAGACTTTTTGTAACTTATAACATCGTAATGGTGTTAAGAGATATGAGAATAAGAAAGGGATAGTTAATTGATATATTGTTACTAATTATTACTAATTGTTGCTGGTGGTACTGATTCTTTGTTAATAAATAAACTTTCACAATATAATTAATATTGTTTGCAGTTACTATATTATGCAAAACATATGCAAACATTCGGCAATTTTTTTTAATTAAGGAGTAAGACCGATGAATATTATTGATTTTTTAAGTGTGATATGTATTGATTTATTTAGTGTAGTACAGTGTAGAGAAAATATGCATCAGTATTGTTTCAAGAGTTTATAATCTGTGATAAGATTAATGAAAAATCCCTTTGAGTTAAAAATGGAATATGCGTACAATTAAAGTTTAAATTCTTTTAAATAATCTTTAGTAATATATACATTGTGTAAATTACCTCTATATTACATATATTTATTCAAAGTTTGTCATATTATAAAACCAATATAAATTTTTGTAATAATTGTAAATTTATTCATTTGAAGAGCAATGCCATTGATCAGACAGAATATATCATAAAAGTCTATGCAATCGAATACCTTTGCGTAGAATTTTCTGTCCTAGTGAAAGAATAAAAGCTTTGGTAACCTATGCTATGACGTCACATCAAAAGCGGCAAAATGGCGGGCGTCTAATGTTCCCGCGTCGTTTTATTTTGTCGTAAACTATCGAATACATAACAATATGGACATACGTCATTCGTCATGAATATACCAAGTAATTTTTAGGAGTTTCAATACGTTATCTAATATTTATACATATTTATTAGTAAAATTTTATGTATGCATTTACATTTACTTGAAAGTTTATTGGGAAAAATAAGGCAATTCAGAAATAAATTAAGCGATATACAAAATGCATACATTTTATTTAATATATGTATTTGTCTTATTATAGTTCAAGTCATTCAAGTTAACCTTTATTTTTATTATACAATTAGTATCATTGTAATGTGTCTGTGTCGTTTGCCATTTGCCAACTAAAGTAGGATTATAAGTTAATTGCAACGTCATAATTTTTTTTAGGTTCGTAGCTCAGCCTAGCTCCTGCGAACTTTACCACTTTGCTTTAATATGTCCGAAGGAATGATTTCTATATTTATATGGTTCCTTAAGCAGTATCTAAAACAATTTAAATGATTTATGCTAGTTTAATAATAAATTAAAACACTGATATGAATTTCTTGAATACTGTTAAATTATTTCATAGTTAAACGAATTTATTGTTCAGGAATATGTGGAACGTGTGGCGTACTGTGCTGGAAGAGAACGAGAAGTTGGCTCGTGCTCGTTTAGCAGCTTGCGAAGTCTTCCAGCAGCAAATTGCTGATGAAGCTAAGATTTTGCGTCAACACAAGCTTAATGTTGCCAAAAAGGTAAGTAAATATCATTAAGTAGTAATTTGAAACTTACGGGATTTTTATGGAAAATTTTGACTATTAGAAGGTATCTGAAAGATTGTTGTTACATATCATATTTGACATATTAAAGATCTATATTTAGTTGATAATCATTGCAATTTATTCTTGTGCTTTATGCGTTGATTTTTACCTTTGTATCGATAAAATTTTGCATTTAAGAAATATTAAACTATTACATTAGCCTATTCGTGATGTTAATCATGAATTTTTCTTACAAGAAAAACTTCATGAGAAAAAACGACTTTTATCAGTGAGAAAATAGAGTAGGTTGTGTATGTTTCAATTAATTCTTATTACACAATGTTACCTCTTTTATTTATTTTAGGTTAATTATAATTATATAATCGGTCATTAGTAATCCTTGATATTTGTTTGTAGAATTTTTAAGTTCAGGGACATTTTCTCTAAATAGATCATTAAATTTGGATCAGTTCTCGCCAACGCTAGATTCACATTTACTAATAAATTACGACGAAAATAACTACCGGTTGTATTATAACTTTAATTTACTTTATTTGCTGTTCTTTAAAATAATAAAAAAATAAACGCTGTAAACGTAGCAATAAATAACGGAAGGAAAGATGAAAAATAAATATTCAAACTTGGCAAATGTTTTAGAATGTTTTGTTGAAAAAGGCCCGGGAATGTATGACCTTTACTGGGGCTCGTTAATCATGTTCTTTTAGATGCACGGTGTTTCCGGGCTTGTTGACAAATCACTTGAAGACTTACCCATTAACAACTATCGTTATATCATTCTGAGAAAATAAAAGGATTGCTTTAAAATTATTAAATCATTTAATTCTAAAAAAAGTTTCAATATATTTTATGTTTAAGTTCTTAACATTGAGAACTAGTTTTGGTAAGCAATTATTTATTTATTTTTGCTGCAATATTTAGACCAAGGATGTGTAATTTAATAATATCATTTATATACGTGTGCCTATTTTTTTATCACACTGGCCAAATACAGGTTCTACGAAAGATTTTCTTAAACATATCGGTTTGTTCATAATCTTTTTGGGCAGGATTGAAACTCGCGTCTGTATATGACCGTCTGGCAAAATGAACAATTTAGATTTCACTTGACTTTTTCCTTATTCAATTAAGCGACGAAACGAGCGGGACGTTAACCTGATAAGTGATAAAGCCCAAAGATATATATTGCACCAGATTGCTCAGTAATTACACTAGCTACAGCGCCCTTCAAATCGGAACACAATAATGTTTGCACGCTCCTGTTTGTCGGCAGAAATAGGAGCTGTGTGAATTTACCTAGTCTTCGGGAACACAGACCTACCACCAATATATTATACATTATATTGAAAGGACTGCTTGCGTTTTACAAATTTTTCTTTTATTGATTTCTTTTTGAACGTTGTGTCGACGACACCAACTACCCATTATCTGTTACTTTTTTGTTGTTTACGCCACTATCATTTGACAAAGTTAACAAGTTAAAATGGAGAAAACGGATGTAAAAAATTGCCACCGCTTTATGGGCACGTGGACTTCTCTTTTTCAATTACATATTTCATTCAAAGCTTTCTCGATTTAAACGCAATAGGTGAATTTTCATTTATTTTAAAGTGTTAGTTTTTAGTTGGATATTACAGTTTTATCGAGCGATGCGAGAAAGTTGATCGTTTAATAATTAAAACAGCAGTCTAAATATATAGTGATCCCGTGGAAATTCCCAAGGAAATCTGCTGTATACTTTCGAAGCTATAGGCAAAGATGCGGTCAACCTATAAGTTCAAGTCACCAAACTTTCATTAAAAATTTTTACTTGATTTTTATTGCACTGTACTAGAATAACTTGGTACTATAGAAACATAGGCGGAGCTTGAATCTTGCCATGAACATTACCAGGAGTCATGCTCTTAATTGATACAGTGATTATGAAGACGAAACAATTAATTACTGCAGCTCTCTAAAGAAATTTTTCCTTTTCTCTTTTAATTAAGAAAAGTGTCAATTAACTTCAGACAGGTAACCTTAAGAAGGGCAGAAATTTTCCTTACTCCGAACATAGGTCACATCACAGAAAGTAAATTGATTATTGGAGTAGTCGGTAGACTAATAACGTTAGAGCTTCGAAACTCGTACCTTTTAAACTTGTTATTGTCTAGTGAAAGTATTGGAATTTAATAAACTGGAATAAAAGTTTAAAAATTTTGTAAATTTTTGTACAAATAAAAGATCAAAATATTGAATAATCACGTATAGGATTAAATGAAAGAAATGAACTCCCTGATTTTTACCAATCATTTAAAGTCATAGGAATGAAACATTTAAATCCGTATGATTTGTATGGAAGAAAAATCCGAATTGTTTAAATGTATTAAATTACAACACGAAATTCATTTCATATTTACAGTCAAGTACAGCGAAAAGTAACAAGAAGATAGAAAAAGTTTTCTTGTTACAAGCCTTCCAACGATACCTTATTAGCTTGACGGCCGCCTGGTAGTAAACTTTACATAAATGTAATTGGTCTCGTGTCGAAACAAGAGACGTACCTAGAAGATATTTTCTTTAATGATATAATGTGTTTAGGTATAACCACAATTTAATGGACTAAAGTATTAACTATCCTGAGTGTTTCACTGGTCATTTCCGACATAAATTAAAGTACCGTACCTTGTTCAGCCATTAAATATCTTAATGTTCATTCGTTGTCAAAAGAGCAAAAAAATCCTAATACTCTTACTAATAGGAAACTTAGTAATCACAATACACTGAATTCTGTTTATTTTTTGTGTTGAAATTTATGCTTCAAGAAAACAGCGTCCATATTGATCTTTCACAAAGATTTCCATTTGAATAGATTGATTTTTTTTAATTTTGTCTATCAAAAATCTATACAGGGGACTAATAGTAACGAGCTCAATTTATTTCTATGTTTTTTCTAACTACTCATGTTTAAGTTACATAAAATTATTATATTTATACAGTTAGCGATTAGGGTTCGGTACTTAACTACAGTTTAGTTTTAATGACATTTAATATTGATTTATTTAGTAATGTCCATTATAATGTAAAATTATGGTCTTGTAGGAACAGCGAAAGCATTAATAAATAAATAAAATGTGGAGTGAAGTTTGTTGTTTAATAACAGCATAATATAGATAAATCTCTATATCTCTCTCTTTGTGTGTAATAGATGGATGACCTTATTGTTTATCAGAGCACGGACTTGCTGGCTCAAGCGCATAAGGAACTGCAATTAACAGTAATGGATGTGGACAAGACTAAAAAGCTGTACTTTGACGAGGAGCACACCGCTCATGACGTGCGGGACAAAGCCAAAGACATCGAGGAAAAGTAAGTATGAAAATAAATTTATACTATACTAACAATTTTGTCTCGATTTTGGTTTGGGTGATCCATCATCACCGATATCATCTGCCGATAGACGTCCACTGCTGGACATAGACCTCTTCCAAAGATTTCTATATCGATCTGGTAGAGACTCATATAGTGTGATTTCGGCCATTTCTCATAATGCTGACCCAATGCAAGTTGGTGGGAGCCAGAGCCTCTTTTGTTAATTAGCAGGGTGCACCACGAGCAGGTGAGGTTAGCTTGGAGCCCATAAGTCGTACGAATGAATAATTTTTTTTAAATAATCAATCTTTGGTGATCAATCAATCTTATTTGTTTTCTTTATTTTTACTAAATATTTTATATAAATATTACCTCCTTCTGAAAATATAAAACTACGTGAAAAAACGAAACGTGAGAAATTTAATAAAAGCTCGTCAAAAGTTTTCAAAAGTTGGTATAACTAATAGATAGTTGAAGTTTGCTATATCCTAGCTCTCACTACGTTCTAATGCATGTGTAGTTGCAACAAACACATTTAAACTTAATTTTAAACATTTAAACGAAGAGTAGTATCAGAGCAGAGATGTGGCACAGAGCCGATGAGACCAGTGAGATACCCCAATGGTGATCGGCACCGGTAAATATCGAGCTTGTGAGGCCCCAAGTTCGAACCGATGATCTGGTGAAGGTTCTTGGAAATCTTTCAGGCGTCTATCAGCTGATGAATATAATAATAACGCTGATGATGGTTACAAACACGAATCATTAATGTCCAGATCTGTGAATAATGTCATAGACCTTTGTCTTCTTGAAAGAAGAGTGACTCCTTAGTGAGCGGTATTCTTTTCCTTTTTCCTCTACATATGTTTTTAAATGAACCCACTGGATGCGAGCAAGGCGGGACTTATCGATGTGGTAATCTTTGGAGAAGGCCTATGTCCAGTAGGTGGACGTCTATGGACTGATGATGTTTTTAAATTTCAGTGTAGTATAAAGGAATTTTATTTGTTATATTCACCGACTCACATGCGGATATCCGGCATATCATTAATAATTAAAAAAAAACTTTTAATTAGTTCCGTAGCGGTTTTTTTCTTTTGAGAATGAAGTTTAACAACATTACAAGAATCTTTCATATGTATTGGAATGCAAGTTGATGCTAACGAAGAATAATGAATTCTGTAGATAATCATAAAATGCCTATTTAACTTATACAAGTACGATAGTATTTATTAGTTATTTCACTATAATAGGATATACCTGAGTACAGGATACGGTCTTCCTGTCTCATTTTTCTTATAGTTTTATAATAATTCGTTCAATTGTATAAAATCTTTTTTGTTCAATTTTAGGTTTAGTCCACGTACTGTTGAATAAACATCATCTATAATTAAATTAGTCACCGACAATGAGAGATACACAAAAGTTTCTTGTTGTTTGGTTATCTCATGTGAATAGAGATTATTTCTGCGGCCTTTCTTTACAAAGAGTTTTGCAAAAAGTTATCAAGTTACTTCTGAGTCGAATCTATCAGCAGGTCGACCTCTATACGTTGAAATGATGTAATATATATCAAATTATTATTTACATGAGGGGACTAAAATAAATTTACATATATATTTCTCATTGCATACGGGCACAAGGTATATACATGTATTGTGTAGTTTCCCTAATCAGCTAGTCTATATGCAAATCACTGATCGTGTTATCGAACTGCAATATTATTTGCAAGTAATGCTATACCTCGGCAAAGGGTTTTGTCCGTCCTTTATTTTCTATGCAGGTTTCACTTTATTTTTCAATTTTCGAATACACGATATTGATACGTTAAGCATCGAAACATAATTTATTTTCGTTTATGATAAGCGTTTATTACTTAAACTTTTTTGTCACTTACTCTATATAGATTATTAATATATTATATATTATTATAGATTGTTTTATCATAGTTGGGAAAAGGGCAGGAGGAAGAAGCAAGAAGACTCTATATAGATTATTAATATTTTATTATATGATTATACTAAAGTCGTCGAGGCAAGTCGTAGCCTAAAAGTCGTAAGATTACGATGTTTTACATATTTAATTTAATGTAAAGAAAACATTTTAATAGTTATTTCGATACAATGAAATTTTGCCCACTGGTGTTTATAATAAAATGTATGGATTGTGCGATTTATATTTAAAATAATGAGAATAAAGAGTACTAATATTTTTTATGTTTGTTAACGAAATCTTTCGGAGAGGCCTATGTCCAGCAGTGGACGTCTATCGGCTGATGATGAATATGAAGTAATTTTTTAATATTTATTAATTAAACAAATTTCAATTCAGATTAAAGAAGAAGAAAGGTTCCTTCTTTCAATCAATTACATCACTGCAGAAGAACAGTGCTAAAGTATCTTCTCGTCGAGATCAGCTGGAGGAAAAATCAACAGGAGCTAGAAATGATTACCTGTTAAGCATTGCCGCAGCTAATGCTCATCAAGTAATTAAAATTTATCTCTATTAAAATAACTCCTTAATTGGCTAACACTTTATTTCAATTTCACTTGATGCACTGGAATCTAACAAGGGAACACCTTGTTACAAGGCAAGCGGTTGGTTGCTGTGCTACGAAAGCAGTTAAAAATTTTACATACATTTCAGTATTCGACATTAGCAAGTTACAGCTCTATTTCAAGTTTTACTTCTACTGGGTCTTAATTTTCGAAAACCGTCTGGGCTGATACAACCGCAGCGTATATTTGTCTAATGAAGAGCACAATGTAATGTTGTGTGAACTTTCTAAGTATCGCGATGTTCAATAGAATAAAAAGAAAATTATCTATTAAAAACAGAAAACTATTACTGAGCCAATTCCTTTCAGAACCGCTATTTTCTGGTAGAGTTGCAAACATGTATGCAAAATATGGAATCATCTGTTTATGAGAGAGTATCTGAGTTCCTTACCTTAATGGGTCGTACTGAGCTTCTCACGTGTTCCGCCACTCAACACTCTTTTGGCAAAATCAGAGATCAGGCTCAACAGCTCACTCGGGAGTATAATCTACAATGCCTTTACTTATACTATCCTGTGCTGAAACAACATATTCAGGTATTTAGTTTTTTCTTCCATTTCATATACTTTTATTTAAAATCTACAACCTTGTTTTGGTTATATGGTTACATCGCATCGCGCAAATGATTTATGTTATTTAATTACGTCAAGGTAATTTAGTTTATCCGATGTTAAAATAAAGCTTGAACCACTTTTCTAGTACGACTTTGAACCATGCGATAATGATCCAGTTGAAGCTGTGACCATGGATCACGAGTCGGTGTCACAGACTCTCGCACAAGAAGCTCGTCGCTGGGCAACGCGCGTTGTTCGCGAAACAGCCCTCGTAAGGGATGCGACGCGCAAATTACATCTTTACCAAGGCATGCGAGATGCTGGACAGAAGGTAAGCTTTTAAATTATGAAAATCTCATCATAATTAAATAAAAATGGTCGTTTCTATTTTTTATTCTTTCCAGGTTGATCCCAGCGACCCGAACGGGCCGGAACTAGAAGTGCGTATGGATGAGTTACGGTCAAATATCCGACGTTCGGAAACATCGCGTGCCAAGTATGAAGCTCGGCTGGAGTGCTTGCGGACTAGTGGAGCAGCAGTAGATGAGTGGCTAAAGGAAATTGATTTATTAGCAGTGCAGGATACGCTGCCACGCAGCAGCAGTCTGCTAAGCGTTCGCACGGATGCTTCCGGTGCAGCTGTATGTGGATTTAATACTTATGGATCTTTGTTACTGTACAGTATTTCAACCCGTTTTTCTAACCTATGCTTTGTTTAAGGATCAACCCAGCTCAGATTCTTTCTATGATAGTGATAACACTGAAGGCGAAGTAGCAACATCAGCAGCTGTTACAGCTGGAACTAGTGGTCACGAACGTACTACTTCCGACTCTCAAAATGAGGATGAACAGGACGAAGAAGTTGACGGTTCTAAATTTAATTTTATTAAATTAATTTTTAGAAATGCCGAAAAAATCGATATTTAACGTTTGCAATTTTATTGCAGCTGACCTTGAAGAAGAACGCATGCGTATAGAACAGTTAACTGTTGGTTGGGATGACCCAACTCAAGTCAATTGGGGTGAAACAGAACCAGAACCTGCTGCTCCAGAGACTACTGAGCCACCCGCAGCACCGTTGTTCAAGTGTACAGCTTTGTACTCCTATACAGTTAGTAATATATATTTAAAAACTTGCTTTAATTAAAAACTACAAGACAGTCTTTTATATTTTAAACTTCTTGATAGGCACAAAATCCTGATGAATTGTCTATTATTGAGAATGAACAATTAGAAGTTGTTGGTGAAGGGGATGGTGACGGGTGGTTACGTGCAAGAAATTATCGTGGGGAGGAAGGGTACGTGCCTCATAACTATCTTGATGTGGAAAGAGAACAAGTGAGTACTCTATTTACAGAGATTACAAAACTGTTATCGGTAATTTAATAATTAATAATTTTTTGCTTTAGCCTTCTAGTGCACCAGGATTGGTTTCTCAAATTTCATTTTCATCTGTTGATTATACGGTGGAGGGAGAAGATGCGGATGTGGTCCAATCTCCTGATCAGATTTCAGTGATATCTGCCCCAGTTGCTAAACCAGACGAAATCAAAACAGATGATTTGCCAAAAGCTGAAACGCTCGAACAAAATTTACCCACACTTGGCTATTGCTTCGCTCTATACGATTATGACGCAGAAGCCTCGGACGAACTCAATCTTGAGGAGGGACAGGTAATAAAACTATTTATTAGATACATTATTGTATAGAGCCAAAAGTTATCATAACCATTGCGATATTATTAAATTTCTATAATTATGTCAAATATGTGCAGATAATTCGTATTGTATCCCACGAGGCTCATGATATCGATGACGGCTGGTGGCGAGGAGAAGCTAATGGTATAGTAGGCAACTTTCCGTCTCTGATTGTGGAAGAATGCGATGAAGTAAGTCTTAATTGAAATTTTAACATATTGTTAGAATGGATATTAATAATTTTTTTTTTCAATATTTTCATTGATCAAAGACCATCTGCTTATTCAATAACAAAACTTAATAAATTTATTGAATATTAAGGAGATAATGTTCAACGATGTATCTGTTAGTAACCTAAAATAATAAATTTAGAATGGCGAACCACTAAGTACTGGAGAAGATTGGACTCCTCCCAGCTCAGCTCCTCCAGTCTTTGCATCACCACCCAAATCGCCACCGGAGACTGGCTACGAGGATGAGGGTAACACGTTTCATAGTTTTTTTTATCCTACTTTGCATTATATCTAACTTCCTCAGCACAAACCTGTCGACCTTGAACAACTACTTTTCACCTAAAACATCGACCTTGTTCATGTATAATTTTTAATATCATTTGTTTCCAATTGAAAATATGTTGTTCCTGCTCGGATGGTGTATGTTTATGTTGTGTAGAACTGTATCCGTATTCATGTATCGCGCTGTACTACTGTAATGTTTGCAAAGATTGTAGCAATGTATTTTGCAGTTTATTACGCGATAGCCGGCTTTTTGGCTGATTGGAAAAATTCTGTTTTTTTAATTCCCAAATTGGCATGATATCTAACTAGTCTGGCCATAAGTAAAAAAAAAATACGATTTATGTAATTCATTAAATTTGACTTTGAATTATACAAGGAAGTCATTAATGGGATGATTACAGAATAGTGACATACTCGTAGTATCATTGATTATTGATGATGTTTATGATATTTCAATATAAATCATGAACCATTAAGCAAGATACATGTAAAACTATGTGCACATGCGATAAATTCAGCGGTATGCTCTTTTAGTAAGATTTGGCTCTTATTATAAATTTATTGAAGACGAAGTAATATGTCATCGTTCATCGATCATGCTTTGTTGGTGTGATAACCCGCGGTTGTGGAACTTTGTAACATAAATGTTAATAAATAAATCGATATTATCAGAGCTGTAATGAAGTGTTCAATTCAATAAAACTGATAAAATAACTTTATGAAATTCTCATACATCGCTATTCCGAATAGTTCAGTGGAGGTGCTGTGTTCTTCTTCAAGAAATAGGAATTTTTGTGTGTGAAGAAAATTATGGCCATACTAGGAATATTGAACAGGATAGCACGCTTCAGAATCGCGGTAGTAATGTTCAAGTAATAAAATGCTGAACGTCATAGGTCATTTCCACATAGCCAGGTTTACATGTACATATTATAATTCTGCACGTTAAATGTAGCCGATGTATTTGTGATAATACACTTAACAATAATTTCCATGAGAAACAAGTTTATTACCGTTTTTTGCTAATAAACTGAACATTTTGCAAAACCAACAAAATACATATGAATTATAAGAAATGCTGTAAATATAATATCAAACAGCATATATGAAGTAGATTTTTGTGTTTTATTTATTTCTTGTGTTGCTATATTTTCTATCTTGATTGCAATCAAAATGTTAATGTATCCTCTTACTAACTGTGAAACGATATCTTCACGAAAAAACTTTCTTTGCTTATCCTCTATTGTTGTGTTTATAAATTACATAATTATGAATCGATATATAACAACATTGCAATTATCTGTAAATATATTTTAAACCAATTTCTTAAAAGTTATCTGTAGTGAATGTCTCCTATTTTTTGGGGTTTTATTCAATGTTTGAAATAAATGTACCCTATCCTTGGACGCTGCTAGTGATCATGACAGACAACAACAATATTAAGAGCGCTGCTCCTCCGGTTGAACCCCCGCCACCGCCACCGGCTGATCTTGATGACTCAATGGATAGTCAGCCGGACTTCAGCTTTAATTTAGAACTAAGTAGGAACCAGCATGAGCAATATGACATGCAGTTCTTTGAACAGCAAGAAGAGAAATCGCCGGTGGCTCCTGCGGTTACTATAGTCGGTAAGTGCTGCCGTTAACGGAGAGTTGTACAAAAATATAAGGAAACAATAGATATCCTATGCTAAAACACTCTTGGTGTTAAGTTCTTGTAAACAAATAAAAAAAAGATACATCATGTGGAGGAATATAAAATAAAGAAGAAACTTGTAAAGAATTAACATATGAAATAATGATTAGAAAAAAAACCTTCGACACTTGTAAAAATTAAATAATTTGTGATGTTGCTAATCATTAACGAATTTTTTTCCATGCTACAGTCGATGAAGTTGTCGGTGAAAATTTTGAAGAAGAGGTTTGCTTTTTACATTATAACACTTACGCTTTTTATATATCATCTTGCTGTGATTATCCCGCCAAGTTTGGATACACCAAGCTCTTACGGTGAAACATTTTAAGAGCACACTTGATTTTTACCAAAGTTTGCATATGTTATAGATTTTCCAGGTCTTAGTGACATATTATTTTACTTCAGAAATTCTAACGTTGTTGTTAAAGCTGATTGACATATGGAAATTTTTCTCCTCTTTCGTTAATTATTATTTGGTTACGTTAATATCAATTTTTTATGTTACAAGTGTATATCTTGTTTAACATGTTAATATTATTACAGTAATTTATAAACTTTATCGTTAAAATTTTGAAGTATATATTATATAATAGGCATATATAAATATATAGTGAAAATTTATAAAAAACATGTCATATCATATCCATTATATTAGTTTAAACATAGCTTGTAATTTTGCATGTTTAAGGCATGCACAATTCAATAAAATAAAAGTATTTAAGTTTAGCTAAAACTTATAGTTTTATGTTTTTTATAGCTATGTAATAGAAGCGAATTAATTAAAAAATTCTACATACTTAGAGATACTTTTTGATGTTTAACCTTAATGTATTTTAAAGTTTATTGTAATTATAGGAAGAAGAAGATCAACCCGCACCGCCGCCACCGCCGCCACCGCCGCCGCCTCCACAACCGAGCAAGCCTGCGCCGCTGATTGTTGAAGCCGTTGGCAGCGGCGCTGGCCTGGGAGTTGCGCAAATAGTAATTACAGCTGCCACACCGATGGTGGAGGAACCCGACCAGCCATTCCCTCCGCCAGAATCGGAGACCGAACCTCAGCCAGAGGAGAACGACGATGAGGAATCCTCCCTTTCCGAGCAGACGGCCGTGTGCTTGCGCGAATCTGGCGATGGGCCCTCTCGCGCTGTCCCCCACCCTACATCTAGCTCGACGGCATCCGAAGGCGAGTCCAATGGCGCTTCCGTAGCCTCCGGGCCTCCAACAGCCCCACAATCGCCACCCATGGCGCCCCGTGCCGGACGAGCCTCAATTCCTGACGAGTTAGAACCCGCGCAACTTGCCAGGCTCACCGACCTAAAAGAATCCAACGCTTAGATTAACTATAACTCTCGCTAACTGAAACAATGTTTCCTAATTCTGAATTCAGTAATCTACATAACTGACCCGTCGGAACTTCTCATTCCAAGGCATAACAGGACTGACGTCTCACAACTTTAACTATCTATTCTATGTTATAAATAGTCCCTGTTACCGAGAGGTCTGATCATCTTTTCGGATTTATTTCAAAGTGCGACCGTTTCTCACCCTCTGCATCTCATATACAACTTTTACAAATAATATTTTTTTACATTTACATAATGGGCAGTAGAATTCTAGTAGATTAACTACATTTATATTAAGAAAGAAATACCAAAGAATGCCCGTCAATTGCTTTAATAATACTAATGTTATCGTACTTCATACTTTACCAGCAGTCTGAAGCAAAGTTTATTTAATGAGTTAAATAATTATGTATTCTATTTATATAAATAGGTCTATAAATCTTAAAACTCAGCAAAGTCTATTGATCTGATTTATTTGAAGATAGCTATGTATTTTGTAATTCAAAATGACTTTTTTCCTGATATCTGAATATATATTTTACACTTTATTGTTTTTGTACCATTTCTTTACGCTTTCACTGTTACCTTTGACGTAACAACGAAAATTAAAAAAAATCTTTTCGCAGTCAAAATAGTTTATATAAAAATATTGCATGGAATATATTTTCAAAAGTTTTTACTTCAGCAAACTAATTAACTGCTGTTGTATTTGTTACATATTAAAGCTTTGACACTTACTACTTTTTGCACGTCTGACAACAACTATTGAACTTCATAATAATTTTTCTTTACTTTGTCTTTTTATAAACAATTTAAAAGAAACATTTAATCAAAGTGATTGCATTTTGTACCTGTAATTAATTCAATGAATAAACAAAACTTAGTGGGAAGCGGTCACAATGAAATGGAAATAATGTATATAAATAAATACATATACTACTTTCTAGTTGGCTGCTACAGCATATGGTAGGGTTTTCATGATAGTGTGTTAGTTTTAGATATTGCGTTTTGGCTCATATCTTGAATACCATAAAAGGTACTCAGTACATAAAACATATTTATACTATGAATATAGCTTTTAAAAATGAACGTTGTCAAAAGCTATATAAGTGATACACTTAATTAATATATCGTTATGAAAGTTATTTAAATTTATAACCGAAGAGGTTAATTTGTTGTCATTCAAAGGTAAATAAGCGATTAATTAGAAAATAAATATTTAATACATTATTTATTCTTAGATATTCTCGTCAATTGGATGTAAAAGGCTACTATTCTATTATCTCTGTACATTTTTCTCTCTTCCACATAAAGAACCATAAAATGTTCCCCACTATTGTAAATGGAAAATTAATTAAATAATTATTATCTATAAATTGAAATGTTTATGATGATTATTAAATATTAATAATTTTTTGTTGTTATATATATTTTGTCTTATACGAAGTTTTAAGATATGACCAGAGCGCAGTAAATGTAATGTAATGTTAGCTCGTTGAAGGATTACGCCGTGTAGTATAGGAGTGACATTACACGAGAACAAAGCGTGGTGGAAAAGGTTCAATGACAAAGTATAATCTTAAGAATATACAGGGTGTTACTACCTTCTCGTTTATGTTTCATACAAAAAGAGATTTAAAGTAATTTTCTTTATAATTATGAAATTTAACTGACACAGTCGGGGGGGCTAATTTTTAATAACATCTTTCTTTATAACTATTATTATACATTGCCTATTAACTAGGTTATTAAATAACCATCTCATAAATCATTTTCCATAAACTATATTCTTTATTTCTTTATTACGGCGGGTCCATAAAAAATTTCATTAACATTTCATCATTAATAAAGTTTTTCGTATTAAACTTAACCTACACGATTTTTAAATATTACGTAGAAATATTTTAAATGTTGTGTTTTAGAGCTAGCAAGATTTTATTCTATGCACGATCGTAAATTACTTGAGAAACACGTTAGATTTCAATATCGTAATTGTTTAATGTTTGTAGAATTGTTTATTATTCAGCTATTAACTAAATAATCATAGTACAGACGCATCAAAACTTAAGCACGATTAGGTATTTATTACTCGTATTCGTGCATGGATATAATTTTAAACCAACATTAGTCTGAACTAAATTTTGAATATCCTCGTTCTTGGAATATGACCAATATTTAAAGCTTTGAATTGTTTTAGTATCCGCTTTAGTAATACAATTTATTTATTGTTATAATAACGGAAATGTTTAAATTGGTTACCTATTACTTTTGATATGCAGAAATGGTTGTGGTAGAATTAGCAAATGATTGGTTTCCCTGGTTATTATTTATTATCCATGTATAATGATGCTAAATTATTACAATAAGAAATATTTACTAATAATTGTCGCGCACAAGCTGTTAGCAATATAAAATAAAAACATAATAATCTTAGTATATTGTAATGGTAATACTCGAATACAACAAAATCCACCGTATATTTATAGATGTATTAAATATACTTTCCGCAATATGTACGCAAAAAAATTAAGCCAAATTTTAATCACTCATTGCTACACCTAAAAAAATAAAAAAAAAGACTTTTTGATACTAAATATTGTTGAAAAGGTCGGCAGCCCTAGCTTCTTGATAGTCAGGTTTACTCGTAACTACAAATAATTATTTTTCTCTGTAGTCATTTTTTTAACTATTTATTTAGTTTACAAATGTTTGCCTAATTGATGTTAAGTATTAGTCAATAATAGTAAAAATATCTTATGTTATTAAAGTAATGTTTTTCTCTTGGAGAGGTTTGTAGCACTCTGTAGGACATACAAAACCGATCACTGTAACTATTTATGCACTAAAAGCTGACTGTTAAACTAAATTAAACTTAATCTTGTTTGTGATACGATATATTATTCATAATTAGGTACTACCTTACCCAAACGTTGCTATTTCTTTAGATTAATGAGAAAATAATATTAGACACTTTAGCCAGAGTGCGAAATTATGCTTAAATATATTAAAAAAAACCTCTTAATATTCTTGTTTTATTTTAGTCACCATGTCTAAAAAAATCTTTGCAGTTCAGATTTCTTAGTGCATCTGTACTGACCCTACGGTCCACCGGACTTGTGGTGGGCTCTTCTAGTGTTAAACCGTTTTTAGCCATTTTTAATAATCGCAAAAATCCTCAAGGATCCTTATCGAGGGGGAATTTTGCCTTAACCACTCCACGCTGGCCAAGTGGGGTTTGGTAGGTGGTCAGAGTCTAGTCAGTTTGGCAGGGTGCTCAAAGTGCGGGTGAGGTTGACTTGGGCCCCGTAAGATATTAGACTGAACCACTTACACACCTTTTTTTACTTTTTTGCCTTATTTTTTTCATGTAATGCTAACAAGTTTGTGGTCCTTACGAAGAAAAGGTTGAGTGCTACATTAAAAATACACACCTTTAACGTCTTTGACATTTTTATTTTTTCCTCAGAACGTAGTAACTCCTGATATCTGAATATACTAATTAAGATATTTATATATATTTTCCAAATGCTTTTATAAAGCTAGGAACTTATTGTTATTTAGCTTTAACTATTTTGTGTAGGTAGATACGGAAAAGCCAGTTGTCTGGAGTAATTCAATATGGTGAGATTTTCTGCCCTTTAAACCTTCAATTTTAGTGAGCTAAGATATCTCGATATCTTCTATAGAATGTGCCAATGTCTCTAAGCACATTTGCTAACCATCTCCAAAGAAGAAAAATGATTCTTCAAACCAGATTTAGGCAATGTGGTGGTACCTGTCTAGAATGTTTCCGACAACAGAGAACTAGCACCAGTAA
Source organism: Ornithoptera alexandrae (assembly GCA_029030555.1). Lineage (NCBI taxonomy): Eukaryota > Metazoa > Arthropoda > Insecta > Lepidoptera > Papilionidae > Ornithoptera > Ornithoptera alexandrae. The sequence continues at coordinate 1,707,040 of JARDVY010000301.1, read as the reverse complement.
GATATAGATACTCCAAGCAAATCGCACGTATAGATTATCCATGTGCATGTGTCCAGTCCATAATGTATGCAAAGATTGTAACGCACGGGTGAAACAGCGCAGTGTAAAGTATATAGGTTCATTTAACACTTAAAGATAAGCGAAAAAGTGATTATTATATAACGATTGTTCCTGAGAAATATTTAATACTTTAAATAAAAACACAAAATTTTATAATCTATAGCCTTACAATATATTGACATTTGAATAAATTACTAAATTTTTGTTTTAAGAATGTTTAATTTGTAAACACCTTACAATATATTGACATTTGAATAAATTACTAAATTTTAATTTTAAGAATGTTTAATTTTCTGTGATTTACTGCATTCAATATATAAGATAAGCTGGAATTTCCCAGCAGAATGTTCAAATCAAAAAAGTAGTTTAATTATACAATCCATTTAAAATAAATAATCCTGTTTCTATGTTGTACATTATTGCTCATTAAAGAAGAATAAAATAAATACACAACAGCATAGGTAGCTAAGTAGCATTATATAAATAAATTGTAAAATACACATTTTTTAAGCTTTCATTAATATAATTAGGAAATATATGAATTTAAGACTGAGTTTCTTACCTTAAAAATAATCACATTTAGTTTAACAATAGTAAAATGGATTATAATTGAAAACAAAAAATTATTAGTATTTTCTATTACAATCTAACAATCGTGTAATTGACGTGTTTAGTTCACGCACAATTTAGGCAAAGCTGCAAAGCTACAAATTCAGTACACTGTTTCAATTGCCTCTGTCGCGCAGTAGTAGCATCTGTTTATTTAAGTCCCGGTTTCAGTCCATTAAAAATGAAAAAGATAATAAAGAAAAAATAAAATTTATTAATTTTAAATTAACAAAAACGATTTAACCACTATTAGCAGCTGACATTTGGCCCCGATCATTTTTGTACTCATCGTAAATATCACGGAACATGTCGCGGCAATTCATTTTCACCTTAAGCTTAGAACAGAGCAAAAAGACCCCAGAAAGCTTTCTGTGCAAGGAGTATATCTCTTCAGGCGGGGGGCACAGACGATGCGTCAATATGGTCGGCACTAACGCCTGGATACGCCTCGTGGTCTGCTGCGTTCCAAAGTCGAACTCGCCGGTGGCCTCGCTAGTAAACACCTCTCCCATTATCATCACAGTATCCACATGAGTTTCTTCCATTATCTGAAACGGACAAACTTTAAAGTTTTGTCTTTATAGCAACCAAAATGGAAAAGGAGGGTTGTCTTTAAGCAATAATTAACTAACTTTTGACTCGTAACCCGTAAGAAATTTCATTTCGCGTGACATCCGCAAGATGGCCTCACGGTCACCAATCGATGCCGCTTTGATGATCTCGATGTACTGATCCATGAACTCTTTGGAGTATTCACGAGTAGCTCCAAAGTCTAACAAAATCACCTGTAATATAGGAAAATATACATAGCAAACTCTCTCCTCCATCAATGTCCTTGTGAGAAGGTCACAAGATTCAACAGAGGTTAAAACAAATCGAAAAATAAACATTTATTAGACTTTGCTTTTTTTTACTTAAATAGTTGTCTCGGAGTTTTATTAGATGTTGTTTTATTAATCACGAAATTATAGTGAACATGTGTACTTTACCACTCTTTCCAGGACTTCTAAAGAAATCAAGGATCAAGCTCTTTTCCGGTAACCTGTACCAATATCGGATCTCTACACCAATCGGATATCGGACTGTATCTGCTTACCTGCTTAGTGTTGGTGTTATAGAAAAAGTTTGCCCAATTAGGATCTGTCTGCATACACCGCAACACAAACATCTCACGCAGACACAGCTGCATTATTTTGTATGCAATGTCGTGGCGCGTCTCGTATGGTGCATCGAATAATTTGTCCAGTGGGGTGCCATCCACTAGTTCTGTAGTCAACACCTCCGCTGCGCTAAGCTCATCTAAACAAACAAAATGACCCTGTATTAGTGTACGCTTAGCACATATAACAATATTAAATGATGATTGTTGGAAGCATTTAATTGAATGGTATTGCAAAATCTAACACCATAACATAATTTCTGGCTGTCAATGCAATTTGACACTTGCCTCTATGGCCGTAAAATTACATAACATGTTAAATGGAGGACAAATGTAGATGTAATAGACAATCATATGTACTGACAATACTATGTAAATCAGGCAAAATTATTCTCTTAGATTCATTCAATACAAATTATGCAAAAAAAGTATATGGGTTTTATCTTTTTTGTAATTTTTGTAATTTGTTTTCAATCATTATGTAGTTACTTTTTAGACCTTGTTATTTTTTTAAAAAAAAGCTAAAAACTGCAACTCCTTTCCTCACTAGACTGTGACAAACATAAATTGTCAAAAGGTAAGTATCATCATAGCTCTTAGTTTTATCATTAATCAGCAATGTACAAACTTTTCTGTGATCAGAATTTAAGGCAATTATAATTAGAGAAATTACAACCATACTTCAATTGACAAGTTGTATCTAAGCAATGAGCACAATATGATGCAGTGTTTATGATCCTATCTCATCATGACACTGCACCTGCACCACATTATTGTGGTCAAGTAAAGTTATACACTTCTAAGTACTAACAGATAAAGCATCAAATATTAAAAAAAGTCTTACCAATAACTTCTGGAACGAAATACTCAGGGTATGGAGCGAGAAGAAGTTTGAACTTGCGAGTGCACTCTGCCTCACGAACATAATTAACTTCCCAAGCCAATTCTTTCTTGGCTACTTCAACAATGTTGTCAATGAACATTCCCTTAGGAAAGACATTCCACACCTGTTAACATAATTAAAATTACCATTAAATTAGTAATATAAAATCACAAATATTATAATTTTAATTCATTTAAAAATGCATTATAAACATTAAAAAATTATTAAAAGGTAAATAAAATGTTACACAGAAGTAGTCCCATATTATATTTTTGTCATTCATAATATATATATATAAATGAGACAGTAATTTGAAAAAAATTTATAATTAAATCATCTGATAGATACCCCTGTAGAGGAGTAAGCATTTTTTCAACACATAAATATATAATAAAAGTAAATAGTATAATAAAAGTATTATATGTATAAACTAAGTATTTCTTAAGCCTTAATTAAACTTTATAATCCGAACATGTAAATAAATCGTAACACAATCCAAATATCTATTTCATGTTTAGACAACTCAAATCAATATAGATAAACGCAACCCTTTATATAGAATGTGTGAATTCCACAATAAATTTTTCAGTAACCTAAACTTGCTTTCATGTTCGAACACCATGGATAAACATCATATAAAAAATACTATGCAACAATGCATAAATGTTTCCTTTTTTTTATTTTTGTCAGTCCCTGTAGTCTTTATTTTATTCATTATTTCATCTAAATTTTTGCTTCACTTTAAAATTTGATTTACTTGTAACCACAATCCATTCTTATGCTTCAAATGATTATTTATTAAATTCTTGTTGTCAAGTAGTGTAAACCAAAAATGTTCTCAGTGAGACTATCTAAAGAAGTAATTGTAATTAATTGCATTAATTTTCACTTGTGTTTTTTGTGCTTATTGTTTCTGTTTGTCTCCAATAAAGAAAATACATCTAGTACTTTACCTTCAGTACCCCAACCAAGTTGTCAATGTCGCTATTGATACCCTTTGCGACGCCGGGATACTGTACTTTCATCGCTACTTCACATCCATTATGAAGAATGGCTAAATGTACTTGTCCTAATAACATAAAATCTATTTAATGAATATTTTAAAATTTATTAATTTTTTAAATTAATGACAGAGAATTCATTTATAGGCAAGATAATTTTACATTCTTTTTAAAAAATTGAGGTTTGTGAATTATTATTTTTTTGTAATTTGTTTATAAAAAAAATTTGTATTTACATTTGAAATAGTTTGTTACAGTATAGTGTTACACTAATGTCGTGTACTGCACAAATATGAACCAAGACTTGTTTAGTATTAGTTTCATGAATTTTGTGTAGTATACTATATGATACACCTACAGGTTTATAGATATTTTACATTCAAATTTTTTCTCAAAAACACATTTCATTTAACTTACCAATAGATGCCGCAGCAAATGGTTTCTCTTCAAAATTTTGCACTCGGTTACGCCAATCAGGACCCAGCTGAGAGATCATTACCTTTTCAACTTGCCAAGTTGGCATAAAATCTGCAGATTGGCGCACACGCTCAAATATTTTTTGTAACTCAGGAGATATCATAGTATCATCTTGAATACTGAGTAGTTGTCCTAACTTTAATGCTGCTCCTATTAAATGAAAAACAATATTTTAAAATTTATAGGTAATATTACAAAGTAGAACAAATGTGATTTTAAACAAAAAATGTTAGATAGATTAATGAAGAACAGTCCATAAAATCTTGTCTCAAAGACATAATATGATGAGAATATAGTATTGTTTTCAATAATCACCTCTAACTTTGCACAATGTGTCAACTATTCTTTTTGCATTAGCTGGTGATAAAAAGGCATTATTAGTTTCATCTACATGCCCTGTCACTGATTGTATTGTATTCCGTGCATACTGAGCTACTGTGCCAACTCCCAGCCCAGCAGCCAATGACCCAAATGATATCATTCTTCCAATTCTTGATGATGGCACTACACGTGCCTTGGAGTTTTCACTTAACTGTGAACAATTATTAAGTGTTGATCAATAAAATAATATTTACAATAAGAAAATGTATCATGGTTTTACCAAGTATTTGTTAATACCTGTATAATCTTTATTAATATAATTGTGTAAAACATAACAGACAAAATTAGTCCTTACTTATAGTTATACTCCCTATTGACAATAAAATCTCTTTTTTTATGAAGTAATTATTACTAATAGATCACAAGGTGTATAGCTCAATAAGTTAACTACATTCTAAATTTCAAAAATTATAGAATATAAAAAGCTCACTTACAGATACTCTAACTTTTTTCTTTGCAACTGGCTTGGGAATGGCTTTATTAAGACTAGTTTCAACAATGGGAGACATCCTTGATTGAAGCTTAATGTCTGTTTTCGGTAACTGTACATTTTTAATGTCAATTGGCGTTTGAACCTTTTCTAGTGGAGCTTCAAAATCTTCAAAAGATATTTTTGATGTGTTTGGCTCCAAATTTTTATCATGCATCTTTTTCAGACTTTCAAAAGTTTTGTTGAATTCTGTGTTCAAGTGGTCTATCTCTTCTTTAAGTTGGTCATCCATTGCAGATTTATTTTCTACAGTAGTATTTAAATTAGGAACATTCATTGTAGCATAGTGTCTTAATCCATGTACCACAACTAATGCTCTTTCAAGTAAATCATTAGCAACATCTATATTTAGTTTGTAGCTTTTTATTGGATTAGTAGAGCAATTTTGTAAAAATGGCTTGACACTAGAATTATTCCAGATAATTCGAGAATTTTCTTGTTGTAATTTTATACTAGCTTCCACTACTTGCCGAAATCCCTTTACAATCCCTAGCAAGTCATTAATGTATGACATAGTCTGAAAGGTGAGTACCAGTAAACGAGTTAAAAAAAGACAAAAGCTTTTATAAATTTATTTAAAACAGATTTAGTGCAAATGAGTTAATAATTTAAAGTAAATATGAATATTAATATGATGTATAAAAGTTAAAAAGCCAAAATCTTTAAAAGTTACAATGCGTAAAATAAGTAAAAGCATTGCATAACGTTATTTAGTAAAATTTTCTATGGATACATATATTTAGTTCATAATCCCTTTCTATAAATTTGTATTTAAAATCTCAAAGGTTATGTTTAATAATGTATAGTGAGCGATAAACTTACTGTTTACGTGTAAAAAATATCATCAACTGAAATAAAAAAACACAATAGAGACACAGGAAAATTATATTATGTGTCATTGATACATTTACTAAACTTTTTTAAATCTTATGTTAAAATGTCAGTGTCAACTCCTGAGTATTTGTTTTTTATCGAGCTAAGAAAAGTACTTATGCTCATGAAGCCAAATTAATACTTGACTTTCAGATCAATTTTATTTCACATGGCAAAAATTGAAGACACTAAATTTGTGCTGTTCTAATACAATAAATGTATTGATGGCAAGTGTCTGTTGCGTTAGACCGCGTACGTAGGTACCACTGTAGCGCTTTTTTCTTTAGCGAAACAAGTGTGCAAACATTATTGTGTTCTAGTTTAAAGGGGGCTGTAATTAGAGAAATTACTGAGGTAACGAGACTACATCTTGTCTCAAAGCGACGAGCACAATGTGGGCAGTGTACATAATTTTTTCTAGCAACACATTGTTAGGTTCTAGGAGTAGGCAAATCCCGATCGAATGATCGAAATGAAATAATATTCATTATTTCAGCATTTTTTTCTCAAAAAAAATATTATTTAATAACCATTAACAATCAAAAAACTCTGTTGTATTGATATAGTCGTCTTTGAAGAATTAATGTAGAAGACCGAAAAAAATGACGTTCGATTGTTTGTCGAATAAAGTATAAAATTATAAATATAAATAATTTAGGTCTTAAAATATTTATATATTAAACCACAATGAGTTAAAAGTATTTCTATTATTATTAAATTATTTCTAAATTACAGTGGAACATATACAAAAAATTTGAGGTTAGAAAAGAAAACAAATTTAAGAGATTTATATAATATTTACTATATCAGAATAATATACGATACATATATAATAAATTAAAGTAATTATTACAATAAAAGTATTCTATGCTTGTTACTGAAACATAAAAAATTACAATTAATAATTATAAGATACATCAGTAGTTCAACGAACTTAATATTATTATGAAGTGCTTTAGTATTGTATTTACTAAGATAGTCATTTCTTACAAATATATCTGCATTTTTAAATAACAATGTTAACATCTAACTAGCACAAGTAAACAATATTTGGAATTATTATGATTTTTTTATTTAATAATCGAGACTAAGCTAAGATTAGTTATGAATGTTCAGTTACAAGTTCTATAAAATTTGATTTTTAATAAGATTAAATATAATAATAGTTGTATTATTAACATTTATTTAGACGACCAAAGAACTAATTCTAATTCATTATTCATTTATGCTACAGTTTTACATTAAAGATAAAGGTAATATGTTTTACAAAGATAATTTTTTTATTCGGAATAAATAAGATAATCTGTGTTGAAGAATAAATGCAAATCACTCTTTCACAAAAGAATAATAAGGTATAACCAACACCTAAATAAAGAGAAAATAAAAAAAATTACTCCTGATTATTTGCTAGTACTTCATCCATAATTCGAACGAATTTTTCTTCTGGTAAAGGAGTGCAGTGAGTAGTTACAAGGTCGTGCATATGCTTGGAGATCTAGGAACAAACCATATTTGATTTTAATTAATATTTTATATAAAGAATTAGTAATTAATAATGAAAAAAAAAAATAAGTATTACTTTATATGGTAACAATAATTACTAGTATTGTACCTGTTGTATATTTGCAGTTAAAATTTATATTGAATTGAAATTTATATAAAAACATTTCTTGTTTATGTAATGTGTAAAATTTTTTGTTTACATCAATATAATATTTATTGGTACATGTCTTCTATGTAAGGAAATAGTGAAATTCATATACCTACAATGCTGAATAAGTATTATGATGATTTACTTCATTGGAAATTTAAGCTCGATAGAGATAGTCTCTACTGACCTTAAACCCTAACCTTGCTTCTTCAAGACCTGTAACCCCAGGAAAGCTTTGCAAACTGCGTATCACAGCATTGGCCTTTATCTTATTTCCAAACAAAATTCTAGTAACTTTGGCCTTAACAATTTAAAACTATCCTTTGTACTGTACTATACGTAGTCATGTTCAGTATTTATAGACATAAATTAAAACTGTATGCACGTACCAATTTTAACATTTTTTTATCACTCTCTCCAACATCACCACGTTCTAAGGCAGCCCGTTGTGAGCTAAGGAGATTCACATATTTTCCTAATAAAACTAATTCTTCATTTGATATATCTGGATATCTAGCTTCAATTAGCTTTATTAAGAGATCATTTCCACGATTTGTTTGCACAATACCTTGTCTGGAAATAGTGTATACATATCATTTTGTGTATAAAATCAGCTAAAATATTAATACAGTAATCAGTAAATTTTTATGTCTACAAGAGGCTAATACTTGACATAACTGCAGAGTTAGGTTAGGTTAGGTTGTGGATGAAGCATGATTGTCCAAAATACAATATGAATGATGATTTACAATATAATATAGCTAGGCAAGTTTGAAATAAAAATCACCAAACACTGCATCATATGATCTAGGAACCAAATTTGGAATTTTCAATTATTGTATGATTAGATTTAAATTTAAATATATTCAAACAATACAAAAGTATGTTCCGATCATACCTTAAACAGATCACTTCATCTTTAGTTCGCCTTATAATTTGAACAGGTCCATTGTATTCTCGAATCATTTCTGCTATATTTAAATTAACATAAGTACGCACAACTTCTTTGACCAACAATGCCCACGAGGTTGGCATTTGGTTTTGAGCTATTGGCAGCAGGTCATCAAAGGTTGCATCCAATATCTGTTATGTAATTATTAAGTTTAGTACATGAATATAAGAAAAAATAATATAAATTAAATCTTTTTGACATGAAATTAATGTTATTATAAAGTTACTAAGGTTATTTAGTAAAAAAAGACAAGATATTATTAAAATATAGCTAATAACCATGTTGTTCTTTATCAATCAAAACTATAATTACCAAAGCCTTCACTTCCGGATAAGTAATTGCTGCCCAAGTTGCTGTGTACCCTCCAATGCTCCATCCAAATAAAACTATATCTTTAACCTCAAAACCTAGCTCATTAATTGCATATTGTATCACAACATCAATAGCATTTTGTTCTTGAGATGGAAAAGGAATACCCTAAAATATAATTATATGTACCCATAAATATGAAGCGAGTATAGTGATATAGGACAAATTTCGAAAATGATAAATGGGGTATTATAGTATAGCTAAATTTTTTTATAAAGCACTAATTTATTAATATTAGACAGAATATACATTATCATAGGAAACATGCTTAAAAATTTTTGAAAAATAACAATACATTGCTTATCGTTGAAAAAATCATATATGTTATATTATCCATATCCGAATAGCCAGGAAAATTTTACAAAAAAAATATGGTCTTCAATTAAAATTTGAAATAAGTTCTCATGACATCATCAAAAAAGATAACTCACAGTACTTCCGGCAAAACCTGGATGGTTCCATCCCAATCCAGAGTAACCAGCTTTAATAGGAGTATTCATGATACCAATTTCATAGAAGCCCGAATTGCCTTCACAACATATTACTAAAATATTTCCTCTGTTAGTTAAGCCCCTGTTATCAATGAACATTGTGTCAATGAAATTTCCATCCGCACTTTCTAATTTTGAACGTTTTCCATCAAAAATTTCAATGAGTTGTGCTCTTCCTGTTATTAATAGGCTCCCTAAATAAATCACAAGAATTTTAAATGATCAATAATGCATAGTTTAAATGTAATGTGTGTATTTAACATGAATTTAATTACTACTTACACAATGATGTTTGGATAAGACTGAGAGTGCCTGGATAAATAAGTCTCAGTCCAAATGTGTGGACAGCTGCATAAGCCAGTACTTGAATAGCAGTTCTCTGATAAATGGGTAAATTTGTATTTGCACATTGATGAAACGGGTTGGAGGTAACCCATGTACGGCTGAATAATGAATACATAAAGTAAGTCAAGTATTTGTAATTGGTATATAAATAAAATTCACATTACATTTACCTTCTTATTGGAGGGACAGTGTAAGAAACAGGCCATTTATAGAACTCAAAATCATACTTTCTTATTGATTCTAAATAAGTTTTAGGATCACTAGTTGTATTAGTTAGGACCCTTAGAAATTCTACATATTTTGGATTTGATGCCCTTCCAAATGCTCTTATAACTAATGATAAAGCTACAAGCCAAGTAAATCCAACAAATAAAGGAGTTATAGTATGTATTTTCTCTAATGTATAAAGCCCTTTCCTATAAATATACATACAAATTAGGGGAGATGTGTATAAACTAATACTTCTTACTGTATTTACCTGAAAAAGAAAACATGTTAAATTTTTATTTATTTAGTTAATCATAATTTTTTTTCTTAAATCATAAGAAATCACAAATGAAAACAGTAAAAAGTAAACACATAAACTTTGTTGGTATTTTTAAACCTCCGTCAAACCATCAAAATACATATTGATCAAATAATTATTTAAATTTACTTACAGTTTTAATAACTAAATCTCCCCACTTTTCCAAAGTATTAGGTTGGTAAAGAATCTAAAAAAAAAATACATTAAAACATATTATAGTAAAATTGATGATTTTTTATTAAATTTTAAGAATATAGTTAATATTCTCAAATGTGCTTCAACACTATAACAATAATTTATGCTCAATGAATACAAGCAAAATGAGAAAAATATAAGTAAAATAAAAGGACGTAATTCAATTCGGTGAACGTCCACAGCTGTTTCCTCCAAAAATATCCATACTGAACGGTCCTACACTATCCACATAAAGGACGTAATTAAACTCGGAGGACACTAATGTTTTGATACTAATTTAGATTCTATAATATATAGATAAATATATATTTGACAATATTATAATGATAAATGTTAATCAATATGTAAAAAAATATATAAAATGAACGAAAATAATTTTTACTTACATCATTTACACCATCTCCGTGTTTTTTAAACAATCGTGGAGAAAATAGGCTAATCAAAGTTAATTTCAACATTTTGAAATTTTTATTTAATCCCTAAAGGCCCTAAAAGAATATTTAAGGATAAATTCTTTTATTCATGTACGTAGTTGAGTTTATAATGTTCAATAAAAGTTTTTTTTTTTAAATGGTCTCAGTGAGATGCTTTCTGCCAAATTCAACGAGATTATTAAATTTAATCAGTGTAAAAATAAAATGTTATTAATTTATTGAGAAAAAACTTATTTGTAATTTTACGCAGAATGCTGTCAGAGCAAAGCCTCGGTCTAAAAAGAAATCTTTGGGAGAAGTTGATATAGTAGACGTCTATCGGTTGATGATGAAATATAATATAAAAAAAAGCAAACGAAAAATGAGTAACATTGAATTGATTAATTTCTGATGTTTCCTTAAATTTTTATTGGACCAAATATCTCAGGATATATATATTTTTTTCTTACAAAAATGAAACGCTAAAATCAAGCGGCATTATAAATCATTAATTTTGTATTATCGTCCTGCTTTTTATTCAATAATACTATAACAATTCATAAAATAGTCTATGATTGGAGAATTTTAGTGTATAATTATATTCTTGCGCTCTAACACTTTACAAGTAGATAATGTGATCGATATATCGAGCAACAACGTTTAATGATTTATGGTTGACGTAAACTCAAATGACACTAACTTCCAATGCCCAAAAAATTATTGTGGTTATAAATTGTTTTAAGTAAGAGTTGAATAGTCATGAAACATGCTGTTTATTATAAAAAATCTCTGTCTACTAGTTTTATTAACTTCAGTTATTGTTACTGCAAGAATACACAAGTTGCCTCTTACAGTTAGTACGCCGAATTTTTATCATTAACTAGTAATGTATTTCATTAATTTCCTTATTAAAACAAACCCTTAATACTTATATATTTTTATAGTGAAACTTTTATACACCAACATTTTTTTTTTTGTTAAAAAATTAATGCCCTTAATAATAGAATAACTTTAAATACATGTGTATTTAAAGATTTATAACTATTAGAATAATATTCTTACACGTGCATAGGGATAATCTTCAGTCTGTGTCTCGTGAAGTATTCATAATTACAACTAATTTCTTTTAGGATGATGAACGTCATTATGTGGACTTGACAACATTTGGATTCTTCCAGGGTGGAATTCTGGATGTACAGATGATTAACTTTATGTTACCATCAGGCCCTGTTTCCGGCGAGGTAACTTTTGAATATGTTAAAAATTATTTTGTATTGTACGCAATTTTAATGTTTCTGTTTGATTTGAAATTTTTTAAATTTTTGTAAATTTATCTAAGTGTAAAGTGGACTAGAAAAATCGTTGTTAACAAGCAATAAAGTATGTCTTCAATGTGTTTGGATTTGAAATGTTATGAATAATCCATGCTATGGGTATTGGTAAATTATTTTTGAAATACTTTTACAGGAATTTATAATAAAAATCTCTCAATGCTTTCAAAGAAAAACATAATATTTGCCTAATCTGTTCAGGTTGTTAAATATTCTCAACTTTAATAATAGTAATAAATAAATTTCGTCTATTTTTTTCAGTATGGATTTACCTTGGATAGAACAGCAAATGATGCTATTAATCCCTATTTAGAGGCACATTCAGAAACCTGTTTTTTAAAAGATATTGATAATAGTGTTGTTTTACCACAACATCCTGCAATGATATTTCTCAAGATGGACTTTGTTAACTCTAGGTTGGTCACATTTTGTTAAGGTTTATAACAATAAATTATTACAAACTTCATGTGTTACTGTTATGCCATTATTCTTTTGTTATACTAATAGCCTTTCATTTTATAATTCATATTACAATTAAATAATAAAAAAAAAATACACAGCGAACTATTTTATTTTAATTTGCATAACATAATTTTATTTATAAAGAAATCTTGCTCTATTAGAAAACTATTATGAAAAATATATAATATTTGTGAAATTGAACACTATAGATGGTTATTTCCCTATAACTATTGCTTTGCTATGTGATTAATCTATTGTTGTGTCAGCAAAGTTGTTGTTGATAGGCGAATTAAATAAAATATAAATCATTGTACATATCTTATATTTAAGATTTTGCTATACTACCACTAATAGTACTAATATTATTATTTTAATTAAGAAAATAAAATTTTATTTAATTGATGAAAAAAATATTAATATGAAGAAACAAAGAAAATCAACTACTTCAATAATCCTTTCATCAATTTACTTAACCCATCTATGTGTCTTATATGTATATATGTTAACATAGCAGCATATTAATTGGTGGTATACATTATATAAATGTATTAAATTTTTCCTATAATTATATATATAGATTAAATATCACATGCAAAGGCGAAGTGACTGCTCTTCATCTGTACCAAAATAGGACTGCTATACCAAGAGACCGTATTAAAAGACAGTCACAATATTTATTTATTAATCGCAAAAGAAGATCTCCTCTAGGTAACATCTTTTTTAGTATTTTTTTCTATCACAACATATTATTAAAATTTTGCAATAATTTTATGAAATATGTATACAATGCAAGGGTAAAACCTGTGTGATTGTTGACTTAAGAGATGTGGGGATGTTATATTACTTTTTTGATTTTTCATATATTGATATTAATAAAGTTACTCTAAATTTAAACATATTTGTATATAAAGAAATATTTGCAGATTATGAAAAGCTTGATAGAAATTATTTAAAGCAATGTTCAAATGTTGTTCTGCCCATAACTAAGGAAACATGGAATGGATTTGACTACTATAACACTAGTGTAAGATACATGGATAATTTTTTCTGTGTGGGAATTTTTCTAATAAATATAAAACATTTCAATCCTTTAAAATTTGCTCATTCTATACTATACTTTAAAATGATTTTAATAAAATGTGTATTTATTATTTTAGTTTGCAATGTACGTTGCATCTGAAAAAGAAGAAGGATTGTATAACTTGTACTTTCACAATTGCCCTGCAAAAGACAATTCACCAGCTATAAATGTTGTGGTATGTTTATATGAATTATTTTTCACTGCAATTTGTGGCAGTCACACAAGATCTTTTGGGAAAGCCTATGTTTATCTGAGGATGACAATAGGCTGAAATTATATTCAATAAATGATAATTTAAAGGTCATTTGAATAGAATCATTATAATCAATATAAACCAGAGAGACTGAAACTTATAATCTGTTTTTTCAGTTACAAATCTATGAAAGTAATGATGGTAATTTCCTGTCAGCGGGTGAAATGCCTCTGCCAGCATTATACAGTTTGATGTCAATAACTTTTTTCTTGAGTGCTGGTTTTTGGACTTTTATATTGAAGAGCAGTAGACATCCTGTATATAGAATTCATATCATAATGTGTATTCTAGTGTATCTAAAAGCGTTATCATTGGCTTTTCATGCAATTAATTATCACTTTATTCAAATACGAGGCGAGCATGTTACTACATGGGCAATACTTTATTACATAACACATTTGTAAGTATTTTTTTGTGTTTATTTTATTTTTCTTTAGAACAAGAAATATATCTAAAATTTTCTATAAATAATTTTTTTTTGGTCTGACTGCTTAGACTCATAGCCTTTTAAAAGTAAACTTTGTTTGTTCACTTATATGAGTAATAATAATTTATGTTATTAGTGGTGATAGGTTATAATATATTTTACAGTACAATTGTCATCATTTTACTATAGTGCTTTATAAAAACCTATATATTTTTGTGATTATGCTTCTTTATATTATCTAAAGTTAATTTTGATTTAAGGCTGAAAGGAGCAGTGTTATTTGTAACGATTGTCCTTGTGGGCACTGGATGGAACTTCATAAAGCATATACTAGCTGACAGAGACAAGAAGCTGTTTATGATTGTGATACCCTTGCAGGTACTTCTGGATTTTTAGAACATAGATATTTATATCTATATAACAATTTTTAAGTGGTAAAATAAATATAATGTAATAAAATAATACTTAAAACTTTTTAACTGCCTTCATGTTGCAATTATAAGGTAAGCCTTATAACATGGTTGCAAGGCAAGTTATGGAATTTGGTTGATAGTAAGATTTTATTAATTGGTATGATTAGTTACCATTCTCATATTGTACATTTCGTTTATCTGTCACCACAACAGTGTTGCTGTTTTGTGGCTGTTAATATATAAACTGCTGTAGAGTTAGCTATTTGACAAAACACTTGATAGAAAAATATGTATATTTAAAAAATTACACTCTCATGTTTATATGTTAAAAATTTATAATAATTTGATGAAATGGTACAATTTTTAAGGTTGTAGCAAATGTGGCAGAGATAATAATAGCTGAGAGTGAGGAAGGTGCTGTGGAGCACAACATCTGGAGCGATCTATTCATATCCGTTGATCTACTTTGTTGCGGCGCTATATTATTTCCGGTTGTATGGTGAGTATGAGATAATTTTGTTGAGATTTAATATGAAAACCTGAATATAAGTTTTTTTTTCATTAAGATAATTGTTTTTCAGGTCAATACGTCATTTGCAAGACGCATCGAGCACTGACGGCAAAGCCGCAATTAACCTCCGGAAGCTAAAGTTGTTTCGTCATTTCTACATAATTGTTGTATGCTACATTTATTTCACTCGGATCATTGTATCAGTGCTAAAGGTGATAAATTGAAACTATTTGTTTTTCCTTCGTTTTCTCTATGAAGCAACGAGACACAAAATGTTCACCTCATGGTATGTGGTTCCACCACCAGTGAATACATATAAAGTCATATTAAATTTATTGATATTTTTTTTCATTTTTTACCTAAGTATAGTGGTTAGAACTATCATTTGTGATTCAATTACAATGGGCTCTTCTATTTTATGGGTGAGTATCTCCCCGAGAATACTTTATCTATCATAAATTGGCTTACAGAATATAATAATGCTAATGTAGTGGCACATGTGCACATTATGTAAATATGGTAGTCATGCACACGGATTTCAACACAAACAATCAAACAAATTTCATAATTTGTGATTCTGGAACCGGATTGGGGATCTCCGTGTTACAAAGCAATCAGGGAAGTAGTTAAATATTATACAACTTTAGTCTACACTCTTTATATAAATATGTATTCATATTTTTAAAGACTTCCTACTGTTCCGGATGACATATATACTATTACAATTATATTATAAGGTTTAACTATTGTTTCGCTATTACAGATACTTGTACCATTCCAATATTCGTGGATCGACGAGATGTTCAGGGAAATGGCCACCTTCGTGTTTTTCGTGATGACTGGTTACAAATTCCGACCTGCAGCCGCTAACCCCTACTTCACACCCACTCAAATCGAGGATGTCGAACCACAAGTGTAAGTTTATATAAATGAATATATTACTAGAAACATTCAGGTTAGACAATATACGATGTCACTAGACCAGTCCTGGGGTAGGTTGTGTACAAGAAAAGTAGTTTGTTCCCTCTTTAACAATGAGGCATTTTAGGATGTTTACACAATTTACTTTTGGTCATGATGACATCTAGAAAAATGGGTTTTAATTGGTGGTAGGAGGGTTATATTGAACCTGACTTGTTGACTAATAACAGTATTGGTGTGTATTACCTGTTAACATATAAGAGCCACATTGTCACTTCATCATCAGCCGATAAACATTCATTGTAGGATATAGGCTTCCCTCAAAGATCTCATTACCATTTAACTGTATGAAATTGAAGTCAAATGTTGACAAATGTTCTGCGATGAGAGTAAATCTTTACTGGTAGTAAGTTTTTTATTGTTGAGGACTATCTAGATAAGTGAGATTGCTCTATTTGTACCTATTGGTAAACAGTATGAAACATATATCCTGCTAGTTATCAAGTATATCATTCTACATGTAACATCTAACACCAGTAAAGAGTATTCCTGATCATGTTAATTTTTTTTAGATTATCGGAAATCGGTGTACTAGAAGGTGTTACTCGAGTGTCGAACAGGGAGAAGAGACGTGACGACATGCAGCCGCTGATGCAGGAGACCAACTATAACTCTGATTAATTAGTACATTAGGTAGGTTTTTTCTGGACAAAAAATTATGAATTAATCAATTTGGTGATCATAAGATATATCATAGGATAGTAGGGTGTAGAATTACTTTTTATTATGTATTTAGAGTTATAATAATAATTTTTGATTAACATTTCCAATGCAGTGACTGAAACATAAAATACCTTAGGAAGTAAATAAGTAATGGAAAAAAGAACGCGACGCTATTGTAGCGGCAAAATTTACACTGTAAAAACCTTACTCGGCTAGGTGACTACAAAGAAATGTAACGTCAATTAACTGAATTAGAGACATCAGTATTGCTACACAACCGATTAACTACTCTGCCATGGAGGAAGTTAAAAATGTTTATAGTATTTAAAGTAATTTTTTTAGCAGTAACATGGGTATAATAATAATTGAAATAGATAACTTTAAGTAATAAATGTATAATAACAATCTAATACAAATATTATTCTAATATGAAGAGTAAATTTCTAATGTTTAACATTAGCTTTCAAATTAGTTAAGTTAAAGTTGGTTGTATAATGTTAATATTAATTAAGAATTATAATTTATAATTTAAAATATGAACTTATGTAAAAGTTAAATAAACTACAGGAACAGGTCAACTAATTTCCCTACTCTTGGGACTCGGGACCTTTCTCACTAGGACATAATCAGAGCTATTATCCACCAACTTGGCTAAGTGCAGGTTGGCTGATGTCGCATGTCCAAGAAAACTGTTCTTGGAATATTTAAGTTTTTTCATTGCTTTTTTATGCATTTTCATATTTTCTTTTAAATTACTACACCATTCAAAACTTACATCCTAAAGATGACTATCAATGTCCACTGCTGAACATAGGCCTCACAACGTAGGGGAGGGGTCCTCTCTTTCCTATGTTGTGAAGCCATCATATTCACTCCCACTGCATATTTACTATTGTTATATATATACATGGAGTTGTTCCTGTATATTGTATTATAGCAAAAGTTTGTCCAGCAGTGAATTACCACGCGCTAATGCTGATGATTATTCTTTGTTAGACATTAGTTTTAAAGAATTTTTTTTCAATCAAAATAAAAAATAATGTAGGCTATTTAAGGTGATTAAAAGTTCATAATTTTAAGATATGGTAGTAGATAAAATACTTTCAATCAGGCACTTTGCTTATAGGTTATATATGTTAGTAATTCTAGAAAGTTTTTGTGGGTTTTCTTAGTCTCTCCGTTATAATCTCGATTAATTTCTTAAGAAACGTACTTTCAATATAATTTACTCTCCTACTAAGTTCAGAATTTCATACAACTTTGGACATTCAGAAATTATTCAGGAAGTAGTAGCATTTATTTTTCGTTTCAACATTTATTTATTTTTATCCGACGAGAAGTGAATCGTTCACGTGATGGTATGTGAAACGACTACACTCAACAATGTGGCACTAGTTCCGATGATATACACAGCGTCACATTGTGTTCGTCGCTAATTATACTCGTAATATTCAAAACGTAGCGAATGATAAAACCTAAAAACTGTGTGAAGTTTTATTCAATGGTATATGGTATGTTTTAAAATTAATCCTTTGGCATTCGGTGGTGAAATTATAATGTGCCAAATAAGTATACACTTGGGTACTTTAGGAAAGCAAATATTGTATATGCATATCCCTGGTGAACAGGCTCAATAAATAATACAATAATTTGATGATAATAAAATTTCTTTATATATTGTATAAGTACAATATGTTATATATAGGGATATATAAAAGACCAATATGTTATATATAGTATTAATGTGTACAACAACGATTTGTTTTGGATCTATGTTATTTACAACAATTTATTTGTTGTGCTAGTTATCTAAATTGTTTAGTACAAAATCTTATTAAATTCGTAAAATTAATTTATGTACGGTATTTATATATCTATTTTGGTGCCGTGATGCTGCAGTAAAATCTATTTTTATTTTGCCAAAAAGTGCAGTGCGGTTTATTTATAAACTGAACAATCGGGATTCTCTAAACGAACTGTTTAAACAGATAAATATTTTAACTGTGCCTAGTCATATACCCGACCATCATGCATTTTCGTAAAGATATTTCGCTGTTTCAGTTAATACAAAAGAGGCTCAACTGTAATATTAAAACTAAGAATAAATTTGTACAGTCTTATTCCAGATTATCAAAAATAAATAACTCGTTTGTTGGACAATAAGTAATAAATTATTACAATAACATACCAGATCTTGAACCATCCAGAAAATAAAATTATTAAAATTGTTAAGGACACTTTATGTAAAAAAGCTTATTATGATGCAAATGATTATTAAAATCACCTAATGGTGTAGTATCCATGGATGTAGCTCAACAGTAACATGATGTAGTGGCAAAAATGTTGTTATTTTCATTTTAAAAAGATTGCTGTAGAGTGTGTTGTGTCGCAATCTTATCTGACAGTCGAATATGTGGAAGCAGTGGTAGATTCTGAAAAGCTAACTTTCAAAATCTATTTTGTACAAATGAACTTTGATTTTATATTTCAACGTGTAACCTTAATTTGTCCAAAAACAAATATTATTTGTGCCTAATTTAAATTTGTTATTCTCTAAACGCCGATATTTCCGTTGTGTTCTGATATTTTTTTGGTTTTACCATTCCTTCTTCATATTTGTAGTTTTACAGTCATGTGTTAAAAATAAGATTTATTCATTACGCATAGATAAAGAATAGTCTACACTAATATAAGAGAGTATTTATCATATGTGTAAATATATGGACTTTATTGTATATATAACCATTCTTCTAAGCAATTTTCTAAAATTTCCTTCACGATTTGATGTATAGATTATTATCTGCTTTTTTTTGAAAAATAACAAATAATATGACTGTATGTTCCTTATTCAGTATCTATTCGGATTAAAGGATTCAGGTATATAATTTTTTTTTTTGTCAAAATACACTTTTTCATCGCAGGTTGTTTTTATTTAACTTTAACATTTAAAGATATGAAAAAATCACGTTGAAAGTTTTTCGAATCCATTCTAAATAAAACTAGAGTAATCAAATAGATCCTGTTTAATAATATGGTTTCCTTAACTGTTTAAAGTTTTACGGTGATTGTAATAAATGTAATACTTATGTAAGATAAAATTATTACTTTTTGTGAGATCTATTATGTAATAATCTTGTTTTCATAATTATCACATAGTAGACAATAATAAATACATATGTATTATCACGTATTCATAATTATGTAATAGTTAAATAATTGTAAGCTTCGAATAAAAATCGCGCATCGAGCAATAAAATCGTAGAAGTAGCAAAGTAATAATTAAAAAAATGGATTAATGTTTAAAACCTTAACATAGAGTAGTGTATGCACTGTACAAAGAAAAAATAAAGATGTATTTTTGTCCAAATAGTGGTTTTTATGATTGACCCTGATGATGAATGACCCTTTTGATGAAATAAAAGATATAATAATCCTGTTAGTCTAACAATTTCGGACATTTTAATTGTACGGAAGGAGACTTTGGCGCTAATCCAGAAATTCCACCAGGCAAATACCTAACACGTACTGAGCTGGTTACTATTACGACGTCGCTTTTCTATTCAGGTTTTTTTTTTAATACACCGGATGCAAGGGCCGTTGTATGTTCTAATATTTATTTAATATTTACAAACAAATTATTATATGTAGTGGTGACATGATTAAATTAGTTATCGGACGTTAGGGCAACTTGTGCAATGAAACGAAAGCAGTGTTTTTACAACGTTAAACGAAACTAAACATGAGAGCATATGTGTTGCATCGAAGTTTGTTCAAAAACAGTGTCAAGACACTCGGGCGTCGTTGGCCTGCAGCCATGGGCACGTGTCTTCGTCAGGAAGCTCGTCGCGACGTAAACACGGCTTTTCGCACGACTGATCTTGGCCAGATCTTGACCCATTAACACGGGCGCCGGTGTCAGAGCTGTGTCGCTTCGGGTATTAATAGATGGTAAGCGGGAGCGGGGTTTTGTTGAGCGTACGCGCACGCCGCCTACGGGCCATTCCACGAGATCTCCGTGAGCTGGGACCATGAACGCGGGAAAATGACAACCCGGGGCATAAGACGGAAGAAATCGTCGCTTTCCGAAGTGAAAGTTGCTGTTATCGGTGCACCGTCCGTCGGGAAAAGTGGTATGTGAGATCGCGGGAGGAACACGCTACGTCGCTACGTCGCGTGCAGTGTGACTTGTACATAATGGAAGCTGGTTAAGTGATGTTTACATTTTTTTTTCTTACCAAGCACACTATTTAATTGTGCGTTTACACAGGTAGGCATAGGGCCTTATTGCCTAAATAATATCGCTAGTGAGTTATTGCACTTATCAATTGCATACTTTTGATGTGATCTCTATTTTTTTTTAAATCTACTAGGCTATTTTTGCATGTTTTTTGTACAAATTATTCTTCCTCATGATACTTAAATAAAATTTAGAGATGCCTACAAATAAGTTAATTATTTTTCTTAATGTTGATATTGACATGAATTTATTCTTGAAAACTAAACTTAAAATCAAGCCTTTGCTTTACGATGTGTGTTTGCCAAATGTGTAATTTAATTATTATATTTTTATTGCTAGGCTATCCAGTTAAAAAATTAATAAGCGCAATTAGATCATGGACTTGTTTTACTTTTTAATCGTACAATTCTATAAAAATCGAGAAAATTTACTTTCGTTTCGTCTGATGATTCAACGTCGCAACGGATCCATTAATATAAACCAATTCCTACGCTATCCCGAAGAGATCATTGCTACAATTACGAAAATAAAATTTGTGAATCAAAAGTTACGTCCAAGGTTGACGTTAACTAAATCAACGATTATAAAATATGTTATATTTATAGAACCTACAATAAAAAACTGGAAGTATTTGAAGTTTTTTATTATTAAAAAGGTGTTTATTTGTAGCAACAGACGAAATGTTCCTCGTAAATACAAACCGTTCTAGTTTTATAATGTACCTCTACCCACCCACCTTTTACGGTATATATGTACGAATTAATTATTGTACTGAATGTACTGTGATAATTCCTATTTTTATGGACATATTTATGAGCTGCTTAATGAATATTATTTTTTTCAATCTTTACCTTTAACTTCTTTTTCAATAATGTAGTTGCTGTTAGTCTTATTAAAGGGCTACTCCTTACTTCAATATTGAGTAAATTGAAATTTTTCTTAGTGTTTTTTTTCGTTAAATTCTTATAATACAACTTTGGAATTTATGATAAGTAATAAGGGATGAAACTGTTATTATTTTTTTTTATAAATATTTCGATTTTGCTAAAATAGATAATTTCGAATATAACGTCATTGTTCAAGTAAAAGGGATACTGTAGTTAGTATGGAAAATGGTTTCCTTGCAGTTGACTTTTCCTCACAGTAGACTTTTCTCCGTAGTAAACTATTCGCCACAGTAAAATTTTCCTCGCAGTAAACTTTTCCTCGCAGTAAACTTTTTCCCGCAGTAGACTTTTCCTCGCAATAAAATTTTCCTCGCAGTATACTTTCCTAACAGTAGACATTTCCTCACAGTAAACTTTTCCTTGCAGTAAACTTTTCTTCGCAGTAAACTTTTCCTCACAGTAAACTTTTCCTGGCAGTAATCTTTTCTTCGCAGTAAACTTTTCCGCACAGTAAACTTTTCCTGGTAGTAAACTTTTCCTCGCAATAAACTTTTCCTCACAGTAAACTTTTCCGCGCAGTAAACTTTTCCTGGCAGTAAACTTTTCTTCGCAGTAAACTTTTTCTCACAGTAAACTTTTCGTCGCAGTAGACTTTCCTAGCTGTAGACTTTTCCTCACAGTAAACTTTTCCTCGCAGTAAACTTTCCTCACAGTTAACTTTTCCTCGCAGTAAACTTTTCCTCGCAATAAACTTTTCCTCACAGTAATTTTTTCCTCACCGTAAACTTTTCCTCGCAGTAAACTTTTCCTCGTAGTAATCTTTAATCGCAGTAAACTTTTCCTCACAGTAAACTTTTCCTGACAGTAAAATTTTCCTCGCAGTAAACTTTTCCTCGCAGTAAACTTTTTCCCGCAGTAGACTTTTCCTCGCAATAAACTTTTCCTCGCAGTATACTTTCCTAACAGTAGACATTTCCTCACAGTAAACTTTTCCTTGCAGTAAACTTTTCTTCGCAGTAAACTTTTCCTCACAGTAAACTTTTCCTTGCAGTAAACTTTTCTTCGCAGTAAACTTTTCCTCACAGTAAACTTTTCCTCGCAGTAATCTTTTCTTCGCAGTAAACTTTTCCGCACAGTAAACTTTTCCTGGTAGTAAACTTTTCCTCGCAATAAACTTTTCCTCACAGTAAACTTTTCCACGCAGTAAACTTTTCCTGGCAGTAAACTTTTCTTCGCAGTAAACTTTTTCTCACAGTAAACTTTTCGTCGCAGTAGACTTTCCTAGCTGTAGACTTTTCCTCACAGTAAACTTTTCTTCGCAGTAAACTTTTCCACACAGTAAACTTTTCCTCGCAGTAAACTTTTCCTGGCAGTAAACTTTTCTTCACAGTAAACTTTTCCTCACAGTAAACTTTACCTGGCAGAAAACTTTTCCTTGCAGTAAACTTTTCCTCACAGTAAACTTTTCCTGGCAGTAAACTTTTCCTCGCAGTAAACTTTTCTTCGCAGTAAACGTTTCTTCGCAGTAAACTTTTCCTGGCAGTAAACTTTTCCTCGCAGTAGACCTTACCTAACAGTAGACTTTTCTCACAGTAAACTTTTCCTAGCAGTAAACTTTTCCTCACAGTAAACTTTTCCTCACAGTAAACCTTTCTCGCAGTAATTTTTTCTTCGCAGTAAACTTTTCCACACAGTAAACTTTTCCTGGTAGTAAACTTTTCCTCGCAGTAAACTTTTCCTCACAGTAAACTTTTCCTCGCAGTAAACTTTTCTTCGCAGTAAACTTTTGTTCGTAGTAAACTTTTCCTGGCAGTAAACTTTTCCTCGCAGTAAACTTTTCCTCACAGTAAACTTTTCCTGGCAGTAAACTTTTCTTGGCAGTAAACTTTACTTCGCAGTTAACTTTTCCTCGCAGTAATCTTTCTTCGCAGTAAACTTTTCCTCACAGTAAACTTTTCTCGCAGTAATTTTTCCTCGCAGTAAACTTTTCCTCGTAGTAATCTTTAATCGCAGTAAACTTTTCCTCGCAGTAAACTTTTCCTCACAGTAAACTTTTCCTCGTAGTAATCTTTAATCGCAGTAAACTTTTCCTCGCAGTAAACTTTTCCTCACAGTAAACTTTTCCTGGCAGTAAACTTTTCTTGGCAGTAAACTTTACTTCGCAGTTAACTTTTCCTCGCAGTAATCTTTCTTCGCAGTAAACTTTTCCTCACAGTAAACTTTTCCTGGCAGTAAACTTTTCTTCACAGTAAACTTTTCCTCGCAGTAACTTTTCCTCGCAGTAAACTTTTCTTCGCAGTAAACTTTTCCTCACAGTAAACTTTTCTCACAGTAATTTTTTCTTCGCAGTAAACTTTTCCTCACAGTAAACTTTTCCTCACAGTAAACTTTTCCTCGCAGTAGACCTTACCTAACAGTTAACTTTTCCTCGCAGTAAAGTTTTCCTCGCAGTAAACTTTTCTTCGCAGTAAACTTTTGTTCGCAGTAAACTTTTCCTGGCAGTAAACTTTACTTCGCAGTTAACTTTTCCTGGCAGTAATCTTTCTTCGCAGTAAACTTTTCCTCACAGTAAACTTTTCCTGGCAGTAAACTTTTCCTTGCTGTAAACTTTTCCTTGCTCTAAACTTTTCCTTACAGTAAACGTTTCTTCGCAGTAAACTTTTCTTCACAGTAAACTTTTCCTCGCAGTAAACTTTTTCTCACAGTAAACTTTTCTTCGCAGTAATCTTTTCCTGGCAGTAAACTTTTTCTGGCAGTAAACTATTCCTCGCAGTAAACTTTTCTTCGCAGTAAACTTTTTCTGGCAGTAAACTATTCCTCGCAGTAAACTTTTCTTCGCAGTAATCTTTTCCTGGCAGTAAACTTTTTCTGGCAGTAAACTTTTCCTCGCAGTAAACTTTTCCTCGCAGTAAACTTTTCCGCACAGTAAACTTTTCCTGGTAGTAAACTTTTCCTCGCAGTAAACTTTTCCTCGCAGTAGACCTTACCTAACAGTAGACTTTTCCTCACAGTAAACTTTTCCTCGCAGTAAACTTTTCTTCGCAGTAAACTTTTCCTCACAGTAAACTTTTCCTCGCAGTAAACTTTTCCTCGCGTAAACTTTTCTTCGCAGTAACGTTTCTTCGCAGTAAACTTTTCCTCGCAGTAAACTTTTCCTAACAGTAGACTTTTCCTCATAGTAAACTTTTCCTAGCAAAAACTTTTCCTCACAGTAAACTTTTCTTCGCAGTAAACTTTTCCTCACAGTAAACTTTTCCTGGCAGTAAACATTTCTTCGCAGTAAACTTTTCCTCACAGTAAACTTTCCTGGCAGTAAACTTTTCCTAGCAGTAAACTTTTCCTGGCAGTAATCTTTTCCTCGCAGTAAACTTTTCCTTGCTGTAAACTTTTCCTTACAGTAAACTTTTTTCGCAGTAAACTTTTCTTCACAGTAAACTTTTCCTCGCAGTAAACTTTTCCTCACAGTAAACTTTTCTTCGCAGTAGACTTTTCCTGGCAGTAAACTTTTCCTAACAGTAGACTTTTCCTCATAGTAAACTTTTCCTAGCAAAAACTTTTCCTCACAGTAAACTTTTCTTCGCAGTGAACTTTTCCTCACAGTAAACTTTTCCTCACAGTAAACATTTCTTCGCAGTAAACTTTTCCTCACAGTAAACTTTTCCTGGCAGTAAACTTTATTCGCAGTAAACTTTTCCTCACAGTAAACTTTTCCTGGCAGTAAACTTTTCTTGCAGTTAACTTTCCTCACAGTAAACTTTTCCTCGCAGTAACCTTTTCCTAACAGTAGACTTCCTCACAGTAAACTTTTCCTGGCAGTAACCTTTTCCTAACAGTAAACTTCCTCACAGTAAACTTTTCCTGGCAGTAAACTATTCTTCGCAGTAAACTTTTCCTCACAGTAAACTTTTTCTTGCAGGTATAACGAGACAAGTTTACGAACAACAGAGTTGTTCGTAAACTTGTCTCGTTGTGCCTTTGACATGATGAACCATGTTACTATTAAACACAAAACTTATAAACTATGTTGTTGATGTATTATGTATAACGTCTGTTGCGGCGATTATTAACGATTCTATGCTTTTTTTATTTCTTGACATGCGAATACTCATGTGACATTTTCTCTCATGATCAAATTACGGCGACTGTACTATTCTGATAAACCGTACCGGTTCCACATACATTATTTATGTTAAAAAAATTAATAGAATCTGTGTTTGGCGTAGTTACGTCAATTGAACATGCTGTTTTAGTGGATTTATTAATAATTATGAGGTTCGGTGTATATTATAATTTACTATAGTTTCATTAGAAAAAATATCGTGATTATAGCGCGATCAATCTCTGATGATTTCTGATAGAGTCTCAAAAATACTTTGTTAAATAATATGTTTAAGAGACAGTCAAACTATTCAGAAATATCTGAATGTATAGAAAGAGTTTTACTACGCATGAAATATAGAGGTTTGTCAACGAAGTAGGCAGACGATGCGGTACACCAGAAGTCTAAAAAGTATCTTATTAACACATGATATTGTTTTGTTAATATTAATCATATCGAAATTAAATATTTTTTTATAATACTCTGGTATACCTTTATATACTATTGTATTGAAAAGTTCGTCAAAATCAGCTACCTCTGTATATACACAGTATGTTTGAAGGTCCCATTGTATTCACATAATGGCATTTGATCTATTTGCAGCAAATGTTTTCAGTAAGTGCGTCTCTACGGATTAAAGTATAAATTTGTAAAGGTCTACCAGATATCTCGAGACACTTGCCAGACGCAGTTGTTTCTAATCCATGTCACTTGATATTACCAAAATTTTAATGTGAAGAACTTAAACGCGCAGACGGCAAATTATATATATTATTAAAGTTATAATGACCCATTTTACTTTCGGAGTTACGTGACTAATGTCTACCTTTTGGCTGTCAATAAAGCTAGCATATTAATAAATAGTAGGTTTATTTAGTCGGGTACAATAGACCCGTTAAAATATATTTAGTTATAATCCACATTTGACTTATATATATGTGATGTATATATCTATATCATTTTTTAATATTTCGTTAAATGAACGCTTTGGTTGCCAAAATTACGTGTAGTAAATATGTGTATATCATTTACTTTCGCCGCTGCGCTACTGAGGGCCGTTTAATATTTATTTATAACAGTTTAACATTGAGTAACATATGTAATGTACAATACTGGCGAATCAGCACTGCTGCAAAGCGAATTCAGTATACACGCAATCGCTCTGTGTTTACAATGTTTTAAGCGGATACGAATATCGAGAAATTTATTTCTTCTGTTTACTAAAATTGAAATGTTTCATTTAGAAATACGAGTATAATGTGCTACCGTATCGGAAGTTGTTGCTTTTTAATTTGTATGCACATCGAGTTTAACATAGGTACTGTTGCTCTGAATGTTGATGTTGCAGGCCAATACAATGTAACAATAATATCTTAAATCATCGAAAGTTTTTCGAAAGGAAAGTCGGAGTTTTTCCAAGCCGATTTTCTTTGGTAATTTAATCATGAATCATCAGCTGCTATAAAGTGCTAAATCTCATAGGTTTCAGAGCAAAAGTACTTGTGTATGGCTACATAAATACTTTTACAACCTGCACTTACAACATTCATGTTTTGTTTAAGCAGTCTATTATAAGCTTGAAAAGCTTACACTACTGCAATATTATTTTTTACATCTACTATTTTAGTCATACAATATAAGCTATTTTCTTCAAATTGAAATTTGGCGATCAAAAGGAGAAAACTATTGTAGTCATGTCTGGTATTATCTTACATAGAAATATCCTAACATTTTTTTTATTTTTTCGTTACTTGATCTTGGGAAGTTCGCCACTGGACTACGTTGAATTAAACTCGCAATCGTCAGTTTATGGCCTCGACACACTTACTTTTTCCGATTTGATTTTAATATGGAAAACGTGATGACAAGAAATAATAAGAGCGACTTGCAAAGAAAATAGATTGTGTTTGTAGATATAGTTTACAGTTTTGCATAACTATGATTGCGGTTAAATCAGTTAGCCATGTGGTATGTTAGAGTTTAATTCGAATGGTTTGGTCCGATCCGTTTGTTTCGTTGTACATCTAATTTTGGCCCCCACATTGTTATTGGCGCGTAAACTCTGATATGTATATGGGTCAATGAGCATAAATTCCATTGCAATCTTATTTCATATGCACACCTCAAGTTTATTATTGTTATACTTTTTTGTGTTAAACATCGATTGATAATAACAATAATTAATCTACGTTTAAGTAATTACCGATTCTCGTTGTTTAAGTGCCCCAATATTTGCTGGTATTTATTAACAGTAGAAAATATTTGTTAGCAACTAAAAGATTTACTTACTGTTATCTATTTAATTCAAAAGTTATATTTACTAGAAGTAACTTAGCGGCGTATTTTTAAAATACTTCTGAAGATACGTTAATTCATCTTTATTTAAAATGGGACCCTCAGAATTATGTTTATTAATAAAAACACTTTAAGATAACCTTCTACACCATATTTACGGCTGTGAGTCAATAATTTTTTATCATAAAGAAGCGAAAACCACATATAATTATAGATATGGCAGTTTTTTATTTTCTTTCGTATTTAAATAATTTTATTTTCTTAACGGATAGTGTTCGAATATTATTGAATTATAATCGTCTGATGAATGGTCAGAGGTTCGAAGTTTGTCTAATCATACTACAATCAAGTAAAAGCTCTTACTTTATATCGTCCAATCATGACGATGTAATTGACGGATGTTTATTATCTTTAAAATTATTCGTAAATAAACGTGTTACACGTAGATTATTCTGTCACTCATAAGTTGGAAATGTGCCAACTGTGAACACTCGACAGGGTGATCACATCTAAACGATTTACGATGACATAACGTAACGGGATTTGTTACTTGTTGTATAATATAACCTAGCATACAGTCCACTTCTTCGTTTATTACGCTCCTGAAGGTCGTGCCTATCTTGGATTGCTTTGATGGGTGGACAAGTTTATACGCCCTCTTTCCTCGGGTTATCACAGAACAATCAAAATAGGGCGTAGAAAACTCTTAATGAAGGCAATTAATCGCGGCTGTCAATTTTTTACCTCATATGTAGCCCTGATATGTATGTTTGTATATTTGTGCGTATGTTTCGAGAAATACCATTTTTTAATTCGAATAAACGAATTGATTTGACCTGCCAAAAAATTTAAATTTTGTTAAATAATGATATTCATTCGTACTTCCTTACAGTATAGTTGCTTTTTATTCTCTTATTTACTCGGTAAAGTTTCGGTGCTACAGTAGTTTCCGAAAGCGTGGGCATAGTTTGTTCCGAAAAAGTTTTTTGTGAGTTATGTTTCTTTTATTTTGTTAGATTAAGCAACGAGACGAGCAGATCGTCCATCAGAGGATTATATACTCAACACCACATTGCCATCGTCTCCTTGACAGACGAGATATCATGTTTCGTTACCACGGTAATTTCACTAGTTACAAACGACTTCTATAAACGGAGCCAATTATTATAATGCTTGTTGCATGTGGTGATGGAGTCCGAAGGATTTTGTTTGATCAAGTGAGATCAAGGGAAATCGTAATTGCGATAATTTTCTAGTTTCTATCCTACTCTTGTGTACTAGTCCGTCGAGATTACCGTTGTAATTTATTTCAACGAGCAACCTTGGTGTGGTGCAACCATTTATGGGTCGTTACGCCTGACGTCACAGCTCGTTCGCTCCTATGCACTAAAATTCAATAATCGGTACGAAAGGATCTATTTTACTACTAAAAAACAATTACTTCACTGAAATAAATTAAGTAATATACTAATGTTCCATTACTGTTTTGTTATGGGCAGGCGTATCGCTTACCATCAGGTGAACGTTCGGCTCCTCTCCTAATTTCTTAGAATAAAAAAAATATCATCAAGTAGTCTATTTGACGTTAAATGAAAAATAAGCATCCGGCATATATGGAAACATTGGGAATAAACTTTATTAAACATATTTGATTTTCTGATAATTTGTTTTCCAATAGCTGATGTCTTTCATATTAAGAGCGTTAATATCTATCGTGGGATATATTATTAAAGATCGTAATATAAACATTTTGTAGATGAACTGCAAGGTTCTGCCAAATTTCAATACAATAATTCGTATAAAGTACACAAAAAAAATGTGATTCAGACTTACGTACCTGAATGATTACGTAGGACCCTCGCCCACAGCTGCTGTCTAAACTACTGTAAATATTACGTTTCTACTGGGTTCACTCTATTTTAAATAATCATAAAAAAGTTACTGCTTTTGCCTCGATGTGTTATTTTCGTTCTTGAAGTCCGCATAATAAACAACGAAAATTATGCCATTAGAATATATTTTACATAAGAAGACATAACTATAAAATCAAAGTACACAATTTCGACGAATGGAGATATTGTTATTAATAAATTTAATACGATTTTATTATTTCTACAATATATCACAGCAGATCCTGTCATAAAATAGGACAAATGTTAAGTAGAACGGGAACACGATATATTGCAGTAAAATTGTATTCAAAATATTTTCTTATAGACTCTGTGACAAATTTGCTATTTATGAATACAAAGAGGTATTTTTTAACTGTTTTCAGAGTTTTAAAATCTTACAAGAGGAATTTAATTTAAATAAGAACACGAGCTGATGATTGATTGATACGCCACTAAATTATAAAGCAAACATGAACTGTTACTATCAAGAATAGGAAATACTATAGTAAGGACTGAAACGATATTATAAAGATTAACCTTGACTAGTCATCAGTAAAAAAAAACGTATTTTGCTATAAGCAACACACTTATAAATAAATATTACGAAACGTATTCACGCGTCCCTAAGTATATCATCTTTTTGAAGTTCTAATGTATTTTAGAGATTAATATACATATGTTATATTATTTGAATCAAATATCTTTGCTTTGGTTTCTATTGATTTATGCACAAAAGTATGTTTTTGATCTACACTTTTGTATGTACATTACTAGTTGTTCTCGGCCGCATTGCTAGCTGTAATATAAAATTAGACTTGAAATTTGAGTGTAATATTCTTTGAGAGCAACCGCAACCGCAAAAGACTTACTATAGCAACAATGCTTATAAAAGTTAATTAGAAATAAAATTTTGTAGGATATGTTAAATTTTAAAAAAATATATAGCCTATAAACATCTACAAAACATTCCGCGGCGAGTGGTCATGTTCCCATGTTGACACGTAGTTTACAAATTATGGGCGAGCAAACAAAACCCCTTTTCATTATATATATAGATCGACATCGGAAATGTATATAAGACAAATATATTTTTTTAAATTATTCACTCCTATTTGAAATATCATTTTAAATACGTATTAGAAATGCGAATTTCTCGCAAACGTTGTCTTGGATAATATTTATTGGGTTATAAATCTAGTTTGTTTATATTAAAGCAGGTGTTAACTGTATGTTGTCAGTAATAGATGCGTGAGATGGATTGCGTTTCTATTACGAAAACTATAAAATTAATGAATGCAAAGTCCGTCGGTTCTTTTGCAAAACAATTCATCGTTTTCATTCTATCGGCATTTCAACCTAACGCTGACCACTGCTAAACATCCATATCACGATTACATGTATTTAATTGTCTATAATAACAAGTATGAAAAAGTATAACACTTTTTAATTTATTTTTACAACCCTCATCCAACTAAGTAGGGTGTAACTAGGCGATACTAAACCTATTTTTCTTCCGTTAGTTGCAGGTTATACATAAACTGTTTTTTTTTTATTAAGTATAGGTAAAATTATCCGTTTTGTTATGTTTATATATCTTAAAAATTTTATAATGAAAATCTTTATTTGACATGATCATAGTTATCTATATATAATGAAAAGGAGTTTCGTTTGTTCGCCAATCACGTGAAAACTATTAACGTATCGATATGGGAACATGATCAATCGACGCGGAATGATTTATAGATAGTTATAAACTATTTATTGTTTTAATTTCAGACATCCTGTATCATTTTATTTCTAATTAACTTTCATAAACATTTTCATTTCATATTATTTTTGCGGTTTCTATAGTAACGGTTGCTATAAAAAGTCATTTACTGTTGAGGTTGCTGTCAATGAATTTTTAAACTAATTTGAAGCCTCATTTTATATGAAACGGCAAGCTAAGCGAGCGGGGAACAACAAATAAAAATATAAAACTTTTTTACCTGTCGTAAAGGAGGAGGTTGTTTTCGATATGTATATTTCGTCTTTTCTCATTTTTAATGATTTCCTTAATTTTTTTATTAGCATGTGTATATTTAGAAGAAATGAAACTAACTGTAAAACAAATAACAATTTCTTTCAAATCAACAGGTTTTGCACATTTTAATTATGATTAAAACAATGTTCTTCACTTTACCTTTCAGCGTCTCTTTCTTGTGTAAAAATATTAACGAGATCTTTTTGGCACAAAACCAGATCGTGAATTAATTTACAAAACTCATTATTATGTTAAAGATAATTCGGTTTCTTATCGGTTCCTATTTAAAGCTTACTTTTAAAGGAAAATTATCGAAAATGAATTTGTTTTCAACTATTCGTTACAGCGTTGACGGTGCGATTTCTAACGAAGCGGTACATCGGGGAATACGACCATCAACAAGGTGTGGTATTCATTTAATATTAATAGTATTATAATAATATAAAAGTGGTTTACATTATGATTATATTTAGAGGGAGAAAAATCATTTTTTTTTAATACATTTATAGGAATGGAAGAAGAAAGTTTTGTAAGGAGTTTAGTTATGATAAAGTGATCGGTTTTAATGTAATACAAAGAAAAGCATAGTAACAGATATGATTTTTTTTTAATTTCACCATTGGGCTTTAATTTCCAATATAATTATGTGACAGTAAGACCAAACATGTTGTCCAACCGTACTAGGTAAACGAGGTTGTTAAATGATGCAGGCCATTTATATTTAGGGTAGACTGATAATAATGATTGTGTGTAACGAGTAAAGCAGGTACGAAAATACCTTATTCAACCATTCAAACTTCATTCAGGAATCAAACTAGGGTTCTAGTGTTGGAAGGCATTGTTACTTGCTGCACCATTCTTACTAATGTAATTAAAACAAATTTGATATAATTACAATACGTTTTGTTATTTACTCATATATTTGTTAAGTAACTGTTTCACTAATAATCTTAAATATGTGCGATGAAGATAAATTTAGTTATAAATATATAGCTAAAGTTTACAATAATAATGTAATTTTTTCAGATAGCAAGTACAAACATGAAGCACTGCTTGATGGCGAACCGATACTTTTCGAAATTTTAGATACCTGTCCTAAGGTAATTCTTAATATTATTGCAGGTAAATAATCTCAACTGATGGACGTCCACAGCTGGATATAGGTCTCTCGTAACTATTTCTACAAAACATAATCTCGTTCTGAGTTCAGGGGCTCCCATATTTACTTAATGCCGTCTGTATATGCTTTATTTATAAGCTGCTAATACCTTTTGACCTCAGTGCGATATTTTATAATTAAAGACCGGCACAAACTACTAATTTACCCTTTATTTATGGAGAAATACTTTTCGAGTAAAGAGAGAGTATTTTATCAACTATACATATAAATTTTCATCACAATTCTACGGACTCCGTAGATACTTATATAGACGTATTTGATATTTACTGAAATTTAGTAAAATAATCGTTTCACATATTCATAGAGATGTATTAGTAGAATACCTCTACTACTTGAAATAATTAGTATGCTAATATGGTTAAATATTTGTGTTCGCTATTAAAAGCTTTATTTCTATGTTTATGCATTTTTTTTTTAATATTTCAGAGTATAGACGAGTTGCCGGGCAACGAAATAGCTCAATGGGCAGATGGTTTGTTCCTGGTGTATTCTATAACGGACCGTGAGTCGTTTAATTATGTGCGGCGAGCGAGGCAGAGCCTTCAGCCGGATGTACCGGTCACACTAGTAGGAAATAAGGCAGACATGGTTCATCTCCGTCAAGTACGCAATACTAGTACACAATAGATAATAAAAATATGACTTTTAGTCTCCACGTTTTATACTTATTCATTTATATTTAAAGTGTAGGTTTCGTTTGATGCTGCTTAAGTAACTAAGTTTTTATTGCTAATTTCAACAACAATATTTCATCGAAATAAGATTTTTGATCCCTTCTATTTATTAACTACAGGGTGGCGCAAAAGTAATCCTCCTATCAGAAAATGCTATTAATTTTGCGATTGGCCTCTAATGTCAGTTACCATGACCAGATGCCATTTACATGACATCATATTCTCGACTTGATGTAAATAAATTAAAAGATCAAATAAAAATAATCCACAAGAAGAATCAAAGTTTTTCATTTTTTTTTTAAATTACAGCCAAAAAACATCGGAAGGTTATTTTTGCGCCACCTTGTAGTAAGTTAATAATGAACTTTAACTTTACAATGTATTTAAGTATGCACAATCTGTGCATGCAATGTAAGCATTACTTGTAAATTTAATACGTAACGAGTTTAGAGAATATTAAATGAGCTAAAACACAGGTGAATTTTCAGGTGAGTCCGGATGAAGGGGAAATTTTAGCCAAAGATTTCGAATGTAGTTTCGCGGAAATTGCTGCTGCTGAACAGGTGAATCAAGTCGGGGAAGTGTTTCATGAACTTTGCCGTGAAGTGTTAGCGCTTAGAAGACGAGCGAAGCACAGTCTACTCGACAGGATGCTGGGTTCAAAGAGCGCATACAGAGTCTATTCCAGAGGTAAAAGCGATAGTGCTTTACCCAAAGACTAACTCTAAATTATATTATGCGCTATAGTAACTTAATTTTTTTTTATGGAATGATATAGAATATAAAATTGTGAATGTCGTAGGCACAAAATAGTTTGATATCAAAGCGATTGTATGTGATGTAATATTCTGAAGATTATTAATTAAACACAGTCATAAGTTTATAAAAAATATAATTACCTATTAATAACACCGCTATTAAATTCAAAAGATATAACCAGTTATATATCATACATTATACTAAGCACAGACATAAGTTCAAAGATATTCGTTTTTTTTATAAATATTAAAATTTATGTATTAATATTAAAAGTAAACAACAGTATATAATAATACAATCTATCAATACTACCGATTTGACTGTCTGTCTGACTTTTCTTATACTCCATTATGTTGATTCCTATACAAAATATTCTGAACCGGAGAGATCATTATACTGAAATGACTCATAACCATTTTACTTATCTACGAAAAAGTTTATCTTTTATTATCTTTTTTCATTTCTTATATTAAGTTTTTTGTCGTACATGGTGCTCTTGATGTTTGAAATGAATCACTGTATGAAATAAATATACATCAGTTTAATAAATATGTTACTTTCATTTTTACTTCGAAACGTCCAAACTTGTTTTATATCTTACTTCTTATACGTTTTGTGTTTATATTAAGGAAAATTCTCAATCGAACCTACGAGAATAATATCATGATCATCATGAGCCAATAGACGTTCACTAAATAGTATTGTAGTGAAAACAATTTTGTTACTGTATTTCAATTAATTAATTATAATATTTATATCTAATAAACAGGAAAGTTATTTGTAAAGAGTATTAAATTATGATTGGTTGATTACACTTGGACTTGCCTATTATTAATAATTTGCTCTTTGTGAATGATCTTTTTTATTCAGAAAATAAAATAAAAAAAAAAACTAGACGATTTATGTATGAACAAACCTTTAGAAGAAACTATCAACTCTTGTCTCTGTCTCTAGTACAACATGTTTACTGACAAAATGATTAAAAACATTTATTGTGGCCTTTGTACTGATTTGAAACACACAAACAATTTGTAATAACTATATATTTGAACAAACGTAACAAAATTGTAAAAGTGTTATTGTTTATATTTGTAATAACACAACACGATCAGCTCACTATAAAGCTTGTCCCACTGGTGGGACTCGCGGTTATCACTTGCGAGGATACAATCATGGTCATATTGAACCGTTACCTGTTAGTGAATGTTACAATTTCTCGAAAATAATATTTTAAACATGTCGCCTTACGATTTATTCCCATCAACAGAAGCTCAAGATCTATCGTAATAAATAGCACCAATTTCTTCATCACGTTTCATCTGATACAAATAGAAAATATTGCAATAATTTTCTCAATTGATATTGTCAAAAACTTTAATTGTTTCCTCTTATTAGTTTTATTTATTATTTATTTATTTCCATGGTATAGTGATCATTAGATAAAATTAAAAAATTATAATAGTGCGATCATTGCATTGACAAACACGGTAATAATGAGCTGCGATTAAAAAATGACTAGCCGGTCATAAAAGCAACCCCCGGAGTCAGGCTCACAAAGGGTAATTTTTGTAAAGTGGCCATAATTAAAGGAAGGACGCCTCCCTAAACAGCAGGGGAGCAGCCCCGCGTGCTCCAATCAGATCGAGGCTTTCGCACTGCGTTCCTTGCCTGACAGTTGACCATGAGATCAGATATTTAAAGATGGCACCGTTAATTATTTGCGATAATAATTTTATCGATTTTAGGCCATATTAAATCCAGTTTTTATATATATTTCACATTGTAATTTTTATCAAGATCTTCCTAATACATAATTCAAACAAAATACACAAAAAAAAATCAATTATAATCGTTGTATTAACTAGTTAAGATTGAATTCTGCTTGAAGCTCTCAGTTCGATACAATAAGAACAAATTTTCATGGTAAATATTATTATTTTATTATCGCATGGATAACTTTTTAGTTAATATTAAATAGTATATTTAATAATTGTTAATTTATTTATTTTTCACTGGATTTTTAACCGTAATATATATTTTTTAATTGATTTTTTGCCTTTGATTACGATCTCACTTAATAGTAAGTAGCGTTGTTGTGTCAATTATTATTTTTT
The DNA here is from genome assembly GCA_029030555.1 of Ornithoptera alexandrae. Taxonomy (NCBI): domain Eukaryota; kingdom Metazoa; phylum Arthropoda; class Insecta; order Lepidoptera; family Papilionidae; genus Ornithoptera; species Ornithoptera alexandrae. The sequence continues at coordinate 1,669,883 of JARDVY010000301.1, read as the reverse complement.
AATATAATTTTAGTAGTACATAAATTTAATAAAATATTTGTAATTATGAAAGTAAATTTGGGGCGTTCATGAATGAGGTTGTCAATTTGTGCCTATAAAGAGATGGGGCGGGCAAACGCCGGTGGGACCCCGCGCGCCCTGTAGCCCCTGTGGGATGCGCGTGCGTCACTCTGCAATCAACCACCTCTAAAGTAAACACTGGACCAGCTCCATGATCAGTTTTTGGATACGTAACTTTTTATTTGTTCAGTGCATAAGTGAAGTGATTTAATTTTTTTTGTATGTAAGTACTAAACAATAACTATTTTTAAATTAGAGAAAGCTTTGCGAAGATTTTTTAAATATTTCGATATTTTTTAGCGATTGTTCAAAAGTAAACTTAACTTTGTAATATTGTTTTTTTTTGCGAATTTTATTTTAATATTGCTATGTTGTACTTCGTTAAAGGCATTTTTCCCTATTCTCTCCGTCTACTTTGAATCTGGTAATATATCATTTATATTTCAATGCATAAAAATTTACGAAAATCACACAAAATAACAACAACACAAATTAATACTAATGATTATTAATATTTTAGTATTATTAATCATTGAAATATTTTTCTGTAATCTGTGTAATAAAAATTTATAAAAGTAACATTGAAATATGAAAAAATTATTAATTATATAATGGTCGTTTATCGGATTTTTAACAATTATATTTGCCAATATACATAACAAGCGAACTTTTTTATTATCCCTACATATTAAATATGAATATAAAATTGAGAAGATATCTCCAAAATTTCCTTAAAAACATTGTGTTTTAGTTAAATTAAATAAGTAACTAAAATACAAAGACAAAATAAGTTATAGACAAGTCTAATTTAATTCTATGTATATATGTTTTATCAAACCTTAGAATGTTTATTGTTTAAATCCTGACGTGATTTATATTTTTGCGCGTTTGGCGAAGCTAAGTGACTTGAGTGGAAGAGTTGATAGTTTTCGTAGACCCTGGGGTGCTGCGGTAGGTTGAAGATCAGCTGTCGTATCAAATTTGTCTGTAAATTGAGTATGCGGGCCTCAAGAGCACTTCACAAAGGACAATAAAAAAGATAACCAAAGCGCAGAAATTTTGAGCTAACTTAACCTTTGTCCGAAGTAGACGTCGCAAATTATATAAGTAAACCAAAAACCTGATTAAAATTATTAGAGTCATATATAGCTAAACTTATTAAAACGTATTGTGTATGATATTAAGCTGTATATCATTATTCTTAAAACAATTATTAGGTGAGTAAGGGAAAGTTTATGAATTATTTTATCATTGAATAATATATGTAGATTCAAATTATTTTATAGTATTTAACTTATTGCTTATTTCACTGAAGTCGAAAATTTTCATGATTATGTCACACAAGTTTACGGGCAGCGTGGCGATATAATAAATTTCTAGAAAAGCTTATACCCAGTACATATATAAATTTAACATTATACAAATAAGTATCTGTTTTTAGTTCTTTACTTCACGATTACAATATATTTATTATTTTTGGGAAATAAAATTGCGTTTCCGATACATTATAAAATATAATTACAGAAGAAAATGAGCACTTTTCGTTGCCGTGGATCTATTACAATCTAAACCAAAAATCTATTAAAAGAAATTATCATCATCGTCATCAAGACTTAATAGTTTTTAAAATAAGTATAGCATAGAAATATATTGCTGCTTATAGTTGTATATATTTCTGTGTATTATTTCATACTAGAAAATAATGGGCTAGTCTATTTCGCGCTTTTTTATAAGTTATAATATATATTATATCATGTACATTTATCGTTTAGTTTACAAGCGAAGTATTTGTAATGAAGTTAAAGAAACAAAATTAACTTTCAATGAGCGTGTCCGGAGACCATTAATAAGGTAAACTTTAACGACTTCACAAGTAAGTGAAAATTAATTTTATAACATTAAAGCGCCTTTCTTGTTTATCATTTCCAATTGTGAAGCAATTTAACGCCATAAGTAATGCGAACATTTATATGAAGTATACAATTTTTTACTTTTAAGTGATAAATCACTGGTGAATAATCAAACCTTACAGCTAACAAAGCAAAGGCTATGAAATATAATTTTAAATAAATATTTTTTATTATTATGGCTGTAACTCAAAATTGGTAAGATTTTTTCTTTATTTCAAAAAGTTTATAAACTGAAAAAGTACAAGCTGTTATCAATTATAAACCTACTTACAATTCACAACATAAAGCTAATACTCATTTTCTTCTTTAAGTAAAGTTATAAATAATTCAAATGAAGGTTATTTAGATGTTTATAAGTGAATTTAATTTGTATATCTATATCGGAATGTTGTTTACGAAAATATAAAATTATAAAAGGGTATAAATTATTAGGATCCTTATTCTTATTTGTCACGAATAGTAGAAATAGAGTATAAGAGTAATTGAAGAGAAAATTTTTAACTAAAATAATTGAACTCTCTTTTAAAAAATTATCTATAAAAGGAAGAACGTAAAAAAAAGAGAAAAAAGTTTTCATATGAAAACCTTGTGTTGGTATCACTACAAAACCTGTTTCTGTCGTCCAATGGTTCAGTTTGAAAGGCGCTATAGCAGTCACTAAAGCAAAGACCTATTGATGGCAGGTTTCTGTTGCCGGAGACCGCCTAGATAGGCATAACTGCAGCGCTTAATTCTGGTACTAAAGTAATGCGCAAACAATAGTTTGTTCCTGTTTGTAGGGAACGAAGTTACTGGGGTAATGAGATTAATATCTAATGTCTCAAGGCGATGAGCACGATGTGGTGCAGTGAATATCATCTAACTAGTGCGTTATTGTTATGGGCAGGCGTACCGCTTACCATCAGGTGAACGACTCACTCGTCTCTTCGCTTTGTAGAATAAAAAAACGATAGTAAATAGTTTACGTATTTAGGCAGTAAGCGGAAAATGGACTTTTTCTTTTATATTACCATCTCATTGTTAGGGACAGGCGTATTACTTACTATGAACAGAAGCTCCTGTTCGTCTACTCGTTTCTTCCGCGGCCTTATCATTTTGGTAAAAAAATGTAGTGATTGAAAATTACTTAAGATTTTGAAAACAATTATGAAATTCAGTGCACATAGAAATATTGTTTGTTGTTATAACAGCTGCCAGTGAAGTTTTATCGTTCACAATAGTGAGCCGAATACCGCAAACCAAAAAAAACGACTATTAAAATCCAGTCAAATGCACGGAAAATATACTCCACACAAACCTTTTTTGCAGGATCTCAATTTTAAAAGCAAGAAGCTACCGACTTTCCGATGTTATTATTGGAATCGCTTTTGTTAGTAACCCTCCGATGCGCACCGGGCCGATCCGAAAGGACGCGGCTTATCCCAGCCATTGTCCTCCCATTCTTACCCAGATTATCCTTGCCTAATTACCTGTTTTTCAAAACTAATTATTACGAGAAAAATGCAAGTCCGAGTGCCGACAGTCAAACAATACACACACATACAGCACGGATTATTGTACAGCCGATCCCTAACTATCTTACACGAGAGGCTTTTTAGTTGTTTAACAATTACGTCTTATGTTTTACTATTGTTTAGTTACATTAATTCATATGGTTTAAATATAAATGTACGTCATAGTGCGCAAATAATATTTACACTAGTACAAAATTGGTAGTTTTTAAATCAAATAATTCGTTACTTAACAGTTATATTGAGTTACGGATATTTTGTACATACACAGAAGTAAGAAAATGAAAAATATAATTATGCTAATGTACTTTTGTTTATTTGTGCTTTTATATTATAATTTAAGAATTGTCTGTGTTTATATATCTGTACCGCAGACAAATAAACAGATTTGTCTATCTATCTATTCTTTTACGTTATCTTACTTGTACATTGTTATTAAATAATATAATTTAATAGTTCAAATACAAGTTATAGTGCGTCTGAGCATGTTGGGAAAAATGACAAATTGAATAGAATTTATTGTTAACCACTCGATATACTTGACGCAACGACCGTTTAGTGTAACAAGTGGCCCCCTAGAACAAAGCGAATAATGAACAAAAATACAAGTAGCACTCAGGTTTGTAGCCAAAAGATGTTAGCACTGTAGGCTTCCGAACAATGGCTCTTTATTTTCTTACATTAGTTGCAATTATTTTTGTTTAGTTCTTTTCTGTTTCTTTTCGCAACGCTTAAGCATGGAGTACTCTCGTGTGCCGCAAGGGATAGTGCCCAGTGGACACTTGAGGGTAACCTTCGCACGGTTTAGAGTGTGTGAAAATTACCTCGACACTGCTAGCATTAAATATTTCTTTTCATTAAAATCAACTTATTTGACTAACCAGCCGCCAAAATATTATATGTAATCCATTTAATATTATTATTCATATACATTTTATGACTAACCATCATATCATTTCAAAATAAACTTAATATTAATTAAGATGTTTCACTTTTGGTTAATCTGTATTAAGCATTATCACTACGAAAAAGTTTCTATTGGTTTCAGGTAAAATGAAATAATAATCTATCATGGAAATGCAATCAATGCCTACATCTTCAAGTAAGTGCCAGATTATTTTATTTTGTCTTATAATAATAAAGAATTTAAATAACATGAGATGACAGTATAAATTTTTTATTTAGTGGTTAATTGTATAGTGAATGTTAATTTGTCGGAGATGACGTGCACTGGCTAATTTGGCATCAGTTCTTTTCCCACGGAGTGCCGCATCTGCTTCCCTTCACACCCTTTCTCACCCCCGTGATGCGAATGGCTCAGATAACGATACCGGTCATTTGTTTGCATCAATTACTCACTCATCATCATACACACAGCATGTTATATTTTCACATGCAATATGAACGGAAAGATCGTAAAAACTGTCAGCAATCAAATAATGCCTAATTATTATTGAAATGGTAAATTTCAATTACTTAACCATTATATAAGGTATAATTTTACTCTCAAAGATTTTTAAACATTTTAGAATAAACTAAAATTTTTCGTGTGGTTTTAATGTCACTGATAAAATGCATTCAGTTTTCTGTTAAAAAAACATTTAGTTTTAGAGTTTCTACTGGTAGGAGGGCTTTGTTATCATCAACGCCTATTTCTGTTGACAAACAGTAGTGTGCCAACATTATTGTGATCCGGTTTGAAGGGCATTAATAGTGTAATTACTGAGGTGACGAGACAACATCTTATGCTCTGGTGACGACAACAATGTGGTACAGTATATCATCCTTAATAGCGCCGCGTTGTTATGGGCGGGCGTATCACTTACCATCAGGTGAACGTTCTGCTCGTCTCGTCGCTTAATTGAATTAAAAAAAAGACAATCTATACCAAAAAATACATTTTAAGTCTTCTTCTTTGTCGTAACCTCATGACTGAGAGACGTGACTATGGTGCGTTGCCCTGGCCACCATTTCTTTCCAGACATTTTAAGTATCCATTTATAAAAGCTTTATACTTTATATGTATGTTAACTGTTACTAGTTAATAAAAAGCTAATAATTTATACATATACATATATTTATGCCGAACCCGATTGATGTGGAGATCTTTGGAGGAAGCCTGTGTCTAGGAGTGGACTTCCATCGGCTGATGATAATGGTGATGATATACTTCTCGGTATATATACTCAGACGACATTAAGTCTCATTTTTATTTTAATGTTCCACAAATATTTTACTATAAAATAAAAGTATTTGTACCAAATATTCTCAAAATCTGTTAAATGTTTAAAAAGGTTAATTCTATTTATATATAAATAAAAAGTTTATTGTCAGTGGTAATTAATACCTGGTTATTTCTGTTTATTGGGAGTTGGTGTCACGCAAAACGATGTGTAGGGTCACAGGACACAGGTGATCGCTCCCACGCAGACCGAAGGGATGATAATGATCGCTAAATAGGGAGCTCCAATAAACCTAAATATTATTAATTATCCCATCTATGGCGATATAACGATACAACTAATGTTGGTTAGAAATGGTTTGGTATTTTTGTCCATCCACCGATATTAGCTATTTTATTTTAGTAAAAGATGGGTAATAGAGTTTACTAAAGCAGGAAGAGAAGTAAGAAAGGTTCGCAATTGCTAAAGAATATTTATTTATTTATTTATCAGAGGAATAGAATATAAAAAATTATTATTGTAGTAGGCTTGACTTGTCTGCTCCAGCGGCCGCTAAACTCTTGCTTTCTATTTTCAAAATTTGATTTCTGAGCCATTAATTTTTTAGAATCCGCTTGGATGTTAGATCACCTTCATATTTTAAAGCTACCGTGACAGACTCTCCTACATTTAAGTATTCTGATCCAGTACGCTTCTTCTTCAGAGTCGTTGTCATTTAAAATTATATGCATTTGAGGCCCTGTAAATCTACAGTCGATATATTAAAAGAAATATAAAGATCTGGATGTCGATATATGAAGAGAAATTAAATTGCATCACCATTATGTTCTTCGGCCATTACGTTTACCGGCCTTTTTTCCCCACATAAAACTATGTACAAAACCTGTCATTATCTAACTTCAAAAGCCGTTTTATTAAGTCGTACCAAATTGTTCCCAAGCTCCACTTCTTGGCTTTTGTGCTTCATATTGTCTATAGTCGGCGGTTCTGTGAATCTTTTTTTATAATCTTACATTCGATACCGCGTTTCCTGCCCTGCAAGTGTACGCATTCACGTGTAATGTATTATTCGAGATGTCTTATTGAATGGAAGTGCGTCGATGCCTTTTCGACTAAAGTCTTGTTTGGAGGTGTATTAATAAAAGCGTATTATCTTTGGGGCTGCTTTTGCCGAGTGCTATTGCCGTGGGATCGCGTCAGCCGAGACAATTCGTGTTTGGTGAAATAAAAGATGGCGGAGTGTTGACTTTTTTTCTCGTATTATGAAGTTTGCTTTGCAAGAAAATAATAATTAAAAAAAAATATTAATTATCTCACTACAGAATGTATGTGCCGAAATGTCATCACCATCTGCATTGGTCCACCCTATTCGGGGCGGAGTCTCTCCCTCTACAGTATACTTTTTTATATCAGTATTGTTCTGTAAACTGTAACTGTTAATATTTATTAATACTGATTTTATACGTTATTAATATGCAGTACATTTACGTATAGAGCAATAATTTACAATATTTATAAAATAAACGTATACATGCTACGTCAACGTACATAACAATAAAAGTTATTAAATATATAAGAGATAATCGGAATTGCTCTGGTTTGTAAGATTAGCGGGACTATAATTTTAGATTTGTTTAAATATTTAATGCGATGATTAACCCCTGATATTTCATTATATCTACCAATTATATTATTATTTTTTTTACCGCAAATCCGTATGGTTATCTGGGACATACATAACAAGAGTTTGTAAACGGGCGTGAGAATTTAATAGAACATAAAGTACTATAATAAAACTTGGTGTATTCATTTTTTTCACCAGGTCGAATACTTTATGATGTACCGTGTGCAGTTTGCCGTGACCATTCTTCAGGGAAACATTACGGCGTGTTTGCTTGCGACGGATGTGCTGGATTTTTCAAACGTTCAGTAAGAAGAGACCGTAGGTACGCGTGCAAGGCGCGAACTCCTGGCGTTTGCCTTGTTGACAAAGCACACAGAAACCAGTGTCGTGCATGCAGACTTGCCAAGTGTCTAGATGCGGGCATGAATAAAGACGGTAAGTGACCTTATTCATATATCATCATCACATCGTTTTCTGGCAACATTAATAGTATTTGGTGTTTAAATGTTAATAAAGAGCTTTGCTATGAAGATGTTCAAATAAAAAGAAATATAAAAACTGTATTAATTGTAATTGTTCCTATTAAATGGATTATGTTTGCTATTATTTTAATTATTTAATACAAAATATTAAACTATTTTAACTACGCTGAAGACAAAATGTAAAATAGATCTATATATATTGTTATACATAGATTTTAGTTCCCAATCTTCGATAAAATTGGATTTAACGCAAAATTTAATGATCTTTAATTTATTGTATTAACTATTTGTTCCATGAAAAAATTATCATTTCCAGCTGTTCAACATGAAAGAGGTCCACGAAACTCGACAATTCGAAGACAGATGGCCTTATTTTTGAAAGACCCAGCCGTACCACCGTCTGATGTCACTCTCCCGCTAGCCCCGGCTCTTGATTTGGCGTTACCTAAGCATAACTTACTACCACCTCCACCGATATCTTTATTCCACAGTCCTTATCATTCGTATCACCGGATCAACCTATTAACTAATCCTATAGCACCGTTAGCACCCCTTAAAGCACCATCCCCACCACCAATTACAGCTTTCTTACTCAGTCCAGCTGAACCAGAAGCAATGTGCGAAGCTGCAGCTCGACTTCTTTTCATGAATGTAAAATGGGCAAAAAATGTACCAGCATTCACCTCCTTATCACTTTCAGACAGATTACTCCTATTAGAAGAAACATGGAGGGATCTTTTCGTTATCGGTACTTCACAATTTCTCTATCCTATTGATCTTAAAATTTTATGTGATGGTAAGAATCCAAGAATAAATGCTATAGAGGTTGAAGACTTTACGAACGCTTTGTTAGAATTGGCAAAAGTACGTCCAGATAATAATGAATACGCCTGTCTTCGTGCGATAGTACTTTTCAAGACATCTTTAAGTGAAAAGAATAACAGTGCAAGTCCATCCTCAATAGTGCCAGAAATTAAAAGACTTCAAGATGTGCCTGCAGTTGCCGCCCTTCAAGATCATTCCCAAATTGTTCTTAATGAGGTGTGTTACAGGACAGTGTAATAAAACATAACAAATTTAATTGATACAAAAATAAAAAAAATAACAAATTTAATTGATACCTAGATCTTCAGATTCCGTTTTTTGTTGCAACCTTAGCTAACCAACATGGCTTCATGATAAGTCAGACATTACTTGCATTAAAGTATTACTCTGCAGTCCTTTTTCTCCACGTATTTTTTTTTTTCATTACCTCCATGAATATTAAAAACAGAGTCCTAGGATTTACTCCGAGATTAAAATTGAAATGGATTTGAGTCATTTAACACTCGACTCAGATAAAATCATATCTATGTAGTCTAACTACTGAATTGTCGGAGACCAATAACATAAATATTAAATATACTTATTAATTATTTTAATATGCTGTCTTATTTCAGTACGTGGCCAGAGTGTACCCTCACGAAACATCTCGATCGAGCCATCTACTTCAACTGTTGCCACATATACGAAGAGTTTCTAGTGCAACAATTGTTGAACTTTTCTTCCGCGCAACGATCGGCGAGATTTCTATCGAGAGGATAATAAGCGATATGTACAGGACTGGAAAAGATGTAGTTTGAATAAATAAAAAAAAACATAAAATTTTATTTATTAAGATATCGTATTTCACAGATTTCATACATTAGAAAAATATGTGTAGATCCAGAAAGTAAAATGACACTACTATAGATATTTAAAAGAAAATAAATTTGTTAAAATATTATAATAATTTATTAATACTGTAAAAATCAAAAAAAAATGTCTTACATCTAATTCTATTTCTAATGGTGGTAGGTCTAGATAGATACCACCGCAGCCCCTATTTCTGCCGTCAAACTGGTGTGCAAATTGTGTTCCGGTTTCTAGGGCGCTAAAGTAATTACTGAAGTAACGAGACAACATCTTATGTCTCAGGCGACGTGCGCAATGTGGTGATGTATATATCATCCTAACTAGCGGTACGTTGTTATGGGCGAGCGTATCACTTACCATCAGGCGAACGTCCCGCTCGTCTCTGCGCTTAATTGTATAAAAAAAATTATAAAATGAATGAACATTGTATTTTTAATAGTCAATAGTTATCGTATTGTAAATATAAAATTTAAATATTCTGTTATTTAATGCAATATTAATTAATTATAATAAATATAACGAACTTCTAAATTATATTTTGTTGTTTCTTTTTTAAAGATGGCGTATAATATTTTGTTAATTCCCATTTACATCCACATCTTGGTTGCACATCATCATACAAACAGGGTAAAGTATATGTTGTTTGCACAATAAATTATAACATATTCTAAAACCAATGCCCTTGTAGAATATATAGGTTTGGTTACGTGTTCAAATATGGTTAACAGCCTTAACAGCAAATCTCTTTCAACCTAGTCTAGATATTTACTAACGGATTTTATAACAGAGAAACCGTAGAGGAGCATCGACGGTAGCAATGAATTATTGTAACTAATACTATTCTCCGTAATATTGTTATAATGCACAATATTCTTAATAATTTACTATTCTTATAAATGTTTAAATACATATTATAAATTTTAATTACTTTATTCATCTCATAGAATGATTATTTTTAGGTAGTGTTTACATGGTCTAATTGTCTTTACGCTACGTACACACGCTTAGAACGTTTAAATGTCAGTTGATATTAAAAATCAATAAAGTTTAAATTTATAACATTCAGCACAAAAGACCTGGGCTTCTAAGAATGGTTGAAAAGTTTATTTGTTACAAATAATATATAGGTCATAATTCAACTTTCAATATACAAAATGACTAATTCCAAATTTTCCAGTAGACTTCACGACATTTCGGCCACATTTTCTACTACCAGATATTCCTTAATTTTATATTAGTGGAATTTTGTAACACTGAATTTGCAAAGATGTAATTCTAAACTCTAGTACTTGGTACTGTCTGTCAACACAGGCCAATAAAGTAGACATTTATAATTGTATAGATTAGATAAATTTCGGTACGTAGTTTTTAACGGATACTAGTATATCAATGTTTTCTATTCTTCTATTAATATAACAATCGTCATCACTACCATACATTGAACTTTAAACTTTAAATACACACTTTTGAATTCCGATTTTTGTCTACACTCGATCTAACCTAATCATGGCAATGATTTTATAGAATAATTTCTACATAATATTAAAGTACACAAATCAGAGGATACAGACATGTAAATGTCAATTACTTAATTCAAAAATATGGGAAAATGGCCTGTGCAGTGATGTTTATACCTCCTGCTTAAGTTCCAATATCTGAACATAGATATTTTGCTATTGACAAGCGAGACACAGAAGGCACGTCGACTCGTCTCTGGTGACATGTGTGCGCCTCGTCTATATTGTGTCTAAATCCGCGATTAATCTCCACTTTTATGCGCCTTTGTTCACCCCCTTTTATCTGTTTTTTTCTTGCGCCAGATTTATTTACAATGTGAGCACCCTTTTTATTCAATACTACACTCTAACGCTCGGAAATACGCTCTGATTTTATGATTATGTTAAATGAACAAAATTTGTACTAAATTATCAGTTATAACTCGAGGGCATAGAGTTGTTATTACAAGGACCACATTATGAAAATACGCTCTCGTATTAACTTCTAAAGTTTATAGTCTTTCGGTCACGTCAATTTGTGTATTGTCATTTGGACATAATAGCGATGCCATCCCTATAGTTTATTGGTTGAAAACCGATGAAAGTTACCCCATATTTTTGACAAATATTCTCTCTCTGTTGCACTTACTAAAAATTCGCTGTAGAAAAAGATGGTCAATAAAATACGTTGATATGAAAGGCCTACTTAGCGAAAAATGGTTCTGTTATTGAGTGAGTGAATTTAATGAAGTATAATAGGGTGTCAGTCTTTTATGTTTGTGTCACATTGTGGGGCTTGAGGGACGTGATAATATTTCTGAACGTAACTTTACCATTCTTCAAATGATTTCTATGAACTTTAAAATTATTGACAAACTTCAGGAAAATCTTACTGATTTTTATTAATAAGTCCACTAATAACTTCATAATATATATAAATAATTACATTAATCTAAAGAAACAGGAATTTTTTATTAAAAATTACTAAATCGAATTTTTAAGCATTTACTATTATTTAAAAATATTTAATTTTATTACTTTGTCGGCATTCGAGATATATCGGCTTTTGAAACTGTAACGTTATTGTACTTGTCGATTTAAAAACATCACAGTACGGAAAGTTTTTTTAAAAACTAAATACTTTAGAGTGAATAAGATGATCGGTTTATAAAATAGATAATAATTTTGTGTTAGTAACCCATTAATTAGTTCCAGGATGTGAAATGTTAATTTATCACGCAGCATACTCTTCTAAAACAACATTAGCGAACATTTTTATAAAATGTTATTCATATAATTTCATAAATATAATTTTTTATAAGATTCAATTGAAAAAAATCAATATAAAATAAATGCGTTTGCAGGTTAGTTACATTTAATGTAACAGTTACTTTAATATTATGAAGAATTTAAAAGAAGATACACTTTAAATTAGTAGGCAGTGTGGTTAAAATAAAAGAATTTTTATTAAGCTTGGTTAAATGGGACTTATGCCAGCCACCACATTTGAATGTTGTTGATATAGAGTTTCTAACAAAAGAGTGATTTTTCATCGGTCATCGAGGCGAAGTGCGGATTTCTTCTTTGATAACATTCATGTGTGTTGACCGATAAAAAATTATGATTTTATGTAAAAAAACCCAAGATCACAGATACTTCAAAGGGCTCCTGAATCATTTTAATTGTAGTAGCTCACGAATAGCTGAGCCGCGGCTTGTGATTTCGACGAAACAGTAAAAGCCGGGAATGTTAATACATTGAACATCTGTCGAATATATATACACATAGACACTGTACTATGATGTCACACCGAGCGCGCCAAAATGGCGAGGGTTAAAATTACTTGGATTGATTGTAATGATAATAAGAGATATCTTTAACATAAATAATTTTTAAAGTTGCTTTTTAAACGTTTGCTATCTTTGTAAAATTCTGTAAAGATGTAAACCATAAAAAACAATCTATCACTTATACAACAAACATTAAATTCTCACATTGCGCGCTAGTTGTGTAGTAGTATTTCTTTTACAGGTTACTCTCTATTGTTAGACTCACTCTAGGTATATACCACCGCAGTACCTATTTCTACCGTCAAACATTAGTGTGCATACATTACCGTATGAAGGTCGCTGTATCCGGTGACATTATTGAGGCAACGTGGCTTATCTAATATGCCTTCAGGCCACGAGCACAATATGGTGTTGTATATAACATCCTGACCAGGGAAGCATTGTTATTGGCGGGTACAGCACTTACCATCAGGTATCGCCTAGTCGCTTTGTCGATTTTTTTTAAATTTCCGAATAGATGTTTCTAGACCAAGTATATTATAAAAAATTCTAACAGTCATTTCTTACAATAGATATTGCATACAATTTGCTTCATTGCGATGTATCAGTTACGTTATTTCTAATAATCATTTTTAAATGATCATTGTTAGCTTCAAGGAAATATATACGTCTTTTTATTATGATCAATAAAAATGCATCATTGCAATATGTGAAGTGCAACTTTACTGTATATAGTAAAGTTACATAGATTATTTTTAGTTTATAGGTAGATACATATTAAAAATTAAGATATACTTAAATTCAACCTTTACAATTTAAAATTAAAAAAAAAAACTGAATTCATAAGCACATGTCAGTTGTGATTACGTTTTTAGTTTTCATAAAATACGGTAGCACTTTTACCACAACCTTTAAACATTTTTAATATTTTTGTTATAAATCCGTTTAATATTACCCTTTAATATTTTTCTCTTTATGTATTATATTCATTTGGTAAAACATTTGCGATTTTATTACGTATATTTTTTAATTCGATGGTACATTTACAACCATTTAATCCCTTTCTATTCTCGGTTGATGTATATCGCTTTCTAGTAGATTTCATCCGACACCAGGTTCGCGGACCCAGCATTCATAGCCTATTGATTAATCCTTCTAATTTCCTGATAATACTATGAAGTGCGGTCTATCAGTGATTAGGTCTCATAATTACTATATTTAGTATTAACGGAGACATGATCGATCTGATAAAACTCATATAAGAATAAATATTGATGATTAATGATTTTTTTTTTTTCATAAACTTCCGAGTCGAGTGGAAAAGTAGTGGATTGTTTTGAACACAAACACTCTCTTATAAGGGAGTTTTTGTTTGTCGTGGGTCCGCTTTTTGCTAGATTGTTAAAAAAAAAGTTTTATTGCTTCTTAACACAGTTCTTATTATTTAGCTAATATCAGTTCATGAACAATGGTCGTAAGAAAGGTCGGTAAACAAACCGTACTTGATTTGTCAAGTCGATTTCGCTTGTATGGTTTCAGATCTTTTTCATTGCTTGACATGGGAACAATCTAATTATCGTATGTTTTATACATCTTTGTTATGAAGATATAGCATAAATATTAAAGTTTGGCAACGGTAATAACCAATGAGAGCGATAATGATCTTACTAAACAGAAATCCTTAAAGTATAACAATTTTAAATTGTTAATTTTCTGTATTTTCTTTTTCTTTTGATGACGATTTGAAAAAGGTCACCAAAACTACACAGTACATGTATAATATCAAGTTTTGTAGAAATAAAAATGTTAAATAGGCGATTAAAGAAAGTATATATATTTTACAAAATGTTAATCCCACTGAACCCGAATATCATAAAAAGTATTAACAGTAAAACAAAAAAGAATATATAACTTTAGTTAATTGATTGGCAGCCATTAAAAAGAACGGAATAGATTTCATTGTTTATTTCTTTTATCTGTCTGTAAAATATTTATTTATTTTATTAGTTTTTTTTTTAAACTAGAGTCTGATACAATAGAACAATAAAAATAGTTCGCACATTACTTTTGAAGCAGTAGTATGGTATCGAAGTCAACGTTATATAATGTTAGGCGCCAGGCGGGCGCGGCGCCTGTCTCTTTGGCACTGTCTTCAATTTATGTTTTAGTACTAAAAATAATCTGAAAAAAAAATTGATTTAAACTAAAGTCTAACAATTTAGAAACCTTTTCTTAATATCGGGGGAAATCTTACAAGAAACATCTTGCCTTCTGGAGGGAAATTAGGGTTATGTCTCTACATAACCTCTATTATCCCTATAAATCTCAATTTTAACCGACTAAATCCCCCGTCTTGTATTAACCGTAGCAAAAACAATTTAATAACAACTATACCTATAAAAAATAAGGACAGAGAACATAAACAAATCGCTGGGAGCCACTGGATTCAAACAGCGCAAGACCGTGGTTTGTGGAACGCATTACAAGAGACTTATGTCCAGCAGTGGACGTTCGTCGGTTGAAATGATGATGATGATGATACCTATAAAATTAAAAAAAAGGTAAACATTTTATTAATTATAACTTTTATGTATCAAGTCCGTGTCAGTATTTGTACTTGGCTTTGCTTTTTCTTCAGTTATTATGGATTAATCAATCATGTTCTAAGTCTTCAAGAGCCTCCAAACAGGTTCCCGCCTTGTCGTGGCGGAGGGGCTTAGTAACTGTGGACCGACACACTGTGAAGCAAAGTGGAACCCTCTCGACCGGCTCGCGGCGAAGGGCCGGCCAGAGCGGCCGCTCCAGGTTCCAACACCGGTTGGATAACTGGAGCTCACCGAAGCGGCCGGGGGCCGCAGAGGGGGCTTTATGCTGCCCTTTGCAGCTGGCTGCAGGGGCGGATTCATATTGCCCTCTGCAGCCAAGGTGGGGTCGCCGAGGGAGTACCATTTGCGACCAAACGGTGTCGCAACGTAGATGCGGCGGTGGTGGAGCCGCAACGGAAGAGCAGTGTCGGTATTGCGATGCGCCGTTTCCTCTATCCTCCGCGGCCGTTAATGGGTAGCGGCGGGCCCAACATCTTTCCACTGCAGGAGCCGGGAGAGATTTTCTCCCGTGGCTCCCATAGCTTCTGGGCGACGGGTTCGGTGGAACCCGTCGCCCGCGCGACTGCAGGATGCCGTGGAGGGGGCGCGCCCTGGAAAGGGAGGGTTCATCTCTACCTCTCGAGATGGGGCTGCGAAAGCGGCTAGCGCCGGCAGGGTCGCCGTTGCGAACGAAAGCGTTCCCGTGACCCTCCCATCAGGCGATGAGGAGGAACATCGTAAGGGTTTTTGTCGGTGCAAATCCGACATAACCCGTCCTTGCCCCTGCGAGGACGAGTATGCGTAGGCATTTCCCCAACATAAAACAAAAAAATAAGTCTTCAAGAACCATGATTCGAAATAAGATTTTTGGCGAATCTTTTTCGTCTTGGACGGTTGTCTGCCGAGTGAATAGAAGTCTTCCGCATTTACTTATCTAAGTTGGCAAGTTTAAGGTTTATCTTGATGATATTATAATTGAATTTAACATATCTGTATCGTTAAGCTTATTTATTGACCTTTCTTTTTCATTAACGGGGGGGGGGGGGGATGCTTGCGCGTACCCGTCCTCGCAAAGGCAAGGACAGGTTATGTCGGACTTGGACCGACTAAAATCTCCACGATGTTCCTCCTCGTCGCCTCATAGCGGGGTTACAGGAACACTTACGCACCATCCGCGATCCCGCCGGCGCTGGCCGCTTTCGCTGCCCCACCTCGGGAGGAAAGGATGTCCCCTTCCTTTCCACCTCTGCAGAGGAATGCCGGAACATGTAGCGCGCACCCTCCTCGGCCTCTTGCAGTCGCGTGGGCGACGGATTCTCCCAAACCCGTCACCCAGAGGCCATGGGAGCCAAGAGAGAAAACTCTTTCTGGCTTCCTGCGGCGGATCCGCCGCCACCCGTTGTTAGTCGCAGAGGGTAATCCCTCCGCGACTCCACCGCGGCTATAGAGAGTCATATAAAACCGCCGCTGCAGCTTGGCCGCAAAGGGCTGCATAAAGCCGCTCCTGCAGCCCCCGGCCGCTCCGGTTAGCTCCAGTTATCCAGCCGGTGCTCTAATCTGGAGAGGCCGTCTCGGGGCAACTCTTCATAGCGGGCTGGCCGGGTGGGTTCCTCTTCGCTTCACCGTGTGTCTGTACCACGGTTACTAAGCCCCTCCGCCACGGCAAGGCGGGAACCCGTTAGGGGATTTATTGACCTTAGGTATTGGTAAGGTCAATAAATAACGCTTAACAGTACTCGAAGAGACTTTAAAGTTACCTCAGAAAGAGAAAAGCAATTTTTTTGTCTATTTGCTCTACAAAAAAGTTTTTTTTTTGTTCAATTAATTGATGAGACGAACTGAAAGTTCACCTGATGGTAAGTGACACACCCGCCCATAACAACGTGGCGCTAGTTAGGATGATATATACTGCACCATATTGCGCTCGTCGTCTGTGACGGATTTAGTCTCATTACCCCAGTAATTACGTTAGCTACAGCGTATGTATGTAAGAGATTTGCACATATGTAGAAATTTATCACGATATCTCTGGAGCTATAAGGCCTAGAAACTTGAAATTTGGTAGGAATGTTCCTTTACTCACTATAGGTAATCTAAAAACGGATTTTACAAAATTCCTTCCTCAAATAGTTGGGGTGTCATAACCAGCAAAACGGCCAAGGAAGAGCTAATATTTCATAAAATTATGGTTTGCTGATTCTTAAATATTTTACCGATAGATGGCAGTACTACACTCATAGCCTAAAAATACAGCGCAGTGCCGTATTATGTAAAAGAACTGTCGTTGTGTGCCTTTCATAGGTGAGCTCGTATATTCACACAGTATCATACTAACGTGCTGTGAGCTAGCAGTATGGTTATTCAGTGCTTGTCAGATTGCGTATTGTAAAAGTCGTGTAAAGATTCGTTTAAAATGATTTTTAATGCAATTTAATTCAAAGTAATGTATGCCTGGATGCATTCGATTAAAAGTAAATTATCTTGTTGTTTAACAAGTAGTACTTACACTAGCGATAGACACTATGGTGCAGTGTCATCCACCATTGGAGCTGGAAGAATTGCCAAAAGAAGACGAAGAAAGATTAGAAAAGTTGTTTTCTAAATTAGATACTGATGGAAATGGTAAAATCGACATCCACGATCTATCCGTCGCCCTTAAAGAACTGGCGCCGCACATCAATCGAAGCTATGCAGAGGTTAGAATTTTAAATATTCCCATAATAACAGTAATGAAACTAACGGTGAATTTGCCTTTCTAGACACTTGTATGTGACTATGCATGATTCATTATTTTTTTTATTTCGCACGACTGTTTCTACAAAGACAGAGTATATGTTTAAGTCGTTCACGTATAAAAAATTATATGCTCTACATCATGTACTTTTTCAAAATATTAAACATTTAACGTAATTTTATTATATGATCAATAGGACAATCTATCTATCAATAATTGCCATTTGACTTAGAAAAATTGCTAAAACTTTACACTAAAAATGTGGTGATTATTACCTTAATAAACTTTGTACCTGCTGGCGTTATTAATCATGTCGACTAACAGGAATTAAATCGCGATCTTTATCATTAATAATTGTATTCCTACTGGCTGAATTATTTTTAAACATAAGTTGATAAAAAACTATGACTGCCAACATTTTACTGTCAAATCTCAGAAATTAAAACTTACCTTTCTTTAGATTATGTAAATCTTTATAGGTTACATAAATCCTTTGTGTACATTAAGCTTAATCTTGTTAAAAATTCCCTGTGTACTTTTCATCCTGGTTGAAAATATATGTAGCTGACTATCATTTTGATTTTGTAAGAGCCATCACATGTACTGTTATTAAATAGTTTTGATTTAAAATTAGTAAATATAGTTGGTAAAATATACAACTTCAAATTCTTATCTGCTGCAGCTATTCTGTTTATAATTTAAAAATTACAGACTTATTAATGATGGGAGGAGTACAGTAAATATTTAAATTTGTATAACATGTAATAGTTTTTTTAGTACAACTAGGTGATACTTAATGTGATATAATTGTGTATTATTAAAAATATCTTTTACATGTACATATATAACATACTCTTCATTTTACAATAGGTTTAAATGTTTTTAAATTGAGTTGTGATATCCTATATTTTTATAGAAAGTTTAGTGTCACATAAGAGATGAACATCTATTCTTCAAATTTAAAGAAAATTAAATTTTTTTATTATTTTCTATGCAATTTTCATATATTTTTTTTTCATAAATTTGCACGCACAATAAAAAAGATGAACAAAAAGGCAGACTTAAAGCCTAATTGCATTCTCTGCCAGTCTACCCTAAGATTGAGCAGAGAGTAAAAGTATGGGGGCCTAATTATTAACCAACCATGGAAGTGTAAAAATATACATAAATATCTCAAATGTGTTATTGGGTTATAATAAGATTTCGTAATATTAAGTACTATAAATGTATTACATATAGAGAAACAAGTTTCATAGAGATATATAGTGTTCCAACAACAATTATTTAAAGGATGCTTTATTGCGAGCTGCCCGTACATTAGGTGGAAGCACATTCCAAAGTCTTACAGATCTAGGAGTTAAAGAATTGTATGTAAAATTAGTTTGACAGAGAGGAACATGGAGAGTGAGGCTAGCAGTAGACCGAAGACAGTGTTCATGGGAATTCACTTTTTTCTAAACCTAGTTTCATAATAGAATCTAAAATTACCTTGTGTTATATTGTTGCACTTAATTAATTTTATTACATTATTTTACAGAAATTTTTGGCAAAATCAGGATGGAAAGAAGCAGGAGATGTTACACTGTCAGAGTTCATACATTATGTGCGAGAGCATGAGAAAAATCTTAGGCTCCAGTTTTCTCATCTTGACAAGAATAAGGATGGTAAGCATGGTATTTTATAAAATTTTCTGTTATAAAATATCAACTTTTGTGAAGTTAGGCTATTCATCTAATTTTATAACTAAGTTTATTGCAATCAATTCTAAATAAATATCAATAGTTTATAAACATGTTGGTTAATAATTATGCATTGAATCTATAAAACTTTACATTTAAATATCATCTTCATTATAAGTTGTTTTTAGTCTGATGCAAAGTATAGTATAAATGCTCTTCAAGAGTATATCTTATCCGAGTGCATCCTGCTGAAAATATTTACACTTAAAGAATAACAATTTTATTTTCAAAATTTAAATAGGATTAATCTTTAATTGCTGTAAGAATTAATAACTATAAAGAGACTAAATATCACTCTTTTATAGATTATTTTTGTTACTTTATATACTTTTTGCATTTTGGTTTTCAGGAAAAGTTGATCTGGAGGAACTCATATCGGCGTTTGCTGATTTGGGAATAGCAATTGGCAGAAATGAAGCAACAAATCTCTTGAAGAGGTAAACCTTTCATTTAGGTTTTGAGCTTGCGAATTTAATTCACACAATTATGCTATGCAACTATTTTTAATGAAGTATTTATGTGCATGCGAAATTCGCTGTATAGTTTTTATTCATACACAATGTCTTAGTTTGTCATTACTATGCATTTGAAATTATTACATAAAATAATTTTCCTGTAAGTAAACAATTAGTTTGATATGTATATGATTGATGTTAAACATAGCTGAGCGTATACATTGACAGTTCTGATGCCTGCTTAAATAAATTTATATTTACGGACCCCAGAGATTCTGTCTTGAAATTCCAAGAAAGAGATTTCGCCAATACAACTACAATATGGCTTTTAATAAAGTTTAGTTTTCTTGAACAATCCTAATAATGATGGATCTTCATGAACATTTCTGTGACCTACTTTCTATACAGGTTCTGGCATGAATTGTTAAAGCCTCAAGCTAAACATAGAAACTAAGCATAGAAAGCCAGGAGCTAGGCGTTTATAAGTACTATCAGACCTCAAAATTTTTCTCTTGCCCTGTTTTAAAACGGTTGCATTATACTATGATGTTACACCTTGCTCCTGACCCTGAAACAGTGCTATCATTTCTATTTTGTAGTCACATTATAATTAGTTTTCATTGATAAACTTGTATAAATCTTATCAATGGAGATTGCAAAAATTTTTAGTATGAAGACATTTTCCTTTCACGATCTTTCTATGTCCTCGATATAAAAGAATGAAAAGATATAATAGACCTAACTGTAGTCATAAAAACCACAACAGAAGCCCACTCATACCAGAGTCTTTCTCCAAAAATTTTGATGAGGGCACCATTTTTGCTTTACTTAAATGTGCATCTACTGCATATATTGATTTTTATCAAGGTCACCAGTCTTGAGACTCGTTATATAAATTCATGGACACTAATCTTAATCTACGCTGAGCCATCTAAAGCCTGATCTTATTAACGACGTTAATAAGATTAGACTTTGGTGGTATTATTTCCACTGCTTATTTTTTTTTTACTTGTTATAAACATTATCTCTAAGTGAATTAATAAAATCTAAAGCCTACCTTCGGGCATCTCTGATTATCAGTTGTACTAGCGAGAGATCATTAAATCATTCGTTTTCGTATCATGTATTGGTATGTTATGTTGATGTTTTGTTTGATTTATTCAATGCGAATTATCTTATCACTATTGAAAACAGATAAAATATATTATTTTTTTTCCTGAATGTTGAAAATAGGCCCTATCTTCGCGCATTTCGAGGTAATTTGTCTTCCTGAAACTTAGACATGATATTACTGAAATTCCTACGCCAAGCTAGAAGCTGAAATAACACAGAAATTGATACAGAAACCTTTAACAAAAATTTTTTTAAAGGATCAGATTCAAAGTAAAGAATTCGCAGTAGAACAAAAATGTCCAAATAACTTAAAGTTCGGAAAGTTAACAGTGGACCCTTTGGGTGGAGTATTTGATGATGACGATAGAATTGTATCACAAGCGATTTTTATCATAGATTCAAGTATAGGCTGTTGAAAGTTTTAATACACAATTATATTGTGGTTTAGAATTCACAACTTGCACTAACAATACTAATTTAGTTAATTCTTTGCGTATATTTTACCATTTATTTTATCCTGTTGACAATAGGATGGACCAGGATGGCAGCCTCAACATTAGCTACGATGAGTGGCGGGACTATCTGCTACTTGCGCCTGCGACCGATATCCACGCTCTCATACATTTCTGGAGACATTCCACGGTGAGTAGTATATAATTATACACAATCTGGTGAACTTTAAATTTCATCCTACAATGTTTTTAATTCATTAACAAATTTAGAATAACGGCGTACTAAACAGTATTAGAGGATAAGAACGGGGAATTATAATAAGGACGCTCTTCTGTTTCCGTAAATCCACCATGATTGCGTTAGATAGTGCATCTGTGTATAGAACTTATTTTCATATTCAGTTAAATCAGTTTTCGTAATCAATATCAAAATGAAGTAGAATAGCTCGATGGCATGTGGAAATATGTGCCTATACCATGTCTTAAGTTTTCTTTTTTATTTTCCTTGAGCTTCGTTTTTAACGTAAATGAAATTGAAAGTTGTTTCGAAGCACGCTGGTAACAATTACATGGTCATCTTAAATGAATGCCTTTTGACATATTAAACAACGGCTGAAATCAAACGTAATGTTATATGATGTAAACATATGAAAGTTTAATATGATAATAAAAATAGCAAATCGTTCATTTTTTAACACGGAGAAGGTTGGGTGCCTCTTTATCTATCTATACAAAAGAGATTTCACTTATGTAGGGACTCATTACGATATTTCTGGAGTCATTAGATCTAGACACTTTAAATATGGTAGGAATATTTCTCTTACCGAGTATAGGTTAGCTAAGAACGAATTTTACAAAATTCTCTTTCCCCAAAAATAGTTTCTGGGGGTGTTATAGCCAGAAAAGCGAGGGAAGGGGAAAAGAGCTACTTTATATATAATTTAAATTTCAGAGTATCATCAACTTTCAATAAAACTATAAACCCATGTAAATGTACATGTAAAGTTTTACGTCATATTAAAGCGGCGTAGTGACATACTTATATTGAATTAGCCACGGCCAAGGTTTTATTCTTCGTGGCAGTGATAAGTCATGCAATATAATGTTCTTTCCTGTCAAGATTATACGTTTTTAGATAAACAAACAATTTTTCTCAATTTTGAAATATGATTTTTAATATGTAAAAATTTAACGGTGTAGTTTTTATGATATTTTTGGTAATAGGCATTCTTTGTTAATTTGATTAAGCAAAACTGCAAGCGTAGTGTAATTCGATTATATATGTATAATCGACGATATACATATTTAGGTACATGTCTCAATATTTCACACGCCTTAACTGAAATTATTCACAAGTGGTCATCTGCGGTAGGGGTGTGTCGACTTGTATCTAAACAGGATATTAAGATTGACATGCCTGTGTAGACGTGTGGTGACGCTTTTGTGAATAGTTTTTCATAGGGCTATCACAGTTATAAGAATTTGCTTCAACGTGCTTTCTAAGATATAGTTAAATAAATTTTATTTAACACAACTCTGTAATAAAGACATATGAAGCGAAATTTAAACTTTTTTATCATTTAAATTCAATAATACCCGTCTCGTGTTTTCTTACAAGTATTTTAATGAAAGCGATATACGAATTTTCAGGTGATTGAAAATGTAATAAAAACTATATGATCATTACGAAAAAGTTATTAATATTTGATTTTTTTTTATTTGTATAAAGTTTACTAGTATAATATGTCTTTTCTAGATGTTTCAATGCTGCTTACATAAGGCACACGCCCATGAAGTTATTATTCAAATGTTATCTTGGCAACAAAATAATAAAAAAAACGTATGTGTAGTTTCTTCATATAATGATAATTTATTAAATTTTTCGAGAAAAAAATTATTCGAGATTTTGGTTACCATTAATAATGTTTCAAGATTAAAAAGTGCATATCAAAAATACTAAAATTTTTTTTTATGGAAATCATGCCATTCGGAATGTGTTTTGGTAAAAGTTTATTTGGTCAAGAAGTTACTTTAAATTAATTTCCCGACGCCAAGTCGTCTGAAGTAACCTTAGCTCCAACGCTATGAAGAAGAATGGAGTGTATTAATCAATTCCTGTAGTAGGTGTGACTGTGGTGGGGGCGGTGTCCCTACGTATGCTATCATTCCTTGAAACGTCATCAGCCAAAACGTGTAGATTAGAATGACCGTCAGTGTGTTGAATAGTGCTTGTGTTAAATCTTTTGTAGGTTAAGATTAATAATAAATAAAATTTAATATTAAAAATTATTATTAAAAAGCTATAATTTAAGATTTTACTGGTAAATCTCTGTTGGCGGAGATATTCTAGGTAGTACAAACGCTTTACTCATTCTGCCGCGTAACAGCTGTAGGCATTGAAATTACTTCATAACTCCAAGCGATAAACATAAAATGATGCAGTAATTATCATCCTTACTAGGTGGTGCATTGTTAAAAGCAGTATAACATGCAAACTATACTAATCTTCTACTCCTGTCGTAGTTCCATAGTTCATTAAAAAATACTTATTACACGAATATACTATGGCGCAGTTATGGTGGTTATATCTCTAGCGACAGCATCAATGAGTTTAAATTTAGAGTAGTGTTGTGATAGATTTTTATTGTAGTATTTTATCAGAAACTATGTAAATGAATCCCCCCAATATGAATCTCTACAAACAATGACTCCTAGTGCGTGGATGATTTGCGAGCATCACAGGATCAATCGATGTGCAGATCTTTGGGGGAAGGCCTATGTCCAGAAGTAGACGTTTGACAGCTGATGATGATGATGTACATTAACTATGGTCGTAATACAGCACAGTGTAGACATGTTTGTAACCTCATCATTTGTTGGCAAATTATAATAATCTTAATATCTATTTGCAAATAAAAATAAATGTAAATGCTATTGATTGATGAGAATCAATGAGGTGATTACAGTACTGAACTTACTCTCTCGTACTCGTACTGAAATTACTCGTATTAATATTATTTTAAACGTCATATTCAGCTTTTTTATAGTTATATAAAATGATGAACTATAATAATTTCTATTGTTTCGTCATAATATGTTAAATGTATAAATAAATATAAACTTCGTAAGTGCGTGCGAATTTTATCAGTAAATATTACGTAACGCTTAGTAACGTTAAATAGGGTCACGGGTTTTCTTCTTCAGTACACTTGTGGCTTATGTAAATGAAGTTTTCTGGTGTCGCCAGCGAAGCTTTTCCACGGTAAACGGCATCGATTGTTCTGTTGGCGTCAGTGCCGGGTCCCTGAACACGTCCCTGTGATGCGACCGGACACTTGTTCATGCATATGTAGACGACATCATGATAACGTACCGTATCGTACATTCCTTAATATACAATGACACCTTAAATAAACATTTTATCTTTTACACTACACATAAAAAGTCAAACGTACCTTCAGTAACTTGTTAACTTTAGTAATATATAAAAAATATTCCTTATAAATAAAGGTATTGTAGTTTAACGGAAATCTAACGGGACGGAAACTGAAGTCAGATTTCTTGTGGTATAGTATGAAACGATTCCTACTTTTTTTAATGGAAGCTAAACAATTCAATGCTGACAAACTTTTAGAAGTAAGTTTTTGCATTGGTTTTTTCTTGCACCGTTTATCTTGTAATCGAATGGATGTAAAGAAATTATACAGAGCTAAAGCTTCTTGTTTTATCTTAAGGCTTTTCTGAATTATGTTGTTATTATAAACATATTTCATGACTGAATATAAATATTACATATAAATCACCTTTATAAAACTCCGTCTAAAGAGTAGAGTAAAAAAAAAATTAACATATGTTTATTACCTACAAGTAAGTCACTAATAAATTATGATTCCGAGCGACGATGCTATTTAAAGGTTTTCTCACATTTTTAGTGCAACACTAGTTTTATGTAAGACATTATCGACTATGGTAGTTATTGAGAGTTTCGTGCTTATAGATAAAATTTTGTAAAAAAGTGCATGAGATTTTTCTTTTTATGCCGTGGTTTCTAAAATCGTGTAAAAAAAGTGTTGATTGTATGGCATACGCTAAGATGATATTAAGAAAAACATTCGCAGAGGTATGCCCGTTTTTATGTTACCCTATACCCTATTTTAATTAATCGACTTAAAACAGGATTTAGTCAAAATTAAATAAAAAAGAGGTTTTCGAATAAATCTTGTAAAAATTGCATTAATTTCATATTTGACTTTTAATTGCAATACAACAGACGTATATCTGTTTATTGCACTTGTTAGATATACCTGTTACGGAGCCGTTAATATTAAACCTGCTGAGTTGCATCTATCCCCACTCACACGGGTCTACGTGCGACGCCTTATCAGCATTAAGCGGGAAGTAACAAGTCACCAAGACCGTTGGAGGCACCCTCGTCCCACGCGATGGCTAGCGAATAAGCAATAATCGAAGTTCCAACATCGAGTTATATTGACTTAATTTAGTTTGAAATAAAAATTTTAATAAGTAAAATATAAATTGCTTTTTTTTTGCAACCTCCGGCTGGAGCCCACGTAATTTACCTGTATATATTTTTATTTGTTTGTATCTATACATCCAACAATAGTTCAATTTTAAAATAATTAATAACATATTAAAAAAGCATTCAGAATAACTGGTTAACTAATTTTTCTGTAATGGCATCAAAATATTTACATTATAATATTTTTTTTGTGGTCAATATAGTCAAGATTTAGCATGGCCGAGTTAGGTTTAGGTTATCTCAATTAAAAGAAACTAATTTTAAAGGAACTTAAAAGCAGTGCAGTTTATTTTTTTTTTTATTTTTACATGCTTCACGAATTACCGTCGACCTAAGCATTAACGATGTTTTAAGAGTAGGCGGGATATTCTAGAAGCGACATTTGCAATTTACTACCAAAATATACAAGATCTGTCCAGATAGAAACTCGTTGAATCTCGAAGTTTCTCTGTAAATGTTAATGAAAAACATTGAGAAATTTTAATATGAAGTAAATGTTAATTTAATAACGTGGCTCGATGATAATTAAGTTCTATTTAAGTGATTATATTGCAAAGTATTAGATTTATATTAGTTGGATACAATAGGTATAATTTTCTTTCGTGTGACACCCGCTTTCACCTTCATTAACATTAGGTGTGTATATATTCACGCTGTACATGTTGGTTGCTAAGTAAACGTGTCTGCGTCAAGTGGAATCCAACAGGGCGAGCCCCCGGTGAACTTCGAGCTCAAACTCGTTTTTATCAGCTGTTGTTCACCAATGCCATTCCGTCCACAAGACGGATCCGGCCTCTAAATCGCTATCTTAAAAGCAATCGCACAGTTCATTGATATCGGGCACAGTGTCGACCGCTGACCGCCGCTTATAGCTGACGGCGTGTAGTTCTATCCCCCACCATGTTCACCAGATAACCAAAGCGGACTGCCGCTTAGTGTGCGACTGCTCGCGACGTTAGGTGACGCGTTGTGGCATTTTCAATATACACTCACATTAGTACAAGTATTATTATAAACGATCTGACAGAATAGTTCCAAAGAATAAAACAGTCTGTGATTTAATTTATAAAGTTATTTTTTTTTTATATTTTATAATTTACAAGCGTAACCTAGATAGAGCACAATGTCTTTAGAGTTAGAAGACATTACTGGAGGGACAGGCGATGTCTTTGAAGACTTCCTGATAATATTTCGGCGGTGTTTGGCAAAGGTAAATGTAATCTAATTTTGGGTTAGCAATGTCGGTCTCGTGTTAATTGCATTGGTACCTAATTATAAAACAAGTTGTGATTCGAATAAGAGTTCCATTGCTTTGCGTGGTTATAATTTTTGTAATTAAATCATAATGAACATGGATTTCTATGACACTTTCTGGGATTGGATTCTCAAGGTATTTATAACAATTTCGGTGCCAAGTTTGTGAAATAGGTCTTGTATGATTTTGTTGACCTTGTGCGACTATATAATAATGTTAAGGTTATTAACAATCCAATGTATATCCATACTATAATAAAAAAAAAATCCTCCAATTTTACATATTCGCATACCCATGTGCTATAAGGTTTTGCTAAAGGAACGGACTAAAACGGCGACGAAAACCTTTTCAAACTGTATTTTAAAACAAAACAGGTTTTTAACGAAACACAAGTACGCACAAGTTCTTTATAAGAATTATTAATGACGATATAATATGAATTTGCCAAGTCTGTGAGCATTAACAATATTTTTTTATCATTACTGAAAAAAATCCATCTTAGTACTTCGCGTGTAACGAATAAGTTATTATTATAATTAATATAGGTTTTTACTTTTTGCTTTTATATAAGTAATCACAGATTTTTTTTTAAAAAAAGGAAAGTTACTAAAACTTTGTGTTCGTCCATTGTTTTATCTTAGGGACACAATTAAAAAAAAGACTCGAGATAAACAATACCGTTAAAACTTAACCTTTATCCATCTGCTTTGCGAAGAATAAATTAAAATTGATTGAGTTTCAGCAAGTTACGATCATGTAAAAAGATTATTGATTATTCTGTATATATCATAAGACATTATTAATGACTATTGTCTCTATAAAATGATAATAATTCCACTCAGTGTTTCCTTACAATTATTAAGTTTTTCACACGATTTATATTTAAGAACTTAATAATAACATTACCACTGTAATGTCCCAAGAGGTACCACTCGATAGTGTTCAGTACTGTACTCCACTCGCTGTCTACATTTAAGCAGAACAAAAATAAAGGATAAGATTGTCTCCCTGGAAGGGTTCTGGATGGCAATTACACATTGTTTAGCAGGTAGAAATATGTATAACCAGCGATTAATTTAACCATGAAATAGCGCAGCGAATTCTTGAAGATAACTTTAAGTACACGATGACTTGCGTCTTACATACTACAAATTATAACTTTAACGAGCACTATGCTGAAGCCATAATCAGACAAAGCATGATGGATTGTATTGGAAAAATGTTAGATTTAGCTAAGCGAATTTATAATTATACAAGTTTATTGATGTTATACGAAATATAATGTGCAATTTACAGTAATTTCATGTAGTGTTAAATCTATGTTATTATTAGTAAAACTATAAGGGAATAAAATTTCATTATAAGTTTAGTTGTAGCTGTACATACAATTTCAATCTTTGCGCTATAATGTTTCAAGATGTTTAGGATGACCTTATCCGCTAATGATCCTAATCATTATGTATTACAATTGTTATTCTAAATGTTATCTCTTTGAATTTTCCTATATGTATCTTTCAAGAAGATTAATTTCATTTGTACACGAGGCAAAGGATAGAATTTTATTACAGTTTTTGTGAGCGTGTCCAGATACTAAAATAGTGAATATATTAAAATAGAAAACTGTCTCCTCTACGCAAATACTTACTGCGAAAATAACTAACACGCAAAACTTTTTTTATATTGTACGTGGTTCTTTTTGTGTTCTCACTGCGGGGAAACCGGGCCTTCTCTTTAAGGATAGAATTTTAAGGTTTATCTAAAAATGCTGGCCAAGGGCATCTTGGTGGGTCTATATACGAATCATATGATAGTTTGCCTCTGTATTATTTGAAACGTAACGCAAACGATGAGATAACTAATGCTCGTGGTCGCTTCTCTCGAACAGTATATTTAACTGCGCCTCCAGCTCGGTGCTGTGACGTTGGCTGGGTGACACACGCGCCACTTGTTGCGTCAGACGCTCCGCCGTATACTGTTCAGGGAAATCCTAGTGTTGTCACAGTATTATGTAGTTAGTTTAAATTTTTCAACACGAACTAGACTTTCGTTATCATGCGTTATCAGTTCACAAACAGACTTTAAAACGCTATCTTGAATATTGATTGATATAGTTCTAAGTATGGAATGAATTGTCGTCTATTTACACTGTCTCTGTCTTATTACGACTAAACACAAAGTTCACGCGACAATAAATAACAAAATCTCACTACAATAATGTTAATGCAGCTGAATTTATTCTCATTGCATTTAAATATGAGACAGAATTGCACATCCTCGTATTGTTATTATTTGATGACAAAAAGAGACATTTCCGTGGTATGCTACTTTTACTAGCTGTTTCCCACTCTCTTTGCTGGCTGTTATATAAAATTAGACTTGAAATTTGTCTAAAATATTCCTTGAGAGCAATCGCAATGGCAAATGACTTACTATAGCAACCGCATAAAATAATACGAAATAAAAATGATTATAAAAGCTAATTACACATCAACTGTTGAGATACCAGCTGCCAAAACAATCCGCGTCAAATTCTCATGGTTTGATTAAATTTTTTTTATTTCATATCAAATAACAAATATTTTTTGTAATATGTAACACAATGAGTACTGAGAGCGCTTTCGCAACTGGATTTTCCACTATGAGAAGTACAAGTATAACTTGTACAACAACTTCTACTCACAGTTGTCTATACGATTTGCATATTTAATATGATATATCTTGTTTTAAAGGTCAATACGTCATTTCAGTACATATGTAAGGATGCTAAGAATTGACGTAACACGTCTGCATGTATACCAGGTGTTCAGAGTAACTATTAAAGTTATAAAATGTTAAAATATAACGATCCATTGTAAAATTTATATCGTATTTGTCTAATTGCACATACTTTAGCTACATTTATTCAGGACATATATTAAGAAATGCTAGAAACGTTTTGTTTCTTAACTCACTACATTATAAACAAAGTACGCCCTAGTTATCATTTCAACGGGATATCTTTGATATTGATCATAATATTCTGGATTTTATATGGGAACATCCATTCGCTTATATATTATTGCATATGTAAGTACATGTTATATTGGACTTGTACCCGTCAACTTTATCTCCTTCCATTTCCTTGTCTTGTGTCTTTTGTTCAATCTGAACATTGTGCCAGGTTTATGCGACGGATCTGGTCTCCGGTTTCTTTGTCGACTATTAGTTGGCCACGGAGCTCGGAGATAAAATGGTAATATAATATTTGACATTCACCATTGCTTCATTTTCTAAAGCCCGGTAAAGGTACCAACTTGGGTCTGCCATGTTCCGTAGACTTGCAGAATAGGTTCTTTTATGCTTCACCGTAGGTAACAAGGTCATGGTTACCGAGCACCTTCGCCACTACAAGGTGAAGAGCACACATTATCCTAAAGGTCATACACCATTTCCAAACAGACAACCCTCTTATTGCAAATAAGACAAGCTTCCTTATAGGCAATAACTGCGTCGTCTCCTATCAATTACGACGATAGTATAGATCCTTTGTTGTCAATTTATTAAGCATGACCAAACATATGGCAAATTCTTTTAGTTCATTGATAGTAAGGCCATGCTTTTACCTTGAATCATTATATCAACAAAGTGAGTGTCGTTCCACCTGTAAATTATAGAGGCATAACCGGTTCCCTTTACGTAAATTTATTAACCATTTATAATAGACACAAAATTGAACCTTTCCACGTGTTCCACTTGTCTATGAGATCGTTATTCAAATACGATTGCATATAGTATAAAATATAATCATTCAATATTGTAATGGTTACTGTAGTTTGGATTCGACAGACTTGGTGTAAGGTGAAATGTTACTGCATATACAGCTACTACGGCAATGGCATAAACTTTATAATGTAAAACAAATCGATCCTATTTCTGATACGCCATTATCTGGTAGTTTCAGAACTTATGTCAGTTACACTTGCCACATTCGTTATCGTAAATCGTTTTGTCTGGCTAAACATATAATACTAAATATATGTACTTATAATGTCTCGCGCTATCTCCTATATCCCAAGTGCTCTACTTGACATTATATGCTACACACCGTCATAAAGATAACTTGCAGCCTATTAAAACATTGATGACAGTTATCCTTGTGTTTCTTTTTATTCGAATATCACTTTCTGACCAATATTTAAGGCCGTGCATGTTTTAATAATGGTCTCAAAAGCATTTCGCGAACGCCGTTTACTTTCTCCTAATGACGCTTTCCGTTAGCTCGAAACAACTCCTCATTCGTTATTGTGGGACACACTCATCACAGTGATTACAAACTTCCAATATCGTCATACATTTTAGATATCGTCTCAATTTTTATATAGTTTGGAAAGCAAACATGGAAAAGAAATTTATCTCAGTAAAATATATAAATATTTGAACATCGCAGACATTATCCTGCCGGTGTTCATTTAGTTTATCTCTGTTTCAAAGCCAATCATTCATTGCCAGGGAAATTGATTGATCGATGTTAAAGACGACACGATGCAACACAAAACAAATGGTTAAAAAAAATATATTGTCAAATACTATGTTTTCCAACAATTTACATCTTTTTCATCCATCGGTATATAAGATTTATTTATTTTTTTTTCGAAATAAGCAATACTTTTGTCTTAAAAATGTTTTATAGCTACAATCGTCTTACTTCCTTATTTTTGTCGCCTCCGGCATAACCGTACCTTTCCATCCATAATGCACCACATGCTCGCCTTCAACCTCCACCATTACCTTAAAGGATTACATACTTCTACATAGTTTACACGGAACTTAGTGTAAATTTAACTATAGTTTATTATAATTAATATTATTATATCTTAGAGCTCTTGTAATAATTACAAGCTATTAATTTTTTATAATATATTATTGGACTTAAATATAGTTCGGATTCTGTGGACAGCGAGATTCTGTGGACGGTTGCATCAGTAAAGTATTCAGATAGAGAAGCAAAGTCTTACTTTTCATTTAAGGCATCGCTATAAACATTATCTTTTAAATTCTAGGTTGTTTATATGAATTAAAATTGTATTTTTGTAAGGCGCTCTCAGTCCACACAGAATTTGACCATGTTTAGTTACCAAAGTAGTTGCTGAAGAATTGTTATAAATTTAAATTAACATTAATTATTAATATAAAAATCATTGAATTAATAACCAGTTTGAGATTGTTAATTTATACTTAAAATATTTAACTTCAGTATTTGGACATCGGTGAGGACATGAACGTCCCTGATGACTTCACACAAAGTGAACTACAGACGGGTAAATGGTGGCGACACTTGTTAGCTGGAGGCATCGCCGGCGCTGTCAGTAGAACCTGCACAGCTCCTTTAGATCGTCTAAAAGTATTTCTTCAGGTACGTATTATACTTTCTCTAAGTTCCATCACATCGCCTGCACCTGCCACCAAGTGAAAGCGTAGCCATTACTAATTCTGGCTTTAAAAAGTTGGAATTGGCGAGTTTATAGAGCAAATGCAATGTATCATCTTATGTTTTAGCATGATGAAGAAAGTTGTGACTTCAGGCAGGGCCACTTCATAAATATGTCCTTGTCTTATCGCTTTTTATGTGAATGTACATAGACCTTATTTGTATTTAACGTTAAGAAAATCTATATTATTATTATGTTGTCACTCGCCATGAGCTCTAATGCGATGATTTAATGTAAAAAAATAATTTGTTAAGTAATTTTATAAGTTTGATATGTAATCTTAACATTATATTCTTCAGGTGAATCCAACGAGGGAAAACATGACAAAATGTTTAGCAAAAATGATTAGCGAAGGTGGTATTAGCGGTCTGTGGCGGGGTAACGGTATAAATGTGATCAAAATAGCTCCCGAGTCTGCTCTGAAATTCGCTGCTTACGAACAAGTGAAGCGCTTAATAAAAGGAGAGAAGAAGAACCACCCACTGGCGATACACGAGCGGTTTGTAGCCGGAGCGACGGCCGGAGCAATCAGTCAAACTGTGATCTACCCATTAGAGGTGCTAAAGACAAGATTAGCTTTAAGAAAAACTGGACAGTACAGTGGCATTTTAGATGCCGCGAAAAAGATATACGCCAGAGAGGGCCTCAAGTGTTTTTATAAAGGTTACATTCCAAATATATTGGGAATCGTGCCCTACGCCGGAATCGATCTGGCTGTGTACGAGACCCTCAAAAAGAAGTATATAAGCAAGTACCAGGCACACAATGGTCAGCCCGGAATGCTATTACTGTTGGCTTGCGGAAGTGCATCGTGTACTCTGGGACAAGTTTGTTCTTACCCATTAGCCCTTGTGCGGACTAGATTGCAAGCGCAAGGTAAGTTTATATGTAACTAGTAATAAAGTTATGTTGCATATAAAATTTAATATTTTAAAAAAGACGACTGAATAACCATTGGCTTGTTTATCATATAACTTTTGAATTGAATTAGAATAGTTAATAAAAAATGGTGCCAAATCTCTATTGCCGAACCACCATCCAGGTAACCTACTTATTCTGCCAAATATTAATCTGCAATCATCACATTTTCTGGTTTGAATAGCCCTGTAGCTGATGAAATTAATGGTAAATCCTGGGTTAAAATCTTGTCTTATAACAGCGATGAAAATGTGATGTTGGTTATATCATCCTAAATAGCGGCGCAATGTTATGAGTTATCGCTTACATCCAGGAAAAAAATAAAAAAAAAGAACTGAACCAATAGCATGTAAAAATGCTACATCAGCACCTAGATGTGAGCTTAAATGGTGGTCAGTCGCATTGTAATTCATATAAACGGATATTTTACTTTATGTAAATAGATAAAATGAGTAAACGTTTCTCTTCACGCAGAAAAGGCAGCGAAAGGCGCAGAGGGCACGATGCGCGGTGTATTCCGCGAGATAGTCCAACGTGAAGGGATACAGGGGCTGTATCGTGGGATAACGCCGAACTTTATCAAGGTGATCCCCGCAGTGTCAATTTCCTACGTGGTGTACGAGTACGCGAGTCGATCGCTGGGTGTGAACATGACGTGATCGCGAATCTCTAGTCCGCTATCACTCTTGAAGCGTACGCGGTAATACCCCGTGCACCACCGGCCGACTTGGCGCGCCCTCCTAACCTCATCACATTCTATTTTAAGCATATTAGCAAGTTAATGCATTTGATTGTAAATAGCTCTCGTATTTTATTATTTATTATGGTTTTATTTTTTAAATATGCGACAGTACTCCCTTGGTCAGGGCTTTAACGGTGGAATATGTTGTGATGTCAGTTCGCGTAATTGTAGTATTTGTTTTCAACTCTCGTGGTTATGCTTATGGGGTGTTTGTTAAACGCCCATACTAGCCTGGGATTAAATCTGTGATTAAAACAAATAACTTTTAAACTTTGACGCATTTTTTTAAATAATGTCCAGAATACGTCGATTATATACAATAACGAATCGCGTTAAGTAATAATCACAAAATAGAAATAGGTATTAGTCACAATTATCGTTAAAGACAATATTATATTCACGTTGTTCTAATATTTATGCCATTAAAGAAATTTTATAAAGTCAATGAAAATGTTTTAAAGTAATCAATTTATTAGGGGAAATTTAAATATACGATATATTGTGGTTGATGGATAGTATTAAAGTTGGGTCATGTGGATTTGATATAACTCAAGCTATACATGATTTGAACACGGACAAATGTAAAACTTTGTGTATTTTATTGATATGACCATGCAAATTAATTAAAGACTAATAAAATATATATATTTTTTTACGAGCAATTACAGTTTTACATTTTATTATTATAAAGTTATTCTCAACAATGTACTTCCCCATTAAAGTAATTCATAGATGCTATAATTATTTATGTACTGTTAATGTAATGTATACTTAACAAAGTTAATTTAATTATACATCTGTATTTTAGTGTTTTAATTTGTGTGACAAACAATCTCATGACTTAGAGGTTAATTCATTTACGTGATACGTGTAATAGTTATTGCTTTACATCTTTTACAGCATTTACTTTCTCCTAACGTTACATTTTAATCCATATTAAAGTTAACTGGTGAATGTAACCCATTACTAGTAGCTGCTTTTACAACAGCTTTAAAAACTGATAAGCTGTTTTAAAATGTTTAATCGCTTTAACAATTACTCGTTGAAAGCTTCCATAGTTTAAAACAAAATACAAAAATGTTGCATAAAAGACAAAGTAATTTCTTAATCTTTAAAATTTTTACTCGAAATATAAGTCTTAATAATTGTTATATCAATATAGGTGATATAAGGACTTGTTCATTATAAACTCATGGACAAAATTAGAGAAACATAAACAAAACTGTGTAATGTAAAACTTTCAACATCTGGCCTCAACCCAATCTTCTTCCAAACTTCTTTGTGAATAGATTGGAATCCGAACTTGGCCATTCATCTCTTTTGTTATTATAAATATAAGTAACTACAACTACTTGATGGCATTTGGCAATATTGTGGCCTCTTTCAGTTTTCATGTTGGAACATCTAGAATTTCTTTGAGTTTCGTGCTTATGTATATTATAAGAAGTTAAGGTGCTTTATCTAAGCACAATTATAAGGGAATAGTTTTCTGTGGCTATCGTAAAACAAGTTCAAAATCAATGTAACAGTATAAGCAACTTATCTGCGTTTAAATCCGACATATTTTATTTATTTTCAGGAACAATTCACATTAAACAGTAAACAAGAAAGTGTGGTCAAAATTAAAAACAAAGACTTAGGTTAAATTAAAATACAATAGTTAACCATACTTTTAGTAGTATAGAAGTAGGCAAAAATTTGCAATAAGTAAATTGCAATGTATTAAAAAAAAAAAACTATTTTATGATTTGCTGATAATATTGTGATATCGTACCACTATAAATGTAAAACAGGTAAAAAATAATGTCTTTGTTCTGTTTCTCTAAATTTGTCCAGGGGTATATTTATTGTTAGATAGCTAGGTACATTTGTTTTATGTATATTGTGCTTCAGTCATTTGTATCCACTAAGTGGGGTTAGTTGTAATAGGTAAATTTAAAAGATGGGGACGACTTAGAACCGAAAGCTTACAACGTTACTATACTATTTAATTACATTTTAAATCTATTCTATGAATAAAATATTATACTTGTAATTTTCAGTATTTACGCACTATTAATCGATTTACAATTCATTAATATTTCCCTTATTGTTAATAGTCTTTGAATCAGAAACCAATCGATTTGTTTGTTATTGTACTACATAAAATTTTTTGCCTTATATTGATGTAAGTGTTATACAAAATAAACTTAATATTTTCATGTGTTTACAATTGTTACTGTGACACATGGAAATATTTTAATTGAATAATGTTAGTGAACAGAGAGGTGTTTGTTTCATAGAAAGTCTAATATAGCATTTAATGCGTCAAACAAATCACATGCTTTATAAGCGCTCCAAACAAAAGTTCTAAATAATGTACGTAATTGTTAAAATGGCATGGTCTGGTTTAAGGTGCAACTTTGGTCTTGAAATGAGTGTTAACAGACATGTATTACATTAACGGTTGAGCTTGTACGTTATTAAATTATTCCTCCATGTTTATGGTTTTTTGAGTTCAACCTTGAAAACAAATATCGCCTTTTCCCATATTGAAATATATCAATTCCCAAAAATATATTATTGTTATTGTAATAATATAAAGAAGTTAATAAATCAAGAATTACGTATACATAATCATTATATGAAAATTTGTTAATTTTGAATTAGCCAGCATTTGTATACATTGCGACTCATTAATAAATTATTTTTATAATCACAAGAAATTTGTAACCATCATCAGCATATAGACATCGACTGCTGAAAATAGGCCTCCGAAGATATCCATACCGATCGGTCCTGCGCCGCCCCGCATCCACCGGGCGTAAAACACATGATATATTTTTTGTACGCTTATGAAAATCACGAATTAACTGCTGAAGGAAACATATTTGCACTCATTAAAATAATTCTTGTTTAGGACTAGAATTATTGGGTACATAAGTTAAACACTACCTTCTGTTGAAGCGATTTTTTCGTTTAAATACAATATAATGGTCAACGAATGTACATTCAAGATATTTTAGAGTGTTGATTGATATGCGTTCGAGAAACAAAGAAGAAAATAATAGTGAAAATAAAACATGAATATCCCAATAAAAGAAAAGTAAAAAGGTAAGCCATTCTCTTGTAAAGCGTAATGCTGTTGCTTATTAAATCGACTTGAACAACTCATTGGGTCTCGGGCTCGAGACGCGAAGACTGCGGCCCAAAGGAGATGAAAAATACCAATCAAAAGACCCCTTATTCGGGATATCTAAATATAATTATTGTACCTCTGTATGGGTACTCGTGCTGTATTCCCATAAGCGAAACACTAATAATAATATATTTTTGATTAACAATAGACTCCTAGATCTTAACATCATTTTCAACCCGCTCTGAACATTCTGGTTTTCGTATGCGGACAACCAGAATAAAACAATGCTGCGTCTAGGTGGCGACAGATTTACATTATGTAGGTGCTGGTAGTAGGACGGTTCCTTCTACATCGATAACTATACCACCATCTAGAACCAATAATTATTAGGCTCGAAATAAAGAACTCTGTCTTACAGGACCCGCTACAAAGCAATTAATAGAATTAGAATTTCATCTAATATTAAGGCTGCATGAACAACCAAGTTGTATTTATTTATTATTTTTTTTATTTTAAATAATATACAACCTTCAACTATACATTATTAGTAAAATAATTCTTGGTTTATACGATTTAAATTTATCAAATATTTTACAAAAAATTAATATTAGTAAATTGTACAGAAGAAAATAAATGCTCATAAAATATAACGCCGACCTACGTTCCCCAACTATCCAAAATGTTGCAAATTTATACAAATCTTTCTTTGCAAATAGACTCTCGGATATAAGGAATCAACCCTAAATCTGATATAAACTATTATTTTAACTTAGCTATAATTGTTCGTATTGTCTGTGATAAATTATAACCAAAGTTCATATGCTATTTTTCTTATGATAACACTGTTGAATATTGAACCAATCGTAATGGAAAATTTTCTAGTTTTCTGTCGACTGATTGGTGTTAACTTTTCCTGGTCGGCTTATGAACTGTCAATATTAATAACTGTCAATCGACAAATGGACACAGACTAATCACGGCGTTTAAATTTGTCTTTCTTTTCAAAGGAGCACGTGTAGACGCAGTACGCTTGCTACATCGCTATAGACGTTTGCACAGGTATTAAATGTTTTTTGTTTCTACATGAGGTAAACCTTATTAAAAAATCTAAAATAGTCGCAAAAATGTGGAACGTATTAAGCTTTTTGGGTTCCATACATTAATAACATGAGGTGAATCATTTCAATAAATACGGCACAAGAGAGGAGACTTTTTAAATGTAAACGTGTTTGTGAATTACGTACACTAATATTGAAATTTATTTTGCAGATTTGTCTTACAATCAGTATCATGCCGTCGGATGCGAAAAAACGAGCTCAGCAAAAAAAAAAAGAACAAGCAAGCAACCGGAACAAAAAGCCTGTAGCAAGAGTAACGGCTGAAGAGAATGGATCTGCCTCTAACGGCACTGGTTCCGTTGATCGCGAATTAACTGCTGAAGGTAACATATTTGCACTCATTAAAATAATTCTTGTTTAGGACTAGATTTACAGTAAAACTTAAAGGAATAGTTATGATTGTTACCAAGTAATCATTTTGTAGCTTAACAATTAATACTGTAATATAATATTTGATTAGGTTATTAGTTTCATTTGATTTTAATGAGCATTTCTTTTACCATTTGATGTATGATGATGAACACATAACAAGTATCACAACAATTTCAGAGGCACTATGCTTAAAATTGGAGGCAGAAGCAAAAATGAATTCGGAAGCAAGATCTTGTACGGGTACTCTAGCTGTCCATCCACGCTCCAGAGATATAAAGATTGCCAATTTTTCAATAACATTTTATGGCAGTGAATTGCTTCAAGATACTCTTTTGGAGTTAAATTGTGGACGAAGATATGGTCTTGTTGGCCTTAATGGATGTGGTCTGTAGATTTCATTTATACCTTTAGAATTTTTTGCTATATAAATTAGGTCCTTACTTATGAAATTGGCTTTTTGTATAGGAGGAATATAAAGTCATTTTTTTGTAAAATATATTTAATTAATCAAAGTATGTGCCGTTGTTATCTATGCACTTTTGCCATCTCATATAGTTCATTGATCCCTTTACAAAAAAAAATATGGGGGCGAGAATCAATAAACTCTTTGAAGGTGGTTTGGACTGTCTCATAGGACTTGAATTTTTTTCCTTATAAGAAGTTGTCTAAATTCCGGAAAAAATGTAATGTGTTGGGGCAACGTCCGGGGAGTACGGTGGATGTTATAGACATTTAAATTGTAGCTCATCTAACTTAATGGTTGTTTGTTGTGCAGTGTGTGGTCTTGCATTGTCGTGAAGCAGCAGTGGCCTAGAGCGATTGACCAATCTCGGTTGTTTAGCAGCTAGTTCTTCCTTTATGGTTTGAGGTTGCTGACAATAGATATCTGCTGTAATTGTTTGGCTAGATTTCAGAAAGCTGTAGTGAATAACACCGGCGCTAGTCTACCAAACACTCATAAGTAACGTTTTCTGAGTCAATTTTCGTTTAGGGCAGGATTTGGCTCGCTCTCCAGGGTTCAGCCTTCCACTTTTCATCACAAGTAATGCAGCAAAAAACAAAAAAACAAAACAGCACTGGTGCCACGATAGAACTCATACTCGTAAATATACCATAATATCATGTTTTCCATTGTGCCGTAATAACCGACGCCAAAGAAAAAAAATAATGAGGAAAAAACAAATGAATGATTGTTTTCAAAACTCAATTGTACCAGTTAAATGAATTTATAAATTTTAATTTGGAATTGTTAACCAAAGAAGAGACATATGACAAAACGCTAATTTCATATGTAAGGACCTAATACATAATAACTACAAAAACATAAATAATCATTATATATGGAATGTAAAACTAAGTTTGTTTTTTTGTATTTTTTTATTTTTTCAAAAAACGTGTAATTTTCTTAGTGTTAGTGACATTCGTTTTTATGGTTATTAAAAGTTTGTTGTAAGTTAAAAATTATACTTTTAATAGGCAAGTCATCACTGCTTTCCGTACTTGGACGTCGTGAAGTACCTATTCCACAACACATTGACATTTTTCATTTAACGCGAGAGATGCCAGCCTCAGATAAAACCGCGCTACAGTGTGTTATGGAAGTGGATGAGGAAAGAATACAGCTTGAAAAGTTAGCAGAGGAATTAGCACACTGTGAAGATGATGGTGATAATTTTATGTTTTTAATTTATTTCAATTGTTCTGTAATAAATTTTTTGGTTGCAACTCTCTCTGTACAAAATTAATAATTATTTCATTGTTTCTCTTTCATTTTAATCAATCAGTCCACCAGATATTGAAAAAAGAAATTTTTGTGAAAGAACAAACATAATAATTGTTATTTATTTGATACAGAATCACAAGAACAGCTGATGGATGTCTATGACAGACTAGATGATCTAAGTGCTGATACTGCAGAGGCACGTGCTGCTAACATTCTACATGGTCTTGGTTTCACAAAGGAAATGCAACAAAAGGCAACTAAAGACTTCTCTGGAGGTAAGTGAATCGGTTTTCAGATACAGTTTTTATGTCACATAGGAGATTTATAAATTTGGTTACATCATACCAATTTTTTACAAAGGTTGGCGTATGCGCATTGCCTTGGCCCGTGCACTTTACGTCAAGCCCCACTTGCTAGTACTGGATGAGCCAACTAATCACCTTGATTTAGAAGCCTGTGTATGGCTTGAAGAAGAACTTAAGCAGTAAGTATATTTATAGTAGTTTACAAAGTTACATCAAAACTAAATCGTCATCTTAAATCAAATATCCACCAATGGACCTTTGTTTAAAATTAAGTAAGTTAATATAATAAACTTTTTGCAGATATAAGCGAATTCTGGTGCTGATATCACACTCACAGGACTTTCTCAATGGTGTTTGCACTAACATAGTTCACATGAGCAAACGTCGTCTCAAATACTACACAGGAAACTATGAGGCATTTGTGCGTACACGTTTAGAGTTGCTGGAGAATCAAATGAAGCAGTACAATTGGGAGCAGGATCAAATCGCACACATGAAAGTATGTTTCACCATATGTATAATGTCTTTATACATTCTCTAAACATTATTATCATTAAAATAGTAATGTGCTTATTTAATGTTTCTATTGCTGGAACTAAGAATCTTTCCTTCTATCCTTAGTTGAGAAGGAGATGGTTAAATCCACCCACTAGTAGCATGGTTAGGCAATCATGCTGTCAGTGTGGTGCATTATTATAATTATATTATTGAGTATTAAATTAATTATTTAGATTTATCATTGTGTTGGCTAAGTTTTAAATTTTATTTTAATATTGTCAGAACTACATCAATAGATTTGGACATGGATCAGCCAAACTTGCACGTCAGGCACAATCTAAAGAGAAAACACTAGCTAAAATGGTTGCTCAAGGTCTCACTGAAAAAGTGGTGGATGACAAAATTCTCAATTTTTACTTTCCATCTTGTGGGAAAGTTCCACCACCTGTAATCATGGTGCAAGTGAGTATAGATTATATATCTCTTATATTATAATTACAGTATTTTATTCATTGCACTATAGGTACTACTATATCAATCACCTGATGAGAATATTACATTCAATAAAAATCATAACAACAACACTACAATGATCTCATCACTGACATTCATGATGTTAAATCCTATTCATTTAGAAATTCCATTACCTTATATCACCTTTCAAACTTGGAAGACAGTAATGTTTGCTTAATACTGTTTGGTGGTAGAAATAGGAACTATGATGGCACCTGCCTAGATAGCCGTTAGCAACTGAGACCTACCAATAGTAATTGTTAGTATTAAAGTTATTTATTATTTACATTAATATACAACATGTAACTATTGCAGAATGTATCATTTAAATACAGTGACAATGGCGCTTGGATCTATAAGAATTTAGAGTTTGGAATTGATTTGGATACAAGAATCGCTCTTGTGGGACCGAATGGAGCCGGCAAGTCGACACTCCTCAAACTTCTTTATGGAGATGTATGGAAACATTATTAACATTTCTCTTATTGTTCCCTTTATTGGAAGTCATTTTGTAAGAATCAAGGCTCTTTATCTACCATGCTGGCCAAATTATAAAATTATTTAAACATTCTCTACATGTTCCAGGAACGGGTTGTAAGAACGTATTTTAATGCTATTTAACTTTCATAGTATTTTACTATAATATTCATATGCCTTTTTTAAAATATGGCATAACTATTTTTCTTATAATAGAGAGATATAAATTAAATTGTTTCCTATCTTGATGTACAAATAATTTGTGTTACAGTTGGTGCCCAGTACTGGTATGATACGTAAGAACTCTCACTTACGTATAGGTCGTTACCATCAACACTTGCACGAGCTGTTGGACTTGGATCTATCTCCTTTGGACTACATGCTGAAAGAGTTTCCCGAGGTCCGTGAACGTGAGGAGATGAGGAAAATTATTGGAAGATATGGACTAACTGGACGACAACAGGTGAGTAATTATATAACGTGCAGTTCAGGTAAAAATGCCTTATATTTCTTAAA
Source organism: Ornithoptera alexandrae (assembly GCA_029030555.1). Taxonomy (NCBI): domain Eukaryota; kingdom Metazoa; phylum Arthropoda; class Insecta; order Lepidoptera; family Papilionidae; genus Ornithoptera; species Ornithoptera alexandrae. Next base: position 1,626,512 of record JARDVY010000301.1, on the reverse strand, counting down.
AATTTTATCTATTTGATTAACTTCATGCTTTATTAACCCATAGGCATCTCCTCAAAATAGGCAAAGATCATAATATAAATAGCACCGTATTCACAGTGTAGTAAGATGAAGACTATGGTAAGCCTTGTCTGTCACAGAAGGTATCTAAAACGATTAACGGGTTACACAGGTCTTGAGGGTGGGGACCCATCAGGAGCAGACTAAGGTCTAAACATACTAGGGCTCGTAATTCTTGGAGCTCGAACATTATAACCAAAACTACCAAACACAAAGTATGTGTCATGTCTGGGAAATAGGCCTGTACTTAAAATGTTGCCAAGGGCTCCCTTTACCGTCAGTCCACTCCTGGGGGCCCTTGTCACTCAATAAGCAAACTTGTGTAGGACAGCAAATACAACACGATTCTGCACTCACAGTTAATCGGCAATGGTGCTAAGGAGGGACTCATATTTTGAGATTTATAAAGCCAATGTGTAGAAGGCTGATGATGTGATCTGTATGAGACTCCAGGGCCCGTCCTAATGCACTGGAGGAAACCACTCATGGGGTTTATCAGGGTAAAAAATTCACGTAACTCTGACTCTAAGAAGCAGGGTATCTTTAGAATATTTTATCCCCACAAATAAAAAAAGGGTCAGCATCATTCATACTAGACATTTTCCAGTTTATTTCTATAGTATTGTACTATGTTACTGTAGTCTTCTTTGTCTTTGTCGCTCTCTGTCTGGAGTTTGAATGTGGAATGGGAATAGATTAGAATTTAAATATTACACAAGTAAATATTACTATTAACTTGCAGGTATGCCCAATGCGACAACTGTCAGATGGGCAACGTTGTCGCGTCGTGTTTGCATGGCTCGCATGGCAGACACCACACCTCCTGCTACTCGACGAACCTACCAATCATTTGGACATGGAGACTATTGACGCATTGGCAGATGCTATCAATGACTTCGACGGTGGCATGGTACTGGTCAGTCACGACTTCAGGCTTATCAATCAAGTAAGTTGTGATTTGTTTAAATATCAATGTATACAAAAAAATTATCAAACTTTACAGTAAGATGAATAAATTTTAAAACCAAATGTTGTTAATGTTTTTAGTATGTAAATATCCTGCTAAAAATATAGTTATGTTACAGTTAGCTTGGTTTTTTTTAAATAATATAAGTTAACATATCACTCCTATATTACATGATTGATGTTTGGAATGGTATTAAGTACCTCCATTGTGTAATAATTCAAACAGGTGCTGAATAATGATCTTGTATAAATGTTTCAAATTAATTGTCTTTTTGCTTTATAATGAGAATTTGATAAGTTTAAGATTACACTAATCCAACGATGCATTGGCAGGTTGCAGAGGAGATATGGATATGTGAGAATTCCACCGTGACAAAATGGAATGGCGGTATTCTGAAGTATAAGGATCATCTAAAATCGAGGATTATGAAGGAGAATGCTGACAACGCAGCGAAAATACGCAAATAGTCAATTGTTTAGTCTCTTTTTTCAACATGTACGTGTTACTCGCACCATTAGATTACGACATATATTTATATCTCTCTTCTTAACTTCATTAGTCTAATTGTCTTTCTGATGTGAGTTGTATGGGCGAAATGTTATACAAATTTAACATAAGATGATTTTAGGCAACTTTTCTATATTTGAAATGGGCATTAAAAAAATTTTTCGAATTCATATTTTACCATCTTTAATCACGACGTAAATTTTACTGGTGTTAGAGGATGAAAAAGTTTTAAATGCCGGTTTATTTCTTTTTTTGGAGAGCTACCTATTCATCAAATTTCGCCCTAGTGTATGATGCATCAATGGTTCAGCCAGTTGTAGAAACTAAAGGACGTTTGTTAGTTTTACTAGCTGATAGCAATACATGTATGCAATGATAGAATAATACTATTCGAAACATACTAAACAGACATTCAAAAACAATGTAGATTTATTCACGTTCTTTTTATAGTTCTTAAATATTTTGATATTAATACTTACTATTTAAATTTTTGCTATTAACGTTCACACAAAATTTTTTCTGTCAGTGTTCCTGTATCGGATAGAACTCACTACTAGTTTTAACAATCGACTAGTTTGAGAAATAAAGTGATAATACAATAACAATTTGTTTGAGTTTTTTCCTCCTTTTAATTGAACGGCAAGTATAATATTGAACAACAAACTACGCTAAGGACATATTTATCATATGTCAGTTGAAAATATACTTAATTTTCACTTCACAGAACAAATATTTAGTTAATAATAAGAAACGCTAATATATTGCTATACATGTGTCTAAGAACATTGTTTTATGCATTTTATATATGATGGGTAATTTCAGCATGAAAATTTTTCTAAAACTTGCGACGTACGACGCGAGATTCAAAAATATAATGTAAACTTATAATTTCGTTATTACCACAAATTAGAAATTTCGTGAAAATATTTTATGCTTAATTTCTAAAGAGATCTCTTATTTGTTCTTTTTTCAAAAGAAAATAAGAAAAACGTACTTCAGTGTCTGTCAAGACGTGTCACAGATTTTTTCAATGATATTGTTTTCTTCTAATATAAAAACTAATATCTATTAAAGTTTATAATTTTACGAATAGATTTATTGTATATGTTTGTTTATGAGATTACGAAGTTCATATGAATTATATTTGTTCGATCCTCTAAGGATTTATTTTTGTTTTAAACTGTGATTATATCGTTTCGCTATGTCAAAAAAAGATGATAAGAAAGGTAAAGATGAGAAGAAGGATCAAGGCAGTAGTGCATTTGTAAAAGATTTTCTCGCGGGTGGCATATCAGCTGCGGTTTCAAAGACTGCGGTGGCGCCGATAGAGCGTGTGAAGTTACTGTTACAAGTACAACATGTGTCTAAACAAATATCAGAAGACAAGCGGTACAAAGGTAATATCAATCATTGAGGATATCTCATTTTTGTAATAAAATGCTAAAATATACTAAACTGTACTAATGATTTTAAATGTCATTGTCATAATGTAGATTAATAAATTTTTAGGAATAATGGACGCTGTAGTACGTATACCGAAGGAACAAGGAATTATGTCGTTCTGGCGTGGTAATTTAGCGAACGTACTTCGATATTTCCCAACGCAGGCTCTCAACTTCGCATTTCGAGATGTATACAAGGGTTTTTTTCTTAAAGGCATTGATAAAAATGTTCAATTTTGGAGATATTTTGCGGGTAACTTGGCTTCAGGTGGCGCCGCAGGGGCAACCTCGTTATGTTTTGTGTATCCTTTAGATTTTGCTCGAACCAGGTAAAAATACTAGCACAGTAATTTTTTAGAATCCGTAATATTTTGAGAGTGGACTTTTTAAATCAGCAATTAATAAACTCTTGTTTTTCTAGATTAGCTACAGACGTCGGAAAGGGCAAGAGTAAAGAGTTTAATGGTTTGATCGACTGCCTTGTTAAAACTTTAAAGTCTGATGGTCCAATTGGATTGTACAGAGGTTTTATTGTATCTGTGCAAGGAATCATTATATACCGGGCAGCTTATTTTGGCTTTTATGACACTGCTCGCGGCATGCTACCTGATCCGAAGAACACACCGATTTTAATATCTTGGATGATAGCACAGGTTACTAAATATTTCATAATACATTTTTTTCAATTTTACAAGGTGTGCATATCGAACGAAAGTCGTAGTTAAAAGTCTTGAGGCTGGATACAATTTTTTTTATTATAACATTGATGACTGGTGAAGTGATAATGTACGCTGATAGAGCTAGGTAAAATAAAACCATAATATTTGTCAGAAATAATACAGAAAAGAAAATCAAAAGCAGCTCCTAAGTTAAATCTAATTTATTTTCTTTTATAATTGTTAAAGTTTATTTTTTTATTTTCAAAAAATTTCGGCATAAAGTTCGCGGTGTACGATTTCTAAAAAATAACGAAAACATAAGATACATAAATTAAATCCGAGTACTGGTTCAATTAATAATTTTTATACAGGTCCAAACAGGAGATTTTATAAGGTATCATGATAAATAAGTAAATAAAATTTCGCAGACTGTTACAACCGTCGCGGGGATTGCTTCTTATCCCTTGGATACTGTGAGACGAAGGATGATGATGCAATCAGGGAGGCCCCTTAACGAACGACAATATAGAAGTACCGCTCATTGTTGGGCCAAAATACTGAGTACAGAAGGGCCTGGTGCCTTTTTCAAAGGAGCTTTCTCGAACATTCTCCGAGGCACAGGAGCAGCTTTTGTGCTAGTACTGTATGATGAGATCAAAAAATTGCTATAAATGTTCCTGTGCGTCATCGGAGTTCAGTTAACATTTATGTAATGTTTGAGTAATACTATATTTATTTTCAGAAGCATTATTTATAAGAGCGTATATTTAAATACCTTTGCTTCATATATATATATATATCTATTTATTAACTGAGTCCTATGTATTGATTCGATTTGAAATAGCTGATATTAATAACAAGCACAAATAAATGGATTTTTATTTATTTTATATCACATAACAACGCTACTCCTCTCAATGTCCAATGTCGAGGGTTACTGTCGGTCTCAAAGTCTATGGATCCAACGTACTTAGCATCCGTTCTCTGTGGTTTTCTATAGATTGGACACTCGTACAACCTGGGGTCTTTGCCAGCGGTCGTGTTTATTGCAAATATGTATATAACCGGCATTTGCTCATAAAGTACTTTGGGTTTGGATTCTATCAGTTTCCCTGTTTTACGATCGAGAGATGCACCTGTGACAATAAAGGTTATCGTATTATTTATTGTGAATAAACATATATACAAACATCTAGAAGTATTAAATCTTCGTCGCCTTAGTGATTGCCAACTTGGCGTAATTATTGATCACTTCAAACAATAATAACAGGTTATTGTTCAATGATACCTATGATACAATGTTTATCGACTATTACATCAAATCCAAAATTTTGTCTATCGCTTATATTAAACTAACAAAGTTTATTGCTAAGTTTATATTTTATAGATTTGTCGAATTGCCGATTCGAATCTGCCACCATAGAATTTTAAGATTATATGTAATAGGAATTGCGACAAAACATACCTTCGAGGAACAATCCATATACATATACGCCTTCAACCGGGCCCTCGTGCACATCTTCTCTATTTAGCTTTGTTATATGATTTTGCAGAACCACCGAATCTAATGCCCAACCCTTGTGACTTCTTGTTACTTCCTGATGACGGGAAAGTATTAACTTAAATACTTGCATTATTCTTAAATTAAAATTAAGAAAAGAGCTGCTTCTTATTACGCAGCCCTTGGTTTGTACATTTCTGTTACCTGTCTCATAGCTGTAAGAAATCCTTGTGGATTAAAAAACCCTGTCATCCAGAAGGTGTGTGGTCGACCATTACGCAGCCAGGCTCTGTATTGCTGCTCACGTTCCAACAGCTCTGTGTACCAAAATCCTAAGGTCGCCGATTCCCATGACACCTATTTTATCAAAAATATTTTAAAGTTTACCAAAATGGGAAAAAACCCTTAAGTTTTATATACTAATGTGACAGTTGAGGGGAAGATTGACTGGTGGATTATCGAAATTGTATTATATAATTATAATAAGAATTATTCATAACAGCTGTTTGTAACGGAAAATTACGCTGTAGAAACATATATTATATTAAATTTATGGAAAATCTTGAAATAATATTAATAAAAACTATTTGTGGTTGGTCTCTATAGCCTGAGACGGTTTATGTAGGTACCGACATCGAGCATATTTCTCCAGCTAACAGATGTGTTTGGGGATTATTGTGTTCCAGTTACAAAGGGGTTGTGAAATTATTTTAGTATGGAGTATAAAAATGTGTTGTGTTTATAACATAGCACCAGTTGTACTTTTTGCTTGTTATGTCTCTTGATATTTTAAAAAAAAACAGCATACCTTTGACCACTGATTTGGTATCCTAGCATCATACATAGCGTCCAAAGATTCTCTTAGTGCTTGACTCATTACAATCGTACCATCTATAGCCAGCTTCAAATCGCATAATGTCGTGTATACAGTTTTTATTACGCGTTGTATTCTATCTATTTCCTGTCTGTGAAACGAAGGTTTAATCAGTTGCCTATATTTTTTTGACTTTTATACACGGACATAACAAATATAACTTATTACATTAATATACATTACGTTATGTAGATGCTATGTTGAAGTTACCTTAAAAAGATATTCATAGGCAAAAATGCGCCCATCTTCTGTAAAGACTCGCGAACTTCGAAACTAACATACTGCTTAGGTAATTTTTCTAACATGTCTTCAGCTAGGCGATAAACTATGCTCTCTCTAGTTTCTCCACCTTGACTTCCCCCTTCTTTGGGTTGTACACTAAGTATAGTGTCCAAAATGTCTTTAGCGCTATTAATTTGGTACGTAATATCGGCATTACCGTGCAAACCGAATACTTCAGGCGTATCTGTTAAAGGCAATTGATTGATGTAATCTATGTAACCTTGAAGATTTCTAGATTGAGGCACTTTATAACCTTTGTAAAATTCAAAACCGGGTCTTAAAAGTACATCGCAGAACCACACGTTAGTAAACGTCGTCAGTAAACGTTTGTCAAAATCGTCTGTGACCCGTCCTCCGTACTGTACTTCTCCAAGCATGTAGCAGATGGTAGGCCACGATATACCTTTCTTTGGATCAATATCATCTAAATGATTCTGAATAAATTGGACGCTTGCTGCATAATCAGCTTGATTAAACTCATAAGGTATGTTCCAACCCAAAGGTCCAAATTTTCTTCTTTCTTGAACGATTGTATGTAAAAATGCTACCGCATACAGAAGTGGTGGCCATTGCGACAGGGATGAATAGTCTAAGGTGTCTTGTGTGATATTTTGATAAGTTCTCTTCATACTTGCACGTATACCTTGAGGCGGTTCGTTTGTGAATTTAATAGCCATTTGTAGCAAGCCTATAGGGAAGTCTGTATGCACTTCAGTTGTGAGCCAAAGTCGAAAGGATTCTTGCATATGTTCAGTTTCAATTAACGCATCCATCGCCTCTACGCAAAATGGAAGTGACAAATGGATATTTTGCAGTAATACCCAGCCACCTTCATTCATAGAGTCCGATATCATTTTTCGGGCAACAATTTCTTGACCTTGGCCCATAGAAACAGCTTTTAAAACTGTGAAAAGTAAAATATTATATAAAGGAAAGATTTAAGAATTATAAACTTATTTATGAATAAAATATACCGATGTCTTTGGATTTAGCCAATGTTGCTATTTGTCCAGATGGATCAGATCCTATTGATAGTATACAAATAAGTGGAGTCCGGGGCTCCGATTCTTCCCATGTGCTTTCGAGATTAAGGATACGCCCTTCCCCGTATTCCGGTCCGAGCGAATCTAAAATTATATTCAAATAAATTTAATATTAGTTCGTTTATATAATGGTATCATATCTTAATCAATCATATCTTAATGAATAGATTGATTTTATTAATGCACCGACAAGTAATATGTTCAATGTGTGTTTCAAGTAATATGTTCGAATATGTATTATATGTATACATGGAAGATGGAGAAAGAGTAACAATTTTTTTTATCTTATGAAAAATATTTACATAATCATAATATAGCTGCTCAAGGCTTGACTTACCTTGACATTGTATTTGATACACTTTAAATATAGTATTTCTATACCATACATACCAACAATATATTTTCTAGCCTGAGAAAGAGTTCTGTCGGGACTCCAGGATCTTATAAGTAGCAATTTTCGAAAAACATCGAGACTCTCGTTATATCCGGAGGGAATTATTTCTTCTTCAGGTTTTGCTTTTTCATACCAAATGCGCCATTCCTTTTCATTAGTAGTTATCTATTATAATGATTAAGATATAATAAATTAGTTACAAAACAATATTTGTTTTATACTAAAAATATATAAGATTGATATACGTACTTTTTGTAAGACGTCTGAAAATGTTTTTAATTTGCTAATTTCAACTAAATTAAGCCATGTTATATCTAAAATCCATTTATATGGTTTTGGTGTTACAGCATTTAAATCGAGAGATGCTCCTCCTTTTACAAAAGCCATAAATTCGTCATGAGATATAAGACTTCGATGGCAGTCTATTTTCATTGCCAACATCAAAGTAAATAAAGCTTTGTGCCTTTCGTATAAACTACGCAATGTAAAGGCCCATACTTCATGAGTAAGATATTTCAATATTAAATTTATTCTTTCTTCGGTAATATTACTTTTAGTCGATTTGGTTATAGAATTGTCAAAAATGTTAAGAAATTGTTTTAACGAGTTTTGATACATAATGTTTACATTACTCATCTCAACAATCAAAAAATATAAAATTGAACCTCTCGCAGCCACTGCACGAAATTCTTCTCTTGCTTTAATTATTTTTTTCTCTGTTACTTCAGCAACTATTAATTTTTCATTTACTTCTTCTGCCGTTGTTTTTGTTATTTGTAATACCTGTATAAGAGCTTCATCGTCAACTAAAGATCCCTCTGATGACGTCAATCTGCACAGTAAGTTACTTTCTAATTCTTTCATACTTCTTTGATTTTTCATCACAGATTCAAAAAGAGCAACTCGCTCTTCTTCTAAATCCGATTTTTCCATTAAAATTACACGGCCTAGTAATTGATCTTCAAGTCCTTGCATTGTCACAGTAAAATCTATTATCGATGTTTTTGCACTAATTTCTGGCGAATATGCGGGGTTAGGTAGTTTTGTCGTAATGTAGAGCATGAAACCAGGCATGACATCGCATTCTTTGTCACCAACAATAACTTTCTCAATAGAACCAGATTTTATAAAATTCTTCTCTAAAACATTATCTATGACTGGATCAAGTTCAACACCTACGTCTTCAATTAAAAGAGGTCTTCCAAGAGATAAACTATCTTCAAGATGTGTTCTAAAATATTTATGGTTGAGTGACGTAATTTGAAGTTCATTAGTGCTCTCTTTATTTTTAATCCAGTTTTTACCTTGACTTTGTGGATCGACTAAAAGGGGATAAGAACTAGATTTTGTAACAATTAAAGCATTCTGTACAGATAGTTCATCATTAGGCAAACCTTGTAAGGTCCATTCGGAAATGGTAGCATTTTCGACTAACATATTTGTAATATTTAAATTATTGGTTACTGGTATATGTTTGCTCTGGAGAATGCCCATCCATGTATTAAACAAACTATTTCTAAATTCTTGATTATAAGGCCCACAGTATGATAAAAATCCTGTTGCTAACACCACGTCTCCAACCAATCTGCCTAGTTGTTCCTTGAAATCTTTACTTTGTTGAGTCCATCTAATTTTTTCTCCCCCCAAACCATTTATTAAAGCAGTGGCTGCGGTCATTTTTCGTAAACAAACATTAGCAGCATCTGTTAATTGTTGTTTTTCGGAAACGGCAGACTCGTATTGCTCCTTAACTTTTCGAAGCGACATTTCTCTTTCTTCCAGTTGTCTTTCCGCTGAAGCCAGATCTTCCATTGCCACCTTAAACATGAAAATAGTTCATTTATATAATTATAAAAGGAGAACTTAAAAGTTTAAATCAACGAAACATACCTTCAATCTCGCCTCTTGTAATAAAAGATTTGCCTTCAAAGGCAACACTTCCTTGTTAACGCTGTGAAAGAAAGCCATAGCTTTTGTCCACGATAATAAACCAGCCACATCGCCACACACGCGCTTTGCAGTGTCCATATTATAATCCTCCATTTCAAAATAAGGCACCAGGTGTTCTACCATTTCATTGTTGATTATATCTTTTGGATAATTTTGTAGCTGTAGTAGAAACGTAGTGCTGGCCATCATCTATAAACGTAAAGAAAGGTAAACAACTACAATTACATATTAATGATAAATTTATAACTATTAATTATAAAATTTCTACAACCTTAAGAGATTCGGCCCAGGATGGTTTAGGACATGGAGCTGCTGTATCTGGTATTAAAGGATGTAATCTGCGTTGAAATAAAATTAATACACAATCCATAATTCTCATTATTAGATGTGGTGGTCTACCTAATTTTCGGACGGTTGCAATATGCGCTGGTTTTATTGTATTAAGAGCAGCTTCGGCTTCTTCAAGAGCAGGCTTAGCGGCTTCTAATTTTATTTCTGCTTTTTCCTTTTCTTCAGCAATGTAACCTACTAAAGCTTCTGCCTTTTCCTTTACTATCTGTACTTGATTCTTCACTATTTCTGCTTGCATTGCACGTTCTGTCACTTCAGAGAGAACTCGATCGGCTTTTTCAGATGCTAATGCTAAATCTTGTTCCATTACAGCTAAATCTTTCTTTAAAACTTCGACAGAAATTGATGCTTCACGAAGTTTTTCCAGCCCTGTATCCATTCTTAATGCTCCATCACCTAGCTCTTTCTGTTTCATTTGATATATTGTTTTATAACCTCCTATAAAACTAAGGTATGATTTCGGAGTAACATGCGAAGATCTTCGAAATCTTTGAAAATAGTCCGCTGACACTTTAGAAACTACATCCTGTATTGTCCCTAATACAGTAACGAGTTCCTTTTTTACTTCTTTAGTACATTCTATCTCAAACTCTGCCAAAAAATGATCAGCCACTGAAACTAAAGCATCTTTTGGCCATGGTTGGAACCAGTCTATAGTGCAACCAGATATTAGTGCAGGAAAACGCAGAGCCCGGTACCGAAAAGCTTCACTGACCTGTAAAAATAAGATAATTATAATATAATTCAGTACATTCATAAACATAAATGTCAATTTTTTTTGTACATACTGGTGAAAAGCATAAAACAACATGAAGATTCTGACAAGTTCTGTTTAGAAAATACTCCATAACTAATTCATTTGTTAAAGTTCTTTTCTGGTTTTCGCGTTTCATAATGGGCGTTAATTCTGAAATAATTTCTTGCTGTTCATCTTTAGTAAATAGATTAGATATCACTCCAGACGATAAAATATTATTCAAATACTCCAAAAATCCTTCTTCCTTGATATCTAAGTCAGTAAAAATGAATGTGGTTCCTTTTCCTTGTACGCCACATGAACGGTACAGTAATTTGAGATCCTCTAGAAAGTTTCCAACATTATATGATCTTGTTAATGCAATTTGAAAAGAACGGTATCCCGCAATAAATGTTGACAATTTTGTTAATGATTGTTTTCCAGAGCCACCCACGCCTACCAGCATTACATTCCCTCTAGGATGTCTTATAACTCGCGATATTTTTACTAAATGAAGCATTGCATCGGGGAAGAACACTAAATCCATTCCAGATCCTCTAACCATTTCATTAAACTGTGAAAGAAACATGTCAAGTCTATCTCGTAATTCAGAGAAATCAAACACTGGTTCATATACTTTAGGCAATTCCATATCTGCATCTTCTCCTTCCTCGCCTGTTGGTTCAGGTGCATCTCTTAAAAAAAAAAAATTAAATAACGAAATCTTCGAAAAGGATTAATTCTATTATCACGAACTTTTATAGATTACATTTACCTCATGAAATCAACGAAAACAGGATCTCTCTCCATCATTTTTTTGTATTCTACTCCCAAAAGCTCAGAAGTTATGTCGTATAATGCGTTGTTAAACCAATCTTTATCAGACTGATGTGTAAATCTATCAGAGAAAACACGGGAACATTCGTGTTTCCATAATAGCATCAGACACTTTTCAGATTCAATAACAGTAGGTAGAGTTCCAACCATGCCCTGCCAAACTCTCGACAAATCTCTTAATGAAAATACGTAATGGAACTTTGCTGGTGTAGGTAATAATTTTAGACGAGTTCGCGTCCAAAGTTCTCGAGTTAAAGGTATGACTCGTTTTATAAGGGATCTTACATCTGTAGTAAATCCTCTCTTTGTATTATAATGACCTTCTCCTATAACTTTAAAAATTTTATCGATAGATTCATTATTCGGTAGAGGACAATTAAATATAGAAAATTGCCTTTTCAAACGAGATGGAATATCATTCCGTCCCCCACCTAAAAGAAAAGTGTTAGTTGAAAAAAAAATATGTTTTTAATAAAAAAACTGTATTGAAATGATTATACCTGGTTGGCCCATAGCGCCTAAGAATTGTATATCTACAATAGTAGTAAAATCTCCTGGTTTTTCTAAACTGTAAAATCCACCCATACTCATAGTTTGTCTTACAATTTCATTTGTTACTTGATCACCCCATTCATTTATTTGTGGAAGGTTTATGTCATCTATGAAGACTAACATTTTTTTTCCTCCTGGGGGACCGAAAGTCATGCCACTTCGTTTTTCGACATAGCTTTCTATAGTTTTCTGAAACTGGTAAGGACTTGTAGCTGAAGAAAAATTAAACGAACGACCCATAAATAGTTCCGGGTTGGCATTTTTCATATAGGCTTTCATCATGACAGTTTTCGCCGAGCCTTGCTCTCCTAAGAGAAGTACTGCTTTACCTTGTTTAGCAATACAATGTATTAGATAGTTAATTCTCACATTATCTACAATTGGAACAAGAATACTTGAGTAATCCGGCGTTGCTGTATCAGGATATTGATAGTTAGTCATCAAATCATCCCATAATTCCCATTTACCCGTATGTTTCACGTAAAAATCAAACAAAATACTAGGTTTATTATTAGGATGCTTTGGTAATTCCAAAATGTCTTTAAAGGTTGTTTTTAAATACTTATCAAATTTTACTCTGTCCTCTGTTTCAAGAAGGGATCCAAATCCCCATATTAATGCGAAAGTATAAGTTTTTTGTAAATGCTCATGACTAAAAAGAATAACTTCTTCAACATTCTCCTTTTCTTCATCGTCTTCTATGTCACCGTTTATTGATTTATTAGCGGAAGAGTCCTCAACTTCTGTAATTTGTGGTGGTACCAGTCCTTCTAATAAGTTAAGCATTTGAAATACAATATTGCTTTGAAGGACACGCATACTGAATATTAGATTTTGAGTACACCATGTATATGTGTTTAAAAATGTATGTTCAAATAATGTACTAAATATTTCTATTTCTGTTTGAGATCTCGTCTTCAGCCATGCACTGAGAACTAAAAAAGAACTTATTAAGTAAACTGTTTACAATTTTAAATATGTGAATTATATTTTAAATCTTTACCTGGTTCCCAATCTAAACCTGAAGAACTCATATAAACCATACCGTTACGAGATACTGTTGCTGGTGAGGCGTTATCAATGTTTTCTGGCTCGAATATTATTTTTGAAGTAGGAGACATGGTTAAACGATCACCATTGGCTAATGTTAACGTTTTATTATCATCGAGCACTGAATTTAGATTCTCGATCCATATACTATCTACAGGTCCATCTAGTACCAACCACATATGTTCCCCTGTTTTTATTTTTAGGGTCTTTCGCCATAGTGCAGAAAATATGCCATCGGTCCAGTCATTAGTAGCAACATCCAGACGTCCAAACATTTGTGCAGCTGTAATAGCTTTAGGATTCATGCGCATTTCTCTGTAATTATTTTTTATATGGCGTTATTTATCAGTTTTCAATTTGTGTTAGCAAAAAATACTTAAGACAATTATTTACCTGTGAGGTTCTTCTATATCAGATAAAGCGGTCATCAACGTATGTATACAAGTGGTTTTACCTGCGCCTGGTGGTCCTAGGATCATAATTCCATGACGCACTCTTTGAGTTTCATACAGCTAAAAGTTTTTTGTTATCATTACATGTATTATTATTAAATACAATTAAAACTAACCATTGAAACAATACCTGTATAATCTTCAACACCCATGGCGGATGATAAATTAAGCCAGCTTGATCAACCTGTTTTTTGACTGCATCTTCCAGTTCAGGATACGTTGTTTTCTCTAATACTTGATTCGGAAATAAATCAGCCACTAATGAAATGAAGAGAGGTTCATCTTCATCAATTAATTTCGATAAGTTCATGTCTCGTAAAACGCGCATTACAATTGTACTCTCGTTATCTTTTGAATTAACGCGTTTGACTGCACCGAGAGTTCTTAATACAGAGAGAATATTTCTAAGACCAAAATCGTAGTGAACCTTAAAAATATAAAATACAAAAATGATTTCACTTTATTATTCATGTTAATATAACTGCGTTTAAATGACCACAGACCTGTTTAGTAAGCTGTTCTTCACATAACTTATAAAGTGTGTAAAATTTCCTCGCTAAAGTAATATTTTCGAGAAAACCGCAAGACGCTAATTTAACTCTAATGATGATTTGTCTATCCGGCACCATCATAGCTACTGTGCGAAACTGTATTTTCAAGTTTTCTGGTAGTTCTTTCCGCCCAGCGTAACCAGGATTCTGGGAATTCATATTGAATAATATTGTATAATAAAGCTATAATAATTGTAAAGAATATCGAATATTTGCATTGATAATATTTCTATCAGAAACACTTTTTTATTATAATTTACCACTAATTTTCAAGTTATTTGAGTAGTTATCAGAAAATATAAAAAAGTAGCTATAATATTTACCATGGTAATAAATATACCGAATTCAGGTGACATGTCGGACATATCACCATCTGTGAAAAGAAACGTTTTCTTCTTTTCCTTTTTAGCTGCGAGCACCACGGCGACTTGCTGGGCTGCTACTGATAAAACAGGCAATTCAATCCGGTTAAACTCATCAAAACATCCCCACGAACCAGACTGAGCGAGACCTTTGTAAATACGCCCGAGACCTCTGTAAATGTAAAGATATATTTCAAAAGGTAGAATAGTAATGAAAATTAAGCTATTAATGATTTCTCACCTATAATCCATTTGGTCGGAGCAGTTGAATACAACTACATACTTTGCCAAAGTTTTACCCATATCTTTTACAGTCTCCGTTTTGCCAGTCCCTGCGGGGCCGCATGGTGCACCGCCCATACTCATAGCCAACGCTTGCGCAAGTGTTATGTAGCACCTATTATAATGTTAGTTATTAATATTAAGAAAATATTAATCAACTATACTGTGCACGAATTTGATCAAATTATTTAATTAAAACAAAAAATTGTTATGAAAAAAGCGTATACACTTAAATTCACTATAATAATGAAACTTTTGTTATTGGAAAATATTGTAAATATGGTTTTATTTATTTCATTCAATCAACAAAACCGAAAAAGGTATAGTATACATATACTAGTAAAGATATAAACAATGAATATCCTATTACAAAGACAGATTAGAACAAATCAGGCAATCAACATAAATAACCAATATAAAAGCATATTTGAGTATATATATTGTAGATATAAAGGATATTTATAGAGTATTTGTAAAACATCAAGAACCTGTCTGTTAACGGCGTAATGACTAGTCTTTCAGTACATCCCAAATATTCATTTTGATAGGTAAAGATTACGTCAGTGACTGATATCCAAGTTTTGTCTGCGTCTTCTTTAAAATAGAAACGACACTGCTTCAACCACTCGAAGTCGTTTGCAGATCTTACATTAAGACGGCACTGAAATAAAATGTGCATCATGCTGTTATATTATCCTTATATATTATTCTTAAAGGAAATGTAATCATACGCGAAAAAATGTTATAAATTCTTACCAACATATCGAAAATATCCCTTTGATGAACGTGTATAGTTATAAGAGTTTCGAATTTGATACGTTCTATCTTTTGCAGGTCCCTCGTGGTTTGGTCGATAAGCGTATTAAGGAGTTCCAAGAACTTGTTGTTAGTTTCCATCATAATTTTTTTGTCCTGACGGGCTTGCATCAAAGCGAGCTCGGCATCTCTTGTCCATATTATTTGAATGCCTAGAAGTCCAACCTGTGCAATGAAAACAACCAAAATCAAATTCAAATCAAAATCAAAAACAAATTTATAATATCTTTTTTTATCTATAATATCTACATATATTGCATAGAATCTAACCATAAGATCTGTGAAAAACTGGGACCAAGAGAATTTAATTAAGCAAAAAAATTTGAAATTGAGCTAAAATTTGAAACATTACCTGAGCGGGCATTTTGTCAAGAAATAACAGTAAGTTAAAAGATGGGTCATTGATAACAGATACACCATTTCGTATAATTGAATGTAGGCTGCTCTGAGCGGATTGAAGAAGTGAAGTCAACCACGTTTCCACTGAACCCTCGGCTCGTACTGGTCGCTCAAGTTTAATCTCTTCACCCTCTGATGACACTATTGCTACCATTTTATTATACTCTGCAGAATAAATATTTACGTATTATTCAAAACATGATAAGTTATTATAAAAAATAATAAAAAAGTTCTAGTCACTCACCAATATCGTGAAATTTAACATATCTTATGTTATCAAAAATAGACAGCAAATGGTTTTGAATAGTATGTGAATCTGAAGCTTGACCTAGTATCTCAAGCAGCGCAGGATCCGACACAAAAAAAAATCTTGGAAACATAGTTCTCTTTTTCTCCAAATAACCGCTCAAACTCTTCTGACAGAGTTCCAATTGCTCTTGAAGATGAGGTAAAAGTTGTCGTAAGAGATCGTCTCCAACGCAACAAGACACAACGCCTGGTGTTTCGTGAGCCCTTTGCATGATTTTTTGCCATGATTTGTCAATTTTAGAGAACCGTTTGGCTTCCTTTGGCAGCTGTTTGGCAATATCTCCGCCAACAAATACTGCTTCTAAATATACCCACATATTCTGCACTAATAACCATCTTTCCAGAATCTCGTTAGTGCTTTGCAAATCATATAGCCACTGTTGTATTTGTTTTCTGAATGGTGCATTGTATCTGTGAGAGAAAATCTATCTTATATGTTTATCATCATCATTTCGGCAGATTAAAGTCCACTGCTTAATATAACTTTAATATATAATTAGAGGTAAACTACTCGCTACAGTTAGCATGTAGGTTAACGAGCAATATTTTGAAAATAGTCATAAAAGAATTTGTTGCCTTTCTCCTGAAGTTGTTCCATATTAGTCGGCTTTTATGACAGGAAAAGGGTAATGTTACATTACCCTTGAAATGATATTCTAACTCATTTCGCAGGAATGATTATAACCATCTTTTTGTTCAGTCATTAATTTCATTAAATACAATAAGTCAAGTTGTCAAAGTTCCCAACGATTGTTAATGAATTAATTTTATACACAATAAAACCAAATTTTTACAACAATACACTTCTATACCTATTAGAAAGGAGTGACCCTAAGATCATAAGGCTGTCTTCAAGTTGACCAATCGTTTCTGCGGTTGTGTCACCTCTGAGCAACAACTCGCCACGGTTGTTGAATGTCTGGAACGTAAGCTCGTGGACTGACCACTCATTTGTTACTTGGCGTAACTTCGCTTCAATATCCTTTTCTTTCATGGCAGAAATGCATATATCCTAAAAATAACAAAAAGAAGGAATTATTTAAATATATTTAAATGAATGAACAGTCCTTAATAATCCCAGTATCAGGACTCGTGTTTTTCTCTCACCAAGGTAAAATAAGATTTTTTTTTGTTTATTTCCAATTAACCCTGATTTTATTATTCAGGGCTTTACCTTATCCCTATTATTTACAAAATTTTTACACAACATTTATTTACAACATATTCGCTACTATTGACTATTTACAATTTTTCTAACTTTATTTCGATTCTTTAAAATAAGATATTTATATGCTTAAGTTATTAAAAAAAATTTCATAATATTATAAAAGCCTATAAAACAGTTTTAAATAAGCTTGTAGCTGCTACCATTTCGTTATGTTCTCCTGGTACTTCAGTATGTTCCACGATTCCTAGTTCAATACTTAGTCGTCGCAGTCCAGTAAGCATTGTACATGCGCAGTGGATTTGACCACGCCCCCAAACAAACTCAAATGTAGTGGGAAAAATACGAGTATAAAATATTAAGTAGAATGACATCTTGTGTAAAAACTAAAATCTTTTTTTAACTTATTCCATATTGGTTTATATTTTTCACATTATGCAACGAAATGACGAAACATACAAGAAATCTTAATGTATCTATCTATATATTATATATATTGTAGCAGTGTGACTCGCATTCTCTCATAAATCAAGGCCAGTTGTCAGTTGTGAGTCATGTCAATTTCCTCAAGATGCTTTCCTTTACCTGAATCAATCTGAATATCAAGCTCAGTGGAGATTGAATCGTATATAGTACCGCTTCATAAACTGAGCTAACAACAGGGTCTTAAAAAGTATTACACTAATATTTTATATATATAACTAGTCTGGCCATAAATACTCTTACATAAAAACTTTTCTTTTTTTTTCAACTTTTTAATTATTGTGAATTTGGAACATGTATATTATTTTAAAAACTTCTTTCGATTTTGCGCCACTTCACATATATTTCCGTATTTATTATCAAATTAAAATATAGAATGAGGTGTTAAAGAAAATAGGATTTCAGTGATCGCCTTGCACAAAGTGGGTATATGGGGCCGTCGGTCATATTCTAGACACTTCAAAAGCTTGGTACCAGCCGCATGTTCGTATATCGTACTAACAACAGATACAACAACACTTCCTCTGTCGAAGATCAGAAAAGATCGGGGCGGCCACGTGCTGTTAGAACTACAAAGGTTGTTAATGCTGTTAAAGCCAGAGTTCGGCGAAACCCCATTAGGAAGCAAAAAATCTTACCACGAGAAATGAAGATTTCCACTAGGACTCTGTCGCGTATTATAAAACAAGACCTGAAGCTTGATGCTTATTGTTGATACACAGGACATACCCTAAATCAATCTTTACAATTAAAGAGAGTGGATCGATCAAAACGAACAAACCTTCTGTTGCGATACCCAGGTGAAAGACACAGAAATATCTTCTTTGTTGATGAAAAAATTTTCACATTTAAAGAACACTAAGTTTCCAACGTGCGATTACTCCGAGTCAGTAAGACTCGCAAATTGTTGCAGACCATCAAGAAAAGGAAAGTCGCATATCTAGGACATATTTTACGACACGACAATTATGAACTCCTGCAGTTAATAATTATGGGCAAAATCGCAGGCACAAAGCGCGTTGGACGTTGATAAAGGCTTTGTTACGTAACATCCGAGAAGGGACAAATTATGCCAGCGTAGCACAACTTTTACGCTTGGCACAAGATTGGGAGAAGTTCGCTGAGCTACCGGCCAACCTCCAGTAGTGAACAGGCACAAGAAGAAGAAGAACACTACAACAAGCAAAATGATAAAGTGTACGTTCACAGTTCTAAAGAAATTGCTCAAGTGGTCGGAAAGATCGTCGTGATCATCATCCTGCGTCAGTGATAGTTTAGTGGGGCGTGTCTTATCAAGGAGTCACAAAACAAAAGATACAGTCTTGAATAATGTTGTGAAACCTTTCCTTGGAAACAGTGCGTAAATCCATAGATTCGTGGTCATTACGAATAGAATATTTTTTTATTTTTTACTGGGAATAATAAATACATAAGTGTAAATTTTGATAATATTACATTACTTAATTAAAAAAAATAATTTTCATTTGTAACAGAACTTATGGCCGACACTCCTCTTCCCGCGCGGTCCCACCGCCACCGCATCACCGGTGCGACACCGGTTAGTCGCAGAGGGTACTCCCTCCGCGACTCCACTTCGGCTGCAAGGGGCAGTATGAAACCGCTCCTGTAGCCTGGCCGCAGAGGACAGCATAAAGCCGCCCCTACAGTCCCCGGTCGCTCCGGTGAGCTCCAGTTATCCAACCGGTGGTCTAACCTGGAACGGCCGCCTTGGGCCGGCCCTTTGCCGCGGGCCGGCCGGTTAGATTCCTTTTCGCTTCACCATGTGTCTGTGCCACGGTTACTTAGCCCCTCCGCCACGACAAGGTCGGAACCCGTCGGGGGGCGGAACTCTTAGTGTACATATAAACCAAGAAGAAAAACAAAAACAAAATTACCTCAATGTCTTCTTTGTTCTGGAGCAGCGGTGCTTCTAATATATTTTTTAAGCAAAAGTCTTCGTTATCTAGTTCAAAGTTATATTTAGTGACTTCCATGATACGCTGCCAGTGACGTGGTTTCATTGCTTTGTTTGCCATGAGCTCGAGTAGTGGGCACATGTCGTTGAAGTCGTCAATCGTTTTCTTCAAAGCGTAGAATGCGGGCCATTCCTTCAACCTTCAAGTATTTATTAAATAAATGATTTTAGACTTTCTTTTATCGTTAACATTTTCTTGTAAATCATTATTATTTCCCATAATTTAACTATCTCGGAAGCGAGGTAACGCGTGACTTATATTATTGGAAAATAGTCAGACAACCTTACCCCTTAGGCAACTTTCTACATCTATTTTGAAACTCCATGAGTTCATTGTTGATCTCTTCGATGTTCACTTCTCCCCACGGTATATCGTAGTAACTGCTCACTCTGTCTATAACATCGTTGTATAATTTATACAGTTTTTGAAGGAGATTTAATTCCTTCCTTATTTGAGCTAGTTCTGGATACTCGGTGTGCGGCAGGCCAAACAGCTCCTCGCCGTTTTGATACGTTTGCAATTTACGCCACATGCCGTCAAATCGATTCTGATGCAAGAAAATAAAATTCTTCATTTATTTACGCCATTTGTGGTTATTTAACACTTCATTAAATACACAAAGTACACATTGGGTGTTAGTTAAAGTACTGGAAGGTTTTACCTGCTATTTGATTACAGTCATGACGTAGCTCAAACTAAAAGCTAAGAAACAATAAAATGAATACTAGGTTTACGGGAATTTTGATAGTATTTGACAGCTCGTTAATACTATTTTAAATATGCTAGAACAAATTAAATAATATTGTAATAACTTAATTTTCCGTATAGTTTACTTGAAATAATATAAGCCTGTCGGACGCCTCGCGTGGACTCAAGCCCGCCTGCATTGGACCCGCGTGTCGATATTCATGACAATAATCGGTGTTGTCATGACGGAACTTGTCCAAATTATTCTTAAGGTCCTCCTCGAACTGCGGCTGCATCTTTAGTAGCTGCACATGCGATGCTAGAGCCATGGCCTGCAGTTGCTGCCATGAGTAACGGAGATTGTCCACTTGTTCCATATCCTCTTTACTGACTGGAAGCTCGTAACGAGTGATGATATTAAACGCTTCCTTAAAATATAGGATTGTAAATGCACATGTATCTGGTACCAAATTTATATCCAAAATAATTGCATAGACAAAATATATAGTATTAGGACAGACAAAATAAAGTTCACTTTGTTTATATTTTCTGCAATTTTTAATTGTGAGTAAATCGTACCTCCACCGGATCAATCTTCAGTTCCATATCGACTTCTTGCTCCCTAATCTTTTTGAGCGTCTCCATCACTGTTCTGACATCATCTAAATCCCTTATAGGTCTTTCCAACTTACGTTCTAAATCGTTCATTATAGCATAAACGTAGTCCATTTCACGTTTATATTTTTTACGCATTGCTTGACTTATTCTGTAAGTACCGTCTAGAAGAAATTGTAGAAACTGTTATACTTCTTTATAAAAACATTTATAAAGCAACTACTATAACGAAATTAAATACAATTATAATAATAAATAGTAATGTTTCTTACTTTTTAATTCTGTACTTATTCCTAACTTCAATTTTTCAGTAGACACCGCCAAACAATTTCCTATAATCAGTACATCCGGTTCAGTATAAAGCTTCGCTTCCAGCTCGCTGTGTCTTTTCAAAGCAATTTCAAAATCGTCCAAGTTCCACGCTAATAGCTGACGAAGTGTTTTTTCACATTTCCACAAGTAGTGATACGGTCTCCAGCGTTTTACCAAATTATTTAGTTCCTGAAAGATTACTACATATTTCAAAAAAAACCATACGCACAAGTTGTCTTAATATAAAGTTACATGATACTTACAATTTTAATATTTTGGGTACAAGTTGAGAGTAATGATAATGTTTTCATAATTTCTTTATTTTCCATAACGTGACTATAAAAGTTTTTTTGTTGCAGGGGAAATATCGGTTTCTCATCTGACTCCAGTCTATAATACTTTTTCTTTCGTATTTTTATCCCATCAACAATCCTCATACTTTTCTGCGCCATGTTTGTCACTGATTGGACCTGTTCGTCAAGCTTGGTAACTATTCCGAGCAGCTGGTTTGATTGGTGACCTGCGAGCTTCTTCCAGCTCACCTGCATGAATATAAATCGAGTGCGAAGAAACGAAAAAAGCAAATGAAAGGTAAAGGTAAAAAACAAAATAAAAATATCAAAAAAAGAGTTTAAAAAAATAAGAGTGAAGCACAACGAGTGCGATGCAAGTTAATTGTCACGAAAAGAAAAGGGTGAAGAAGCAAATTAAGAGAAATATTCGCAGACGTTATCACCATCGAGGACAAGGGTGTTCGGTGCGAAATACAAGACGATACAAAACAATTAACGACACAAGTTGGAAGAATACGACAATGTTAAGTTAAATAAAACAATAAAATGTTATTTATTACCTTGGCGGAAGTAGCGACTCTGCTCTATGCATTAATAACGAATATTTTAAGTTTTTTACTTTATTACAAGTTACATAGATAGTTGTTATGAAAAATATGGAACGTTGTTTATTTATTATAAACGGTGTTTAAAGTTTGCTGATATGAAACAATTTTTTACCCTAGATGATTTTCCCCCGGTCCATTGTGAGACACCTTTAGATAGTCCCGAGATGTGCTTCCCGGCAAGGACTAAAACATTTTGTATTTCTTCTAGTGTAGGTTTTACGGAGACATTTGGTATAGTCAGTGTAGCTTGTAATAAGAATATTGGCTTCCTTTTTCCGCCTAAAGAAAATAAAGATTTTGAATATTACAAGGAAAATCGTCATTTTTCTTATATAAAATAAATTACAATTTCTTTAAATACAATAATAAATACATGAAAACATATTAACACGTTGATCACCTAGATGTCGGTGACTTGTATGCTTCTGTGGAGGCCCTCATAAAAAAAAATACAAAATCTATGTGGCGGCGTTCATGGGCATATTTTTAAGCATTTTCATAAATAACATTGTTAACAGTTATTCCAAATAAAAAAATTGCTATTATATATATATATATATTATTATTTAATAATAATAATAATAATAACTATTTGTCCCATATCAACTGCCTCCTCCTTAGCAAAAACAACTGCGTATAAAAAATTTTATCCGCAACTGTACTAGGCGAACAGAAATCAATGGAGAAGAGATAGCAGTTTGCGTTTAGCATTTAAAACCTTCTACGTATAATTTTAAAGATAGTTTTCCAAAATGTTATTTTACCACAGAGCGATATGCTCGTCACACATAGTTCCTCCACACAACGCATGCGTTAATTTATTGACATGGTGGTAATACCGGAAAAGTACTAGGTCTTCATAAATTCCGTGGAAGTTTTACAAGGGATTAAATTATAGTACTTCTTTTTTAACCAATAAAACTTCACAAATTAAACAATTATTAATATATTCTTTTTTAAAGATATTATCTATCACCTGGTAAATTTAAAAGCTTTTAAATAGTTTTTTTTAAATAATAGTAATAATTAATATAAAAGACTATATAGTTTTTGGAGTTATCAATAAATTAATTACTAAGATTTCACATATACGGAGGAAGTTATACAACATATTAAATGTTTTTTTTTTATTAAAACAACATTTTTATTCAATAAAAAAAAGTAAAGTAGTTAGCAACTATAGGTTTCAAAAAAAAAAGATTGTTACGTTACCGTTCCCATCATTATCCGGAGAGAACTGTTTGATGATGAGGTCCAGCGTTCGCCGAGTAACTTTAATTAACACGTCTATTACTTTTCGACTATAATAGCGACGCATTTCGTTAACAGCGTTCTTAACCATTTCCTGAACGAACATATAGACAAGGAAAAAAAAACATTTTGTTAATAATATAATTCTGAATATTAAAAAGGTGAAACACAGCAATATTTTACAATAGCAACTGGTACACAACGATATTTTAACACAGCAAATTGGGAAAGTAAAATAACTCGAAGGATGGGTACCTCATGAATTGAGTGAATGAAATCTTAGCGTATATATAGAGACCTCGTATTACAATGCAAACTATTCATCACCTGCATGCTTTTGGAGAGTCCACCGGCTGGGGTTGACAGCAGCTTGTGCGGGCTTTCGAAACACTCCCATACCGCAGACCAGTCCTGTTGCCCACTGGTCGTAGATTCATTCATTGTGGACGCCGCTCCACTGCCGGCTTGTGCATCATCTGCTGACAAAGTCACGTTACATAACATTGAATGACGACCATAAACATTTACAAAATCTGTCTAAAACAATCTAAAACTAAAACGATACGTGTCGTATTAAAAAACTCCTCCTTCCTCCTTCCTTTCATCATTTCAGCAACTTGGCTCTAGATAAAAATTTAGTTTAAGACCTTCAGCGATCAGGAATTCGAAGTCGGGATTAATCTCGGCCGGTGTGATTTGTTGGGCAGCTTTTTTTATTAAATCAAGGACTTCTTCAACAGCCTCTTCGACCATTATGCTCTTGCGATTTAATTCGACGCAAGCGTTCCTACAAAATAATGATTTGAATTGATTTGAATATTTGCCATTTAATTTTTTTTTTATCACATGGTGTCTGTCATGAGGAGACATAAAATGTAAGTATAAGAAATTAAAACTATCCATACCGACTTCCCGATTCCACGTGTTCCACAAATTCCTCCATTGACCACGGTATAACATCTGAAATAAAATATAATAAAAATATAATGAATATCTAACATTTGCTTTGATTTGTTTGGGGCTATTTAAAAAAATAAACGAAAAAAAAAACAACAACAACCACAAAACTAAAGCTAGCTTCTCTTTTCCTCCTCCTCCATATTATATCCGCATCCATCTGCGGATAGAAAATATTACCCGCAAAAGTACTAGGATAGCAGTATTATAAGGAGGCTAAATCAGTCACACTGATTCCATCTCTCTCTTTCGCATACACCGCTTAAAGCTCTGCTGATTCGGTACTGGTTCTATTGCGCATGTCCGTATATGAATGACGGACAGGGGCGGCAAAGAATATGCCATCCATATGGAGAAAACGTGAATAATCTATATATACATACATATATAACATCGTTAAAAAGAAAAGTGACAATTAAAAAATAAAAAATTATGGTAAATCAGTTTTGTATATTAAGTACAATTATAAATAAATATTTATAAAAAATAATTACAGATATTTATTAAAAAAAAAATTAACTCTCGTTTAACCAGTGATATCTATCCAGATAGAAGATATAAAGGGAAAAGATAAGGTGTAGATAGAAATTATAGAAGATATGCACTTAATTTTCTTTTAAATAATATAATTAATATAATCGATGCTTTCATAACCATCTTTTCTTCTTTTAGTTTTAAGATGAATTCACGTAACCTTTAGATTTGAAGTAAGCACAGAATTAATATAGAAATGTTCAAAAATTTATTCATAATTTTTTATTTATTTACTAAGTAAATCGCTAGTATTATTTTACAGGCATCTTTTTGAAAAGAATTGAATTTCTGAATACGGCCTATAGTCGTCGTACGCCTTTGCCTGTCTTGCTTACTGTCGTCTAGCGTATTCTTATTCGCTATAGAGTATAACAAACCGCTGAGACAGTTCAGTTTGTACACGCTGTACGTCTGTCTCCAAGAGACTCGGGTTCGCCGTCACATCCATACAACTTAAAAGCTTTATTTAGTAAAGAACAACATGGTGAAAAAACCGACATGTTCTAAGAATAACTTACGTAGCTTATGGGAGATGTACGACATCTACTAATCCACACTTGACCAGTGTGATTGACCTTATGAGGAAAGTTCCAACAGTTAACCAGGTTGAAATTTAATTAGTTCAAAATAGGACGGAACAATTATTCATTGTATAAAAAAAAGTTTGCAAGTTGTGCTTGCTTTGTGGCGCGTGTTTTGCCGCGCACCAAAAGCTTTTACCCGCACTAATACTAAGGCAACATAAATTTAAGAAGGTATTTTTTCGTGCTTTGTGTGAAATTTCAAATTTCCACAACTGTACGTATTGTATGTATGTGTGCGTGAGTGTTTTTTTTAAATAATGGAGAGAGAAGAAGAAAGAAAGAGCGGGAGTTGTTTCTCATGTCGGAAAACTGCGAATTTTCTAACTTTTTCTCTTACATCTACCAGGAGACCATAAATGTAATGTATATGAAGTCCTACCCTTTATTTCTATCCCTTTCCTTCTTGGTGTATGTGACTAAATCGTTACTGCGCATGCTCAAACTGCCTCCTAAGCTTACCGATGCCCGTAGTTTCTTTCGATTAAGACATTAATTAATTAAGAGTGTTAAATTATTACAACAATTAATAAATAACAAATTCACTTTGTAAGGCAATCTATTCGCTGTAAGTCTCAAAATAGGCGTGAGTTCAATTCTCACCGAGCTTGAGAATCCGGTAAAAATTATACCATAGATTTCTAAATAAACTAATAAATTTTAATAAATTAAAACGTTAAAAAAGTTTAAATACATAACCACCACAGAGTAGTAAAAAATCCGATGATTTAAATTATGCAATCTAACAAGACATTTTAAACGTACACAAATTTAAATAAAAAAACCTACGTCTCCTCCTCTCCTCGTCTCCTTCCTTCACGGTTTTTAAAATTTAAACGACGCCCAAGTAAAATTTAAATAAATAGAACTTTTGCCCGCATAAATACTAGGACAACAGAAATTTGAGGATATCAAAAGAAAGATACTGCACATGGAATATGAACTCAATGTTAATGGTTATAAAAGCCTACTGTAGTAAGCACTGTTGTATTGGGTTAGAAAATTATTTGTGCATGCGCGTTTGTAGACATTAACGACGTTATTTTCTCAAATCAAATTCAAGTCAATAAACATGTGTAATAAAGGACATTAATGCCTTATATTAATTGTATATCCGTATTATTTATATTTTTTAAGTTTTCATTGTAATAATATGTCTTTATTAACCATAATTTTTACCCAAACATTTTTGAAAATATTTAAGAAGAGGTACATCGATGTTCATTTGGTCAATCTGTGTTTATTTGTTTACCTGGTAAAGTTATCAAAGAAATTTCTTGCATCCCGGATAGCACATAAATAATTCTGTTTGTATAAATGTCGTGGACCCTCGTAACCAACACGTCAAAACTTCTTATAGCTGAGTTAGCGCGATCTATGAATTCCTTCCAGTTCTCACTGGTCCATGTAACTGTTTTCAAGCCTGGCAGTAGGAGAGAAGAGAGACGCACTACTTGAGGAAGGAAGAGAGGTCTAACTTCTAGTTTTACACGGCGTACTGTTGCAAGGAAATCTTCGAGTAGGAACTGTAAACAAAAATTGTTGTATGAGTCCTATTTACGTTACTGTGAATTTATCAAACTAATAGACTTAATAAAAAGTACAGAATGTTACATTATTATATTATTAAGAATTTAATTTATACTGTAGTCGAAAATTTATACATTGGTATTGTGACTTTAAAGTAAAAATACACTGAAGTATGTAATAAAAACGAAAATTAATACATTTAATGTCCGCTTTCACGAATAATTAAGGTGTATGTATAGGTTATAATTATGATTGTATATGCTTTGTAATATTACAGGGCAGGTATTCGTAGAAGTACGTAGCACGTATGTAGCATTCCTAAACACAGTCTACACAATCGTACACACTGCTACAAAAGGTATGTACAACCGAATGAAAGATTTCAAAATAATCACTAACCTGTAAAGAATCATTGACGAGCGTGAAGTAGTTCTTCTTCGCGTAAAGCGAATGACATACAATAGGTAATTCTATACCCATTTTAACGAGACAATCTGATTCCCTGATCAAGAGCTTGATAGTATGATCTAAATTCACCGCGATATGGCCAGACTCGTCAATTTTTAATAGGGTATTGTTTAGGCAATCGTCAACATCCCACAACTGGAAATAAGTTACGATAAGTTATAAGCTGCTGCACGTGAATATGAATTATAAAGGTAAAATATATTTAATATTATTAATATTATATAATTGTAAGGGTTCTCGCACGCCAACTCACGGGACCTAAGCCAACTTTACCTGCTCGTGGTGCACCCTGCTAATCAACAAGCGAGGCTTTGGCACATCCCCGTTGGGTAAGCGTGGTTGGAAGGATTAAATTCCTTTATATATGAGGAGACCTATGTCATAGAGTAGTAACATATTTATTATTGAATTTTTTTTATACAAGTCATTATGTACACTAGATTTTATATCATTTAATACTGATTTATTAACACGACCATTATCACTTTTTAAAACCATCAATATTTCCTTAATAACTGTGGCATCTAAATGTTTACGAGGTTTGTTTGTTTGTAGGTTAATGTCCGAAAAAAAAACACATTACGTTATTTCAAATAAACAACTATTTTTGTATCCGTAGTATTTGAAATATTCAGCAATCTCTTCAGTGTTCATAAAGTCCTAGTAAAGGTATAGTGGCAATAGTTCATGTGTAGGTTTGGTTTTTAAGCTGTGTACGACGTACATTAATGGGGATTCACTGTTGTTTTTATTACTAGTGGTAGATCTCGGTTGTCTGAGATCGTGTATGTGGATACCATCGCAGCGCTTATTTCTGCCAAACAGTAGTGTACAAACATTAGTGTGGTCCGGTCTGAAGGGCGATGTAGCTTTTGTAATTACTGGAGTAACGAAACTCAACATCTTAAGCTTCGGACGATGAGCGCAATATTGTGCAGTATATATCATCCTAAATAGCGCCACGTGGTATCACTATCAGGTGAACGTCTCGCTCGTCTCGTCACTTAATTGTAAAAAAAACAGTAATAGTGAAAAACTGCAAAGGAGATGATAGACATTTAAGAAATAAGTGTACAATGCATTTTAAGTTGGCAATTTAAAAAAAAAACTATGTAACACAAATCACATTGTCTATTAAATCCCTATTGTGTGAAAGTTACTTTATACGTAAGCTCCGCCTATTTTCAACAAATCAATAAAACGAAACACCACGAACTTCTATTGGAATATGAACTCCTAGTAGCATTTCAAAACTTTGTATGTCAGTAGATTTGTATGTTGTTTTTATAAGGGCAGAATGAATGATGCAAATTCGAGCCTACTACCCCGCACACCCTCGTTCGAAGCGGTGTATATTTTAGCGGGGTCCATGGAGTCTGGAGGCGGAGTTTTTAGCATTGATATTTTTAGCGTTATGTGGCGTTTGGCATGTCAAACGCAACAACAACAAATCTTACCAAAAGAACTGACCTCCTTATAGGTATAGGTGCTGACCGGGTACTGATGTTTCGGTAAGTAATTAATTGTAGAGAGCCAAGAAGCCCATTCCCAGCAGTGGGAATATTAAGAGGGTTATTATTATTGCTTACGTTTTGGTTCATCCAAACGGCGCGCATCGTCTCTTCGTAGTTGTGAATGAGGGTCAGAGTGGCGTTGTACTTGCGCATCATGTCGGATGCGGAAGGGAGAGCGCGTAGCACGGGGTGGGCGGAAACACTCTCAACCGTCTCTGTCATGTTGTGCATCAGGCACCTCGCCCATTTTATGCGACCTTAGTACATTCACAAACGACGCATGCTATTTAAGGTTAGGTTGAGTTGTGTTTGTTGGTTGGGTGTTCTCCCCCGTACAATGATGATGATATGTTATGATCGAAAAGTGTGATGAAAAAATACTTGCTTGAAAAAGCTTAATTAAAATTTCACAAATTAACCTAATTTCCTATGTTTTATATTATTTAACATAAACATGTTTTTTTTAAAAACGTTGATCTTTTAATAATTATTAACAATAATTAAAGTTATAAAATTAAAATAAGGACCGCAAATAAAAAGGAAAACTCCTCGACGGGGGATCGAACCCCGGTCTCCCGCGTGACAGGCGGGGATACTAACCACTGTACTACCGAGGATTACGAGCAATTAATAGAAAGTAGCGCTATAAAAGAAGTTGTGAAATAAATTATCTATATATTATATAAATTCATTCATCATTTTGATTTATCCTCACTTATAACGTAACGGTTACAGTAGTGCACTTTAGTCCCAACAACTTTTTTTTTTATATTCTTTAAATCATTTGCGATGCTGAAGTCGGGATAAACTGTGTATGATACACATACAAAAAAACTACTACATCAAACATATTCGATTTTGAATACTAAATCATCTATTTAACTTTTTGCCACCTGCCATTGCTAAAAACTGAGCTAGGTTTAAATAGAGTATGCCATAAAGTATATTAATTCAATTGCTAAGTATATTAATAATACTGATTCAATAAAGGGTTGTTAAATAAGTAAAGACTTCTTGTGTTTTATCTTTCAACAAACCTGCCACCGGTGAATAATTCCTAGGCAATGGCGGATCGTCCTTTTGTCGTTTAAACATTTTCATAATTTTATCAACTTCCTTTTCACAATATTTTAAAACTCTGTCATATTTTTCATTTAACTTAGTTATAAGGATTTTCTGACTGACCTGTAGAATGATATTTCTATAAATTACGTTTAATTTTTTTTTATACATTTATGTAATTTAAATAACTAAGTTAAACTACCTTCTCGAATCTCGTTAAGAATTTGATCCCTTGCGGCGTTTCCCAAACACTTGAGAAGTTCAATTCAATTGTATTCCCAATAGATTCACGGAGTGCATTAGTTTTACCCACAAATACTTGGTAGTCCTTGTCAAAGTCATCGTTTCTGTAGTCTAAGTAGTCATATTGACAAGTAGTCACCGCCTTCTTCGCATCTTCGAAAGCGTGAATAGCATCTTCTAGATCTTGTGATATGGAACAAAAATTAATAAGGCCTCAGAATGTTTTTAAACCACGTATATCTTTCTTAACTTATTTCACTTAGATGATCGTTTTCTCGCGATATTTTCGTTCATCGGAAGTATTATACAACGGCAATGTTCTTCCAAATCTTCGCATCTTCGTAAACGTTACTAAAGCATATACGGACATTTCACAAACTGTTCTCATCATTTGGATTATAATATGTGTTATA
Organism: Ornithoptera alexandrae; assembly: GCA_029030555.1. Taxonomy (NCBI): domain Eukaryota; kingdom Metazoa; phylum Arthropoda; class Insecta; order Lepidoptera; family Papilionidae; genus Ornithoptera; species Ornithoptera alexandrae. The sequence goes on along the minus strand of JARDVY010000301.1, from coordinate 1,595,447 downwards.
TAAATATTATAAAATTGTAGGCTTCAAAGATTCAATATAAGTTAAAATATAGGATTAGAATATTGTTTATATATTTTTAAAACGATATATGTATATTACATACCTTCGCCCAACAACAATCCCTCCATTCTCTTATCAAACAGATGATTGTAGTCGTCCATCATATCAAATATGCCAATGATTTTGTTCAGTCGCTTGCAGAATGTATCAAACTTGCCGAACACATAATTTTCAGAAAAGCTAAATTGTTCAGTGTTAGGCAGAAATGGTTGATTCTTAACATATAAATACGTCTCTCTGTATGTCTTATTAAGATTGATACAGTGCGTCAGTTTCTCTCTAACGAATGGACGGTCCTGTGACCAAATTGTTTCTTTGAAACGGCATGTGATATATTGCTTGCACGTTTCGATCATTTGATTCGTTATCTGTTGGTTAAAATAATTATACTTTTTGTTAATTACGTTACATATTAATCATTACAGATGCTGAATAAAAAGAGATCTTCTATCTAATTGCATGTAAAAAGTATATAAATCTTTTAGAACTTTAATAATGAATCTATCAATTTATTACAATTTTATGACCAGAGTTAAATTTAATGAAAATTAACAAAAACAAAGAAATATTGAAACGGTCTTACCCAAACTGGAATATTCAACTAAATACATATCATTATCATCAGTCGACAGACGTCCACTGCTGGACATAGACTTCTCCCAACGATCTCCACATCGATCGGTCCCGCGGTGCTCAAGTATTTATACAGATATGAATAAAATTACGGATTGCCTATATCAAGAAGTGGACGTCTATCGGCTGATGATGGTGATGGTGAATAAAATTTACAGTCATACTCCTTTGTATCCCGAGTTCAAAGAGGTTTCATTACAGTGCCTAGTGTATAAACACTTACCACGCAAGTTCTACGCATGTTCTACGTACCCGCGTAGCTGCTCAAACAATAATGTGCAGAATAATCATATTCTTTTAATACATTCACAAATACTGATACGATATTAATTTTTAATTTTGAAGAAAAATAAATACTACAAAGAATATATACATCTATACATCTTTTTTAATTTAATGCCAAATCCGTGGCATATCCTTTTCTTCTTATCGCTGAGTCAATTTTAAAAACAATTTACAATATTCCATTGACAGAACAATGGATTGAGATAATCACTTAGGAAGAATAATACACTGATTCATAAAATTTTAAAAAATATGTAGTTTTCCACTGTCACAATTGCCAATATACAAGAGGTTAGTATTCCCCCTACGGGAATGCCCGAGTTTGGAAGACTATTCCGGCGGGGAAGAGAAACATTTAATATTTTATAATATTACTTACATAATTTCTAAGGTGAGCTGAGTATGATAACATTATTAAGATCAAATCAAGAACATCACCTCAAGATGAACGTGTGATAAATTACGTAAGTGTAAAGGGCCCCGCGCAACATCTTACGGGACCCAAGCCAACCTGACCTGTTCGTGATGCACCCTGCTAATCAACAAATAAAACTCTGGCTCTCACCAACCCGAGTTGGACCAGTGTGGTGGGAAATGGCCCAAATCCCCATATGAACCCCTATAAGCCTCTATTGCTCAGCGATACCGGAGGCCGTGCTGACTGTAAAGCCGCGGGAAGCCACCGGATGCGATGCATCAATCAATGTGGCGATCTTTGGGGGAAGCCTCTGTCCAACAGTGGACGTCTATCGGTTGATGATTAATTGATTAAATTAAGTAAAATTAATTTACCTTGACCATCAATGATGAGATCCTTTCAGAGGTGTTGTAAAATTGTGAGACACTGTGTATTAAGCGGACGGTTTGCAACAGGCTGAGTATTGAGTCGTTGATTTTGACTGGATCGTCTAAGTAAAGAGAATGGCAACACTTCTCCATCGCTTGAATAAATTTCGCATTGTCCTTGGCTTCGTTGTAGCAGAATGTTATTTTGTGATCTGTATCACGCCAGAGTTTTATCAATCTTGAATTAGCTAATTGTAGACAGGTCAGAGTTAGTTGGACCTCGTTATCCTGTTAAATGTACATAATTCGATTTACGGAATATATTGATTACGTGTATACTAAGTTACAAATTATAATAAATATTATACTATGAATAATAAATTTTATATTCATGTCATCTTTCGGTTATCTAGTGAAATGTGCACAGTTTTCTGGAGTTTAATGGAATGAATCGCCGGATCACAGAGGGCGTTATGCATTTTATTGATAAATAGTTTCACGAAACAGTCGCTAAATAAATGAGATATTTGATATCATTTCAAAATCCTGGGGCATCGTCAAAACAACGATGCCACTTTCCGTCGTCCTGTGCCGACCATTCCCGAACAAACAGGGTAAAGAGATATGTAGATGTAATAATTCATCAATGTAAAAATCTATTTTCATTGTAATGAATAATTATTACTTTACCTATCTATATCAGTTTTGCACATAAATATGAAAATATGATGTATGTTACAAATCAACAAAATCAGTAAAGTAGTGTTTCATAGAGATGTAAATCATCATTTACAACTCTCTGAAAAGAATGATTCTAAAGAATATTCAATTTTTTTTTTATTCTATATATTCTATAAATATTATAAGTACGTGTGAATATCTTTTCTCTATCTGTAATGTTACAGCAGTTGAAGAGTGTACTAACCTGTAAATAAGAGACTAATTGTGAAAACTGTGCTCCTCTTTTCTTCCAGTATTCGAGTTCATCCTGTGGCCCGCTGGAATCTACTTCGCGACGTAGTTGCTCACTTTCGCTGAGTAGCTATAAAAATTCATACCGTCTTTATTATTCAAATTGGTAAACTGCTTTAAACGGACGAATAAATACCACTTACTTCCATAACCTTTTTAACCCAATCGTTAACCCGTTCTTCTAGTATTGTGATCGTATTAGGATTTTTCGTCATTTCCTTCAGCTCTGAGTGGTCTTGAATGTTACACATTAAAGCTTTTCCGTCGTCGAATAAATTCACTTGGTTGCACACTTCTTCGCAAACTGCCAGAACATTTGCAGTAAATACAATACAAGAAAAAAATTGTGCACAAATATGTTGCGCTTTTATATTTGGTGTGTTACAACCAGTAAAACTATTTTCCAGTTAAAATATATATTTTTTATGTTTATTATTAATATTATTTTTTATATTTTTTATGTTATTATAATTATATTTTATAGTGTATATAATAATTAAACTGTAGTAAAGTAAATGAATTTTAAAATGTAACATTATAGAGTTTTCTCCAATGTCTGTACTTTTATAAATTTTAAAGGAACTTCCATAAAAGTAACTGGAATAAATATGAACTATAACTAAAGAAACCAACAAGAAATGTTAATCATTATTTAACTATTTTCTTATTATCTGAAACGATTTTATATTTTACCTTTTAACGCACTGCAGAAAGATCGGAGTCCGGGTAATAATTGATTCTTCACGATAGGAAACTTGGTCTCATCTTCATCCCCGTCACTGCTGGGGTGGGCGAGGGCGCTCATATAGACGTATTCCATGACTCGCTCTATCGCTGTCACCAGACCCACTTTTTCAGCGTTTAAAATTCCACAGAATCTAAAATTTACAAAGTAGTAATTATTACTTAATTCACTTGTTAATATAATATAATTCACAAAGTATTCGGACAATGCCAAGTAATATTTATACATTACTTGAGACCTATGTCCGGGAGAGCACGTCCATCGGATGACTTGATGATGATGATTTAAAGGACTACGTTTTAGAATTATATCATACAATAATAAAATCACTGTAATATGATCAAAAAGTTATAGCTAGTAATAAAATGTCGTATGTCGTATGTATCTTATTAAGATTATTATCTACTGACATATACGAGGTTTAACATAAGAAACAAAATAAAAAAGAACTTACAGATCTTTGTGAAACCCTTCCTCTGGTAACTGTTTACTAACGTTTATCCTGAACATGTAAATGCATATTCCAGTAAATTTCACATCCCAACCGTCTGATAAAAAAAGCTTCTTTTTCAAAGTTACTTGAGGCGGCGGTTGCTTCCCCTGGCCCTGTTGTCGAGGTTTCGTTCCTTCCACTGGTAATCGTTGCTCCACTTCCTCCACGTCTTGATAATACCAAAGCAGTTTGTTCCTCATGTGTGGAAGAAATAGTTGATTTATGTCATCCAGCTGAAAAACAACAAGTGGCTGTATGGTTCATACAAAGTGAATTTAAATACGTAGCGGAGATATAAAAAACAAATACCATATTTCCTTCGAAAACATGATCCATGATTGTATGCCGTGGTAAACCAGTGCCATCGATCAACAGCTGGAATGTGAACTCCAGCCGGGGATCCATTTCCCCTCTTCTTGCTTTTCGCTCGCATTCTTCTCGTCTTTTCTGTAATGAAAAAAAAAACTTCATAAATATATTATTCATAAGCTACACAATGTTATTGGAGAATATTAAACGCTAACAATTACTATAATTTTCATTGGCATTTGCATAATTAAAAAAATAAGGAATGGTGAGGAGGCACTGCTTCTGAAATACCGCCAAAATTTCACACATTTGTTTTACTTTTCACAAATTATTATAGAGATATAAACACAATCTTTCCACACTCTGCTTCTTAATACCTAATTGTATTTTTTATATAGATTCCTTATCTCATATAGGGAAAAAAGACAAATTGAGGAAATTTCAAAGGACATCAATTAATGAACTACAACGCCTCGGTCATTATTATGCGAACCTGGAGGATGTCCATAACATCTTCTTCTTCCTCTTCCTCACTTGATCCAGGCTTGATTCCGTAAACGAACATTATGATAAATCTGTCTCTAGTTACTTAAGCGTTAATAAATGGTTACAAATTAAATATTTCTTGGCTAATGATTTTATTTAATGCATTAAAATTATATGTTGTGTAAGTATCCGAGATTGTTTCTAGCTTTTTCATTACAAAATTTTACTACATCATGTGTTTTCGACACAAAATTTAGAAGCCTTCTGTCTGTTCAGAACGTACAGATTTCATGACAGCGTTTCAACACGAGAAACTATCATTGTAATATGCAAATTAAGTCGACAAATTAAAGGTGTCATTAAAAGGGAATGGGGGGTGGTACGGCATCGCACTTGCTTGTACTAATATTGTCTGTCTCACGCAATGTTTAGTTTTGGCACTTTATATACGCATTTATGTCAAATTAATTCATTAATTAAGGTTAAGAAAGGTCGTTTCCTACAATAAGGGGTAGAAACAACCATGTCGTATACTTTATGTAAGTTATACGCATGCCCATGATAATGTGGCCCTAGAGAGGATGTACACCACACATTTTATTATGCGGATACACTTCTTCTTGTCGTGCCTTTTTGTGTCTGAAAAATGGTAATTAACTGTGGAAGGAATCGGTCATTTTGCGTAGGGAGAAAAATTTCTCTAACGATGTGATGCCGGCCCACTTCCGCATTAACATACGTAACTTCAATTTTCTTCGTCTTTTATCTTATTTGTCCTTATCAGCTGCAGTATGAAGTATCGGTCATAACGCATAACAAATCTGAAATATGCTAATATTTGTTTATAACATTCTACCTAAAATCCGGCTACATTCTGATGATTTGGATAACCCTTTCTTAACCCTTGCACCGAAACGCACATCGCAAATACAAAGGATTGCTGTTAGCATGACACTGTCTTCTTCTTAATGAGCCTGTCTATTTCTGGAGGTTTACAATTTAGATTCGCAGACTAGTATCTTGAGCTACATGAAATAGTTGCTCTACATCGTTTCGCAGCTGAGATTTTTTGACAGTAATGAATTTTCTTACAAGCAGCAAATCTTTGCAAAATCAACGCATTATGCGTGATATTTTTTCTGACAAACAACGGGCAAATAGATTGCATTGAGGTGTATTCTGTAATGGAAATATTTGTTCTTTTTAGATATCTAAGACATGACATAATAAATACTTTTCACAATCCTCGTAATAAAAGCGCTCTAGGTTAATATTCTCCACTCAATATAATCAGTACTTCATTTATATATATCATCATCATTATCATTTGCCGATAGACGTCCACTGCTATATATATCAAAGCTTCTATTTAATGAAGTCCAAAAGTTCACATTAAGATGTGCATTTTGATAGTTTAATAAAATTAAAAAATATATAATATTTATATCTCTTATATATCTGACAATCTTTTTCTTCTTCTTCTTAGTGCTTCTCCAACTAGTGAAGGTAGGCGATCAGCGTGATACAGTCCTTTTTGTCTCTGGTTTAGGGAACAATTCGGACGTCCCAGAAATGCCAATTCGTTCCCTGATATTCCTCAACCATAACTTAAATCTAGAATTTTTTTAATTTACAATTAAATTAAATTTTAATAGGTACATCCTTATAGTATTATTATATATAATAACAGTTAATAATATATAACAAATGAGTATATATAATAATAGCTTTTTACTTTTCCCATGATTTGTAAAAAAAAAACTTTACATCATTTTGTCCGTATGTATGTTTGTTCTTTGTAATCATGGAAAGAGCTAAATCAATTTCACCGTTTCCACTTTCTTTGGCCGAAAGTTTAAGATATAGCATAAGTTTCTTTAATAACAAAAAATGTTAAAATGTGACTAAAGTTCGTGATTTTGTAAACATCTTAGATTTTTCCACTAAGTGGATCGATGGTCGAGATGGTAATGGTTCCGGTGAAATTTTTAGTGATGATTTATTTCCAGCTGTAAGCGTTTATCGGCTGGTAATGATGATGACTTTAGATTCCCTTAGATACTAAAAATATTAATATATAATAAATAAAATTATTGTACACCGACAATTAAACTGCTGGGTTCGACTAGTGATGAATATAATAAATATAATAACGTTTCTGTATGTATGAAAATTTTAATTACGGTTTACAGCAATACTTACAAAGTTGCTGATTACTCTTCCAAATACGGATAAATCCATTTTCAATAACAAACAAACTTATTTAAATAAATTTTGTCATTGTATACAAGACTGTGTTGAAGAACCGTATTCTTTATACTAATATGCTTATACTGAAAATAGTAATGCCGTCGAATGCGTGGGAAGAAATCGCTAAAACTGAAGAAAAGCAGTACTGAACGAATACTGTTCCAATTTAATGCTCACATGACAAAAGATAAAATCTTTCGTGTTTCCACTAGACGTAGTGGCATTTATCACGAGACCATAAAAAAGTTTCGTATTCATAACTTTTTTAAGCAAAAAGACAAGTTGTGGGTAAAAGAATGTCATACCAACTTTGCCAAAGAAGTTCGAAATAAATTGTTGGGACTATACATATTATAGAATTACAATGCATTTTAATAAAGATGAAGCTTTAATAATCAAATCCGGTTTTACTTATTCTATCAGACAAAGAGCAAGAATTTTAATATCAGCAGCAGTTTGTTAAATCTGTGCTCAGCCACCACTCATGTTACCTCTATTTGTTCTACATTACCCAACTTAATTATCTATAATATTCTACTTCGCATTCGGTCTTTTTTTTCTCACAATATTTTACTACGTAACTGACGTTATGTAAATACGTCGCCATGGAAATATTCGAAACTCGGAGTGTACTCTATTAAGATATTAAATTTTTAACAAGCAGATGATAGTAAATTTGAACGTTTTTTAAATATTTAATCAATTATCAGATGTTGTAAATCGATTGGGAAGATCTATTATGAACAGAGTACTACAATAGGATGAAATAAGGATGATGATTTTCAACTGTAGCTGATCGAAGTACCACAAAATTAATCTAACCATTGTCACCTCGCAAATTAAATGTATTTTGTAAATTTATTGATATTAATGATTTATTTATGTTAAACAATTATAATTGCCGTTTACTATAACAGTAGTAGTAATAAAAAGGGTACAATCTTGATTATTGCTGTACAATAATTCAATGAAAAAAGACAAAGGGGAAATATATATAAACCGTTTTAATTTATATAAATAAAGGTAGTTAAGGTATATGTTTGTATGAATAAAATCTTTTTATTTATTTATGTAAATATTAACACCATATGTTGTTCGTTTTGGTAAAAAATTAATAAATTTTTATTTATAATGCTAAAGCTTGAAATAGTTTAAAATATTTTACACCTACCATCCTTCTAATTACATAAATAAAAAATAATCATGTCTTAATTATAAGTTTTATATGGCATAAATATTTAAACTTTTATGTTTTTTCAATAACCTCTAATAAATGCTTTATTAATGTCATTTCGTTGGTCCGTTTGCTAATATTAAGCACATTAAATATCCAAATTCTATATATATAGTTTACAAATATTTTGTACTGGCTTTACTACGTATGATTTAAATGCTACAAAATAATTCATATAGCGTTAATCCAATGATTAATCTAAACGGTTAGATTATCATGTTACCTGAACGACTACTTGGTCAACCATCTCTTCAAGTGTTGTTACCTAAACGGAAGTCACCCGTACTTCATCAACAACATCACGTTATAACATGATGGAAACCGTAAACCGTGTTCCTTGTTCAGAACTTGACGAGTTACTTATAAAAATATCATATGACTGGCTCGGTTACGGTCTATATCGTGTCAATTCGATGTCTCAGCATGTTCGACTTCGTTTACTTCCATAAAAATGGATATAATTTGCAATACTCGAAAATTCTACCGTTGCGTGAGGAAGTATGATGGAATTTTTGCGGCCCAAAGTAGGCACATAAATACCGAACCTATCCAATAACATAGATTTATCAAAATAACTAACCACAAAGTAAATAACATCTTTTTCTTTTTACTAGATCTTGTCCCATCTTTACTTGGGGTCGGCCTTCCTGGTCCTTCTTCTAAATCTATCTCTATTACAAAGTAAATAACATAATACAAATTATATTTACATAGCGATTCATTACATAATTTACAGCTCACCTTATGTTCCCACCGGTCGGTCCTGTTCGCAATTTACCACTCAGTGATTTGTGGACGATATATGTATATATATATAAACTTAGAAAAATACCATTAAATTATTATGTAACTGGTGAATAATCAAAATTGACCTACCTCGCTAGGTTCTTCATCTTCGTCCAAATAATCGTATCTTACGAAAGCGTATCGCAACTGATTTTCGAATTCTTCGCGAGCCTCCAATTTATCTTGTTCACTTGGACTATCCATTATGGTAATGGTAAATAATGTGTAATATATATGATTAATAAAAGATATTTGAAAATTGTTGTTTACACCAACCGAATTATTAGAATTAAGTGTTTTTTTTTTGTAAAAAACTACCGCATTTGGTTTAGAAGTATATTACATCTGCTAGCGTGTTGATAGGTAGTGTGAATGTATCGATAAAACAGACGAGGTGTTGGCGAGTAGAGACGGCGCTAGGTTGACTTTAAAGTACTATATACCATTATCTATTATATATAAAATATATAACGGAAATATAAAAGAACTAAAAAATAAAAGAATAAAAGAAAACGGTTCTTTATGTATCACTGTATCAGTATCGCGTTTAAATATTTATTTGATAGTCGTCATAAGTTGTACTTCTACAAAATTTTGGTTCTGTATCCTACCACAGTTTTCTTTTTTATTAGTCATAATAAATTATTTATATTTATTATAATTAATTATCTATTTAAAATCTTCCAGTAGAAACGGAAATCCGGCGTTAATAACAAAAGGCAGTTTTAAGAATTTAATCGATCAGTTTCTAAAATTGAGATCGCATACATCTTTTATGTAATCCATTTATATAGGTCTATTTATTTATCTATCTATTTATCTAAATGAACTTCCGGCTGTTACATAACTTTGAACTAAAACATAATTAAGTGACAATAATTTTCCGCCTACCGGAAGTCGTAGTGTTGGCAGGCCCTCAACTAAGTGGTCCGACGATCTGGTGAAGGTTGCGGGAAGCAGCTGAATGTGAACAGCACAAGATCGATCGATGTGGAGATATTTGGGGGAAGCCTATGTCCAGCAGTGGACGTCTGTCGGCTGATAATGATGATGATGATGAACAATAATGTTACTATTAATGCACGCCATTTCAAAGATATCACAGCATGCATTGAATAAAAGCTACACCAGTACTAAGTAAGAATAAGAAGGTTAAATTTAGGTTTAAATACTGGTTGCAGGTTTGTGTTGCAGGAGACCATCTGCGTAGATACAACCGCTGCTCCTACTTCTACCGCCGAAAAGTAGTATGCACATTACTGTATACCGGTTTGAACGGCGTTGCGGCTAGTGAAAATATTGAGGTAACGAGACTCAACAACTCATCATCAGGTGGTATATATTTTATCACCATAACTACCGCCACATTGTTATGAGCGGGCGTATCACTTACCATCACGAGAAAATCCCGCTCGTCTCGTCGATTTGTTTGTATATGATTTAGACAAACAGGATATGATGGTACATGATGGATTAATAGGTAAAGGAAACATTTTATATCCTCTGTGATTTGGTACAGTTTTGTCTGTATACAGTATAGTTTATAAAGTTACAATTTAAACAGAATCCGCCTTACAAATACGTGAAATTAAATAATTAATTTAAAGTTCATATTAATGATATAGGCTAATGCGGAGCTGCATATTCAAGATCAGTCACCACGACAGCTTTACTGTGTTCCAATTGTTCTCATATAACAGCCAGAGTATTCTGAGTGAGCACGCGTAAAGTCAAGTGGTGACCAATCGTGTATAAGATAAAACAATATTTTGTATCAGAAACTTTTGATTATAAAAGCGTTCAAAACCTGTTCTTTGTTTTTATTTAACATAGCGACGAGACGAGCGGGACGTTCACCGGATGGTAAGTGATTTGCCCCCCCCCCCCATAACAACGTGGCGCTAGTTACGATGATACTGCACCACGTTGTACTCGTCATCCGAAGACATAAAATATTAAGTCCCGTTAACCCAGTAATTTCACTAGCAACAACGCCCTTCAAACCATAATACAGTAGGATTTGCACACTACTGTTGGACGGCAAAAATCCCCCGAACAGATCCACGCCTTGACGTAGCGGTAGGGACTGGAAGCCGTGACTTGATCACCCACGGTGAACTGAAGAGGAATCTAACCCGGCCCTTCGACTGCAAGGGCAGACCTACACTGCCTTTCGCAGCCATGGTGGAGTCGCAGAGAGAGAGGAATGTCGATATTGCGTTTCACCGCTCTTCCTATCTTTCGCGGCTGTATAACTGTTGGCGGCAAAGCCAAGGCCAGATCCGCCGCAGGGAGCCGAAATAGTTTTCTCTTTCTGCTTTCATTGTCTATTTTTTTTTCTTTGATTCGGGAAGATCCGTTGTCCAAGTAACGTTAAGAGGCCGAGAAGTAGAGGGCGTGCTGTATGTTCCGGTGCGCCCTTATAGAGATGGAAAAGGGAGGTATCTCTCCCCGAGATAGGGCTGCGCGGTGCAGCCAGGGCTCGCGGGATCGCGAAAGTGTATGAAAGCGTTCCCGTGACCCCGCCATAAAGTAATGAGACTGAACTTCGTGAGGGTTTTAGTCGGTGCAAATCCGACATAATCTGCATTTTCCCGGTGTGAAGGGCGCTGTACCTAGAGAAATTGCCGGAGTAACTAGACTTAACATCTTATGTCTCAAGGCGATGAGCGCAATGTGATTCTGTGTATAACTTCCTCACTAGCGCCACATTGTTATGAACGAGCGTATCACTTATCATCAAGTGAAGTCCTGCTCGTCTCGTCGTTTGGCAATATAAATACAGGTTAACTAGTTGATTCGCGTAGGACGCGGATTACGAATTATCTCTTTGCTTGTTAATGGATCATTTTGTACATCAACGACAGAGACAACTACACTCGCGTGCAACTGAATCGACTCAAACCGTATATTGGTATAAAAGATTGATTTTTCAGAAAATTTTTCGATTTTCTTGTTTTTTTTTTTGTTTATGAGACTAATCTTTTCTCTAAAAAATGCCATCCTAAGGAGAAAAACTGGTTGAGTATTTATTGATGAAATTTAACTTGGACAGTAATGCTTCAAAAATTAAGAAAAATTAAAACGACAACATAATGAATAAAAAATTTATTTTTCATAAAAGTAAACAAAGTTAAAATGATCAATACTTTGTAATGCGTCCTCTTGCTTTTATAACAGCTTGCATGCGATTATTCATGAACTTGATAAATTTTTTGATAAAATCTTAAAGTATCATATTCCATTCTTCCTCTAGCGCAGTCTTGATGGAGCTGTAGTAGTTGTAGTAGCTGTAGAGCTGAAGTAGCTCTAGCTCGAACCCCTCGTTTGAGCTCGTCCCATAAATGCTCAATGGGATTCACGTCAAGACAGAGCTGGGCACATCATCGTCTCAATTTCCACCTCTTCAAGAAACTGGTAAGTAACACTTGCGGTATAGCACCGAGCATTATCATGCATATATCAATACAAGATCTTCTGTGTACCCTGCATAAGGTACAACATGATCGAGGAGAATGTCTTCCACGTACTTTTGAGCTGTCAGACCCCTCTCCAACCATTAACAGGAACGAAAACAAGCTCGGTCTTCCCTTCATATAATATGCCAGCCCACCTCCTGACTGAACAACCGCCATACGATACTGTTTCAGCAAAACAGTATTGCGAGAACCGTTCCCCTGGAGACCTGTATACTCAGCCTCTTCTGTCGTTGCCATGGAGACACATTTTGCTTTCGTCAGTGAACAATCAGTGAAGCTCCATTGCTCAATATTTCAATTGAGATGTTCACAAGCAAATTGAAGTCGGGCTTAACGGTGAGCTGCGGTCGGTTTCGCGCCTTTGGTTGGCCGCTTTGAAGTTAAGTTGGCTTGCCTTAGGCGTCTTCTAATTGTCCACTGACTTACAGCCACTCCTCGAAACCTGAGCTCCTGTTGCACATCAACGCCTGTGAGACGACGATTTCTCAACGCAGTTGAGACAATAAAGCGATGTTCGTCTCAGATGTGCTCCGGTGTCTGTTGGTTTGTGGTCTCCGAGTGAAGCCATCAGTCTCTTGAAACCTTTTGTATAGATAGATGATTGGCTCATGTTAAGTTCACGAGTAACTTGCCGTTGATTATAGCCCGCTTGCAACAAGGCTACAACTTGGGTCGCCGATTCTGAGGTAGTGTCCATTGGCTTGCGATTCGAATACTGGGAGCTTAAGATGTGTACCTGTCAACGTCTGACGAATAACTGATAAGATATACCTAGATTCCTGATGTTAGCGCTGCAAGTCATGCCACTTTTACAGCTTATCTGACACTAGGCTCGTGGACCCGGATCCACGGCCTGTTAAGATAAGAAATATGAGTCACGTGAGCTTTTATACGCGATTTAGTCCCGCAATTCTTGGGTACCTCAACTAGCAATTTCGGTAACGCTCATGTTTGACCGTATTTATTTAAAAAGTTTTATCATTGTTTATTTGAAAATTGCTGTATTATGTAAAAACTTTTACAAAAATCGGAAAAGCCGTTTTCCGAACAATCAAACTTTTATACCCATATACGGCTTGAATCGATTCAGTTGCACGCGAATGTACATATAATAACAGAGTTAACATGACGATGATGGTTTGACCTTTAAGAAGAAAACAATAATTAAGGTTCACTTATATCAGTAGGACATAAATAAGTTACATAAATTAAATTGGTATCCTGGAAGTTCGATAGCAGTTAACTTGTTAATTCGTCTTAAGGAATACGGATGTTATTTCATCATAGAATATCTCTTTGTATTCATGCTATCCTAGTACTCATAAGTGAAAAAACGGTTCTTGGCAAATTCGTTTGGTTCGATTTGACTTGTTCTTCTTTATTTAAATTCTTGTTCTCCCTAATCTTTTATGGCTTCTTCTTGTCGATCGTACGTATTATATATAAGAAATCAGCCGACGTTGTTTTATATAAATTTCGTAATTAATATGTTTCATATACGGAAAAGGTGTTGTTTTAAGCATTTTTAGGCAAAGCAAAATGATTTAATTGCAAGTAAGTTTAATATGTAATTTTGTTTTTTTAAAAATTAAAACAAAATCATTGAAATAAATTTTTACAATTTTTAAATTATAAATGTTATATTTTGTTTTATTAAATATTCAAATAATTTATATTTATATATTTAAATTATGATCATTAACTAATATGAAATTTTAAAAAGTAAACACTGTCTCTCCGTGTTGTTTAGATAACTAGGCATACAAAATCATGAGATAAAGCAAAATCAAATCATTAAACAAAACTTTAATAGTAGTTAATATTATTACATTAATAATAATATTATAACCAAGCTAATGCGACAGAATTTAAATCAATTAATACATCATTATATTATAGTGCCACACCATGATTGATATTTCTCACAAATTTAAACATTTGTTAGTTGAACATTAACGATTCAATGATCAGTTTCGAGATCCAATTACTTTTACAATTTTAAATTATTCTAATTCTGTTTTAAGAATAAAAGTAGCTTTTATTATTCCATTTCCCATCAATCTACCAAAAAAAGTGTCGTCTAAATCAGCCCCGTCCGAAGATCATTCTGAATACACTTAACGACAGATAAAAAATATTTAAATCGATATTTTAGTATTATAACTTTGTAAACAATGGACATGAATTAAAGATGATTATTTTCAGATTACAATCAGACACTATTTATTTGTGAAGATATGAAATAGGTCTGAGCTCAAAATGAAATAGGTAAAAATAATAATTCACTAGACTATAACAAAATCCGTTATAAATTATACGTACCCTATTTATTTCCTCCTCAGTCACCTGCTTAGATTCTCTATTATCCATTCGTGCAAGAAATAAATTAAAGAACAGTTGACTTAGTCACATAACGAGCAAGTAAGCTTTTACAACAATAATTAAACGTTGTAATGTGATTCACCAAATTAATTGCAAATTCAAAATGGTCAGGAAAGTAACCAGAAAAAAAGTCAGCCGAAGTCAAAGGTAGGTAAAAAAGAACTGGTGCACATTACATGACTTTCAGAGGTTTATTAAAAGAATCAGAAAAGTTAAGTCAAATTAGAGTAATATGGTTTATTAATGTTAAAAGTAAATTTGTTCGGATGCGGGCTGTGTCCCACGGGCGACGGCGCTGTCACGCTCCTTCGAGCCTGGCACTGCCACCCCAGTGATATCGATGCCATGCTAACTACATTTAAATTGATTTTGCGTCCATAATTGCTTTCCTTAAATATCTTCCAAAGTTTGACTTTACAAAATGAATAGCAAATTTAAAATCAAATTTAACTACAATTTTACTATAGAACAGCACACATACCAAGAAATTAAAAACGATATTACTATTTTTTTTTATTTTATTTATTCTTTTTGTACACACATTATGAAAAAAAATTATTGTCTTAGAATATAAGTACAAAGGCGAGCTTAACTCAAATAATGTTCTATTTCAGCAAACCTTAGCGTGGAGAGGATTTAAAATGTTACACGCGGTACAAAATCAAACGATACAACAGACGAAATAGCAATAACAAACGAATAAACAATATAAAAAATACGAAAAAAATATTCGTGGTATATACTTATTGATATAAATATTAGTTATCTCATTTTATGATAAATAGTTGTTATAATACATAAACATTGAAATAGCACTATGAATCACGTTTCTTTGGTTAAAAAAAGTAAAGAGTTTATTTTTAAACTTATCCTTTGTTATTCTCATTAGTTCCTTAATTATCCAATACACTAGCAAAATTTACTTCCCCCAGCGTAGACGCGCAGGAAATGCCGCTAGGGCATTAAGTCCGAACTCTTCCTTAGGTTCTTACATAAAAATTAAATAAATAAATGGGTATTTTTTAATTATTTTTTTATTCAACAAAGCGATACTTTCACCTGACGCAACGCTAGTTGGATGTTTTATACTGCCTCACATTGCGCTCGTCGCCGATTACGTAAGATGTTGAGTCTCGTTACTCCAGTAATTATGCTTAATTGAATAATAATAATAATAAAAAAACATCTGATAAACCGGAGCACAGTAATGTTTGCGTACTACTATTATGCAAATAGGAGCCGCGGACGTACCTAGACGGTTTCCGGCAAGTCTTAACATCAGTAACTAGTACGTTAAAAAAGCTCAGAACCTCCCAATCCATCATATTTCCATCCAAAAAAATGTTGTTATCAGTCGTTGGTTCTACAAGTTTCCAATAATTCTTTTCCGGCGTCCAGCTGGTCTCCACTGATATTTTTCTCATTTTTCTAGCTAAAACTAAGATGAGGGATCCCAAAATCTGCGAGTATAGCTCGAATGTGTATACCATAGACAATTTTCTACTATTAATATTCTGTTAATATTTTATATTATTAAACTAAATACCATTAAAACTTCGTTCGCCAACACTCGTTACTTAAATACATCTTGTATGAATATTCACCGCATAGTAATACGCCAGACAATAATAATGTGGCACTAGTTAGTTGATACACTGCACTACGTTGTTCTCATCGCCTCAAAGCATAAGACGTATCGTTATCAAAGTAATTAACTACAGTGACGTTCAAACCGGAACACAGTATCATTTGCACACTATTGTAAGGTCAGCAGAAGGTCCGTTATCGTGATGATTCATTGAATCTCTAGATATATACTGTCCTGTGCCAATTTTACTGCCCATAACTCCCCTGCAACTCTCTGGGGAGGAAGCAATTTTGTGTAATCAGTTTTTAGCCGACCTATACTTGGTAAAAAGTATTCCATCCTACCAAATTTCTAGTCTATACGCCTTATGGTTGCAGGGATATCGTGAAATCTGAAAAGTGGAAATCTCACATATATAAAGGCAAACTTCCTCCTGCCCTTTTCCCAGCTATGTAGGGTCAGCACAGTATGTGCATCTCTTCCAAATCTCTCCATCAGCCAACACATCTGAATTTAGACTTCTTACACAAGTAGTCTTTCCACAATCCATCCATACTCTTCCTCTACCCTTATAACCATCCACGTTCATTCTCATTGCTTTGTTTTATGACCTCCATTCAATATATTTTTATAAATAGAAAATTATTCTATTTAGGAAAGGGAAGCGAGGCGGATAACTTTTATTCACTGATTTTACAAGACATTTTCATAAATTAATTCCTTACCCAAATATTTAATCTGAACATTAAACAATTCAATTAATTAATTAATACAATTAAGAGTGACGCGCGAGTCCCACTAATCCTGCGGGCTAACTGCTCGCAAATTACTCTCGCATCAGTATATTCACGCGTTTCATTTGGTCATCGGCGCCGCCCACTTCGTCCGGTACAGGCGTCGCGTCCCATCGGTCACGCGCAGGTTAGAGAACCCGTTGAAAAACTTCTTGCGGCTATGGATTCTAACAATATGTATAGACAAACTATTGGAAATAAATTAAAACCCTTTAATAATCAAAACATTTATTGCCGAAAAACTTTTGAGGAGTAACAATTTTGAAGAATAACCGTAAAAATATAAAAAAAAAAAAACCCGCCACCAAAACAAAAAACTATCGCCTCTGCGCGACGCCAGTGGAACGTTTATACCACAGCTTTAACATAAAAAACTACTTATGATCCTCTTTGACACATTTTTAAGTTATATAGGAGGGAAATGTGAGGTAAATTGTTTTACCTCACTTTTCCTTTAAAAGAAATAAACGATTCAGTCTTACAAAATTTTACGTTTAGGTAATTCGGTAAACAAAGCAATCACTTAATTTAATACATGGCCATACGAACTAAATACTAGTTTAATATTATAGACACAATGATCGATTTTGAGACAACCTCTAAGAGTAGGCTTTTTTCTTATTTGTTCTTAATTAAGATCATAAAAATCGAGATCAATGTAACTCTAATATACATTAATACCTAAACATAAAATTATGAAATTATCGAGTATCGCGCAACGACTACTTACACGAACTCTGACAAATTTAAGTTGTAGTACGACATTAACATACATCTATCTGCATTTTTATTAACTATAATTACAAAAAAGGAAAAAATAGTACACTGCCTTATTAAAGTAACTTATATGCATACTAATTGGAAAAAAATAGGCAAAGATAAAAAAAAATAAGCCGATTCACGTTTTGTAGAATATCAAACATTTGTTAGCCTTAGGGATACAATCTCTATGGATGAGAAAAAAACTGATTATACATAAGTTTTTATACCATTCATGACTATATATTATTATAATAGTATTCTTAATCCTAAATCGTTACACATGTTAATGCAGCTAAATATCTTACAGTTAGGAATATGTATTTATATAGTAACGGTATATCTAACTGATCAATATTACAGTTAAGTATAAGGTTATAAAGAGTAATATGTATAATTTTATAGAGAATTCGATCAATTTAACACAAACCAAAAATCTAACATAAAATATGATGGCCAAATAAAATATAATGAAATCTTTTTTGATAGTGGTGATTTCTTTATATAACCAGTGTTGTCGATTATGGTATCTTGACATGTGTACCTGTGATGATATGGTGATACATTCACTGGTATTAAGAAAATTCTATTAGTTTTGATAATCCAATTTCTTTATAAAATTAGTCCCACAAACGACTGTTGTAACATCAAAAACCCAATTTATATAACTATTTCACACAACCAAAATTGGATTATGTGATATTAATCAAATATTACTCTTTTATATAGATATGATGCAGAGTAAAAGATGTACTGCGAGAATTATAGCTATATCAAAAAATGGATAAGTAAATTACAATGAATAACTAACCTAACACAGTTAATTTCTATCTTACTTAATCTAATTATCAAAAAAAGCGATCCGCGACTGAACCTACCGCGATTGAACCTTCCGCGATTGAACACCAAATTAGTTATAAACAGCGCTAAGCCTAAGTAATATACAATTAAAACTAAGTAGTCTTACGAATGGTTATAACAACTTTAAAGTCTGCTACACACACTGTGAGAGATCGAGCAGACTACATAAACATCTATTAATAACAGATGAAACTTAACAATCGTATCAATAACCTTCGTATAGACTATATATAAAAACTGTAACCACAATTTAATCAAAAACTCTTTGGAAAATAACCTAACCTTTGATAATTACAAAATAATTATTAAATTTAGATACGTTTCTGCCAAGATTCAAAATGAATGATACATTCATGATAATTGTGGTGCTTTGCTCTGCGACGAAGTAACGCGACGGGCAGGGGGCACTAAGTACTTTACGTGCCTATGCTGCCACTTGGTACTAATACAATGTGACACTAGCTAATGTATACACTGCATCACATTGGGCTCGTCGCTTTGAGACATTAGTTGTGAAGCCTCGTTACCCCAGTAATTTTACTAGCTACAGCACCTTTCTAACAGTACTACAGTAAAGTTTGTACAATGCATCTTTACTGTAGACATAGGCGCTGCGGTGGTACCTCCCTAGACGGTCAGAGGTAAAAGACCTACCACCTCCGGTAAACGCGTTAAATAAGAATATAATGCATTTATGCTAACGAAAAATAACTAAAATTAAAAAAAAAAATGTGAATGAACGTTTAAGTAACGTAAACATAGTACCTAATCAGACTTAGAATAAGAAATTTTAATAAAAAAAATCAATGTTTTACTTATTATTAAAAAAATAAATCACTGGGGTAAATACTGCTCAGTTCTTTCAAACTTTGTAACTAAGCTAATGTGGACGATTTACTTTGAAGCACTCGCTCCTTAAATCAAATAATCTTGAAAGCATATCACTAAAAAACAAAAATAAAGTGTTGAACTTAACTATTAACAGCCATTGGGTATATGGTATGTATATTTAATAAACATATAACTAGGTTTTGTAATGAAGGAAACGAAATAAAATTATAGTGTACAGATAATCACCTAAATACTACTTACTTATGGAGATATGGTTAAAATTTTACTTGCTTTGATTTACTACGAATATATTGGGGGACAAGTAATATCTACCCCAAGGTTAAATAAAGCCATGCTGTGCTAGGTTGCAGCAGGGCTTTATGATTTTTTTTTTATATTTTCTTAGTAAAAAATAACTTACGCTTTAAGTTACACTTTGTTTCGGGGATAGAAATCTCTGGTTTTAGATTGTATTATTAGAATTGAAAAAATATAGGCTTTAGCCTACAAAAAAAAAATACTTGCAATAATTGTTTCAAGTAATATAAACATAGCACCTAATCAGACTTAGAATAAGAATTTTAAATAAAAAAATCAATCTTTTACTAATTATTAAAAATAAAACACTGCAGTAAATGCTGCTCAGTTCTTTCTAACTTTTCAAGTCTCTGGTGACAGTCCAACTACCGGCAAGACTTGCATGAAATCAAATAATTATAACGCATTTATGCCAACGAAAAATAACTAAAATTAAAAAAGAAAAAATGTGAATGAACGTTTAAGTAATGTAAACATAGTACCTAATCAGACTTAGAATAAGAAGTTTTAATAAAAAAAATCAATGTTTTACTTATTATTAAAAAAATAAATCACTGGGGTAAATACTGCTCAGTTCTTTCAAACTTTGTAACTAAGCTAATGTGGACGATTTACTTTGAAGCACTCGCTCCTTAAATCAAATAATCTTGAAAGCATATCACTAAAAAACAAAAATAAAGTGTTGAACTTAACTATTAACAGCCATTGGGTATATGGTATGTATATTTAATAAACATATAACTAGGTTTTGTAATGAAGGTAACAAAATAAAATTATAGTGTACAGATAATCACCTAAATACTACTTACTTATGGAGATATGGTTAAACTTTTACTTGCTTTGATTTACTACGAATATATTGGGGGACAAGTAATATCTACCCCCAAGGTTAAATAAAGCCATGCTGTGCTAGGTTGCAACAGGGCTTTATGATTTTTTTTTTAATATTTTCTTAGTAAAAAATATTTTACGCTTTAATTTACACTTTGTATCGGGAATAGAAATTTCTGGTTTTAGATTGTATTATTAGAATTGAAAAGATGTAGGCTAAAGCCTATATCTTTTCAATCATACTAGGATGACAACTAGAAACACGAGTATGAGCACACGAGGATGACACGATCAGATAGTGATTGCGATTAAATATCGTCGTCCTTTTCGATTCGAGTATTTACAAACTTAAATCGAAAAAGACGGAAATTGTTACTGCCAGGGATATCTTGCAGTTGTAGATCATCTGGGATCATACTATCAATGATGAACTTTGTGGAGTATTTATCTGTAACAAATTTCATACCAAAAATTTTTAATCAGTAATAAAGAGCGTAAGTTTTATGAACACTTTCTAGAGATGATCTAGGCAGGTAGGTATATTTCTGTAATATGACGACCTCTTTTAATTAGCGCCGCATTGTGGGCGTATCAATCACCATTAGATGCAACACGTCCTGCTTGTCTCTACATTTCGACCAATAAATAATCCTTTAAGTAACTGCAAAAAATATTACAATCATCAAATACACTTACCACCACAGTCCTTCATACAGATGCATTGGTACCACCTCTTGAGTTCTATGCTCAACGTATTGTTGTTGTTCCATCGAGACTACAAATAAAATAAAATTATAATTTAAAAAAAAAAAAAATTTTTTAACCTTTTAAAAATCACCAACGTATCTAAACGAATATTGTCGAAAATATTCTGTACATTTATGACCATTAATTTTATTTATTTTAAGCGTGTCTTGGTCTCCTGCGGAGCATCCGCGGAAGATCTGTAAATCGTTTACGGACTAATCGGCTGGACGTTTAACAGAGATGTGATGAGAGTTTAGATGAAGATGAATTGATCTACTATCTATTGTATTCATACGACATATTTAATTATATCTATGGACTCATTATCACTTAACATGGTACAAAATGAATGTGTCAGTCCAATGTCATACATAATAAAAGGCGGTTCATAGTATGGGGTGTAGCATTTGCAAATGTTTTGTTCAGCATTTTTCCATTTAACCACAAACTAGTTAATAATAATTAATCTTATAAGCATGCACATAGAATCTTATGAAGCGGAAAGCATAGACAATCGATAAGACTAGACCATGCATCGATTCACAGAGTGGAGCAAGGATGTAATATAAAACGTGCGGTTCATTTCGGTCTGGAGTCTTACACCCAACATACAAAAAACAGAACAACTCGTAGCAACTACAAACAATTGCGACCTTGATAAACATGAAAAATTAATGTCTTATCATTATTTGTAACAAAGTATGAAAATAAATTGCCAATAATATATAGCTAGCTTGAACAGATTAATATGTTTATCATGGAAAAATGTTCACAAACATTTTTTTAAAGTAAAGTACGCTAATCAAATAAAACTCGTACCTACCGATAAAAATGACATGTTTGTAGGTCCAAACGTATAAACAGCTTCTGCTTTTTTAAAGTTCTTAATGACGAGAACATCGACGATGAAGTTAAGAAAGAAGAACAATTTGTGTTCCCTTGTTATAGATGATGTATCTCCACTTTTGTTAGTTCCTCGTAAAGTAAAGACTAATGAAAAAGAATTAAATCGTGTTAATAGTTATTGAAGAACCTTTTAATTTGTCTTTGTAAATAAAAAGTATATACATAAGCTTGAAACAAACATATACTTTCAAATGTTTAATTACTATATATAAATATCAAGCAACAAGTATGCGAAACTTGCAAACTAGGCGATTATTTAACATAAATTTTTCTATCATAAAAATATTACACTAATAATTAAGCACCTACTGCCTCATATAAAAGAAGAAATTTTATTAATTGGTCCAACTATAAAATTTAGTCACTTTTTCAAAAAGGGATAAAATTTAACAGTTTATTTAATATTTTTGCTATGGAAGATAAATAAGGAAGTAATGCATTAAAGTATATGACGTCCACTTACGTGAAAAGTGTCTGGCACAGTCCACTTCTAACAGGATCCAACGATTAAGCAAGAACCTTACAGATGGATGTACTGAAACAAAGTTCAAATAATTAACTTTTGCGTGCTATAATTAGTGTAAATTCTAAGAAAACTACACCAGCGATCGTCAAACTTTTTGACTCACGTACCAATATATTTATAATTGAAATCCCGAAGCAATAAGATTTTTTGTTAAATATTAAAAAAAAAATGGTCACTTTTCGGCGACTACTCGACTAAGCAACTACTGGTGACAGGTCTCTATTACCGGAGAACGCCTAGGTAAGTGCTAATGTAATTGTTCTGGTTTGAAAGAGGTAATATCCCTGCAGGTGTAGCAACAATGCCAACTTTATAAGAAGCTATAATATTAAACTACTATTACTACATTGCAGGTTTAAAAACTATGATGTGAAAACTCGTACTAAATTTTACAACAGTTATTACTGTTTAAAGCAAGCATGGCACATTATACCTTAGTACATAGGTTCCAAACATCTTTTCGCCGCGGCATGTTAAGCGTTGAAAAAATCTAGTCTAAAATTGATACAGTTGTCATTATGCTGATGAACGAAAATTGTTTAGATATTTCATTATTTGCTTTATGAGAACTTAAGTATGATTATGTTATGAAAGGTTACTTTTCATTCCACCTGGCAAGTTAGTAACAGTGATGCATCGTAAATTGGTCTATCTTTTCATGAGTTTCTTTCAAAAACTGTCGCAATTACGTAACACCGAACTTTAGCAAATTAACTTTAAAAATGTTTATATTTTAAGATCACTTTTCTTGTTTATTGCCTCAGTATGCTTCATGTCCAATTTCAAAAACCTTCTATGCCTGCCTGCCTACTTTTACCCATCTTTAAACAGCTAAGACCTGGATTTAATCCCAGTTGTTTGTTTGATTAAAGAGATAATTACATTGCCTCTCTTTATCTCTTCGAATAATTATGATGTACACATCTTTTTATAAAGATGAAATGGCTTAAAAAATCATACGGCAACAGTTCCATAAACCTTTTCCGAAACTGTTTATACTTATATTTTTTTCATATTCCAAACAAATATACACTTTAATGTTGTATAAAACAAATTACACAATATTGCTATTAATTTTAAATTATGTCGTCTTAAATATGATTATTTTACATTAAAACGTACTCGTCAAATGTCTGCCATAATTAATTTCTAGTGTCTTCCAACAATTGGTCACTGGTGATACTGTAGATATTTCTGCAACAAAGTTAATAACATTTTTTTTACCAGCCATAAGTAGCGTAAATTTCGACATGAATAAACTTTTATTTTTGGTTTCTTTCTAAAGGCCGTTAAGTTGAAGTGCAAAAATAACTGGGTTCGAGTTTGAAAGGCCATTGAACTAGTGAAATTACTAGACCTCATAACTGGCGCCATTTCCATATGGGCGAACGTATCACTTATCACAACACGAACGTCTCGCTCGTATCGGTACTACAATCATTATCCTATATAATCAATCCCTTAAATTACTAAAACAAATGTTACCATCATCAGACACTTACCAATATAAAATTTGTAAGTAACCATGAAGATTTTGCATCCCATGCCTTTATAACAAACTATACCAAACATATTCCATTGCCCCAACCCGCAGGGACGCTACAAATAAAAAAAATTATTTATATATAAGTTATCAGGTTTAACCAAGCAAAGAGGAATTGATACAACATAATCACGAGTGGACGTATAATAAGAAAGAGGTTTATAATAAACAAATTTAATAAAAGTGTAAAGAATATTCACAAATTTCTACAGAAAAATTTTCTGCACATATAAGACCTCCGATATCATAAATTTGGAGAACTTTACTGTCTCCAGATGACCGGAGACTAGTTGGTGGTGTGGGTGGAATCTGCTACTAGTGTATCGAAAAAACTGCAGGTGGACGACTCCTACTATGGTAAGTCTAACAACGTATCCACGTTAATAAAATATTATGAATACAACAGTAACAATATAAAAAACACGTTATAATAAATTAATAATAATTTATCTATTATAACGTTAAATTGTCTGCGTTTACGCTTGTAAAAAATTTAGCTTCGAAAGTAAAACATGTTCATCTTAAAGAAAAGTTCCACAAACATTTTTTAAGGTACAAACTTAGAAAATGAAAAAAATTTGCACCTACTAATGAAACTTGCATGGTGATCGGATTCGCCAATGAAAAATAATTTCTGGCATTCACCATGTTAATAAATAAGGACGACATATTTATGGATGTAAGATGCAGGAACAACAATTTGAAGATATACGAACAAATTCTTTTATTTTTAGCGACGGAGCTCCTCTTCTATTACTTCTAGGCGACTGACAATAATCATCAGCCCCATTTTTCTTAAACAATTCTTTTATTTTATCGAGTATTTTTTTTTTGATAGCTAGCTAAAATAAACGATAAATATATAATAAGGATAAAAACATCTCACGGAATAAAGCAACTAATAACAAATTTCACAAATGAATAAAAATATTCATACCAAAAGCTGAGGCAGTAGCAATAGATCGGATTCATCGGAATAAAGTTGAAGAAACATTAAATTATTTTCCTCCCCCACCACCACCTGCATCAAAAATGTATCTAATTATGAAATGGTTTTAATAATATATTTTTAATATGTCATACTTATTATTATTACTATGGGCAGGAGAACTAGCAGATATATGCGATTGTGTGTGTTAGCGCCTTTAAATATACATTTGTCGATTTCAAAATTGAAATTCATCGCTCAAAATTTCATAACCGGTGCCCCCGCCCGTACGTAATAATTTAAATAAAGCATGATTTCAGCAAATATAAATGCATAAATTGTTGTGAATTGGAGTATAAGTGAAACGTGATTCTGAATTGGAAAAATTTATATATGCTGCATAGTACAAAGATGTCCATTATATATATTTGTATTCAAGAAGTTAAATCTGTTGGATCGTTGGTGAGAATAAATAAAATACCTAAATAACAAAAAAGCAATAGCAACAGCACAAATTGAAATATCTGCATATTGTTTTAATACTAAATGATAAGATTAATAATGATAAACTAAACTCTAAAATTATTAAAAATGTACAGGCAAACTGATATAGATGAAAGAAAAGTAAAATAATTTATTTTTCTGTAATTTACATATACGTGAATATTTTTATGAAAACTGCGTTTTAAATTTTTTTTTTTTATATTGTAAATACCACGCCAGGGACGTTCGTTCTAAATATCCTACTTCTTTTAAATGTAATATTGATCCAATGATTGAATCTAACAATTAAATTCTGTGAGATACAAACTATAACTACAATAAAAAATAAGTAAATTTCTATCCATTCTACATTAGTTAATAATTAATTACAATAATGTCCTCTGTAACATAATGTATACCAGCGAAGAAAAAATACGTGTTCAAAAAAAAAAAGCACAAAACAATTTTTTTTTTTTGCTTAATATAATACATACATTTTTACTTGTATTAGTAGCTTGAAAATACCTATTCATTGTAATTAATCGAATGCACAGATCAAACATTTCATTTCTCCTCGTCAGCACCAGTAGAACGAACATCTATGTTCTCTTAAAATTATGAATTTGTAATGCTTACGAACTAATAAAGCTAATATGCAAAAGGATGTATTTTAATGTCATACCTAAGTAGTATATATAATAAATCGTATTTAAAAACTGTTGATATTACAATGATTCAAGCTATTTTACTTTCTCAATACAAGCAGAAGCGCAATTTTTTAAAAATATATTAAAAGTGAAAATGAACTTTGTGCTTTTTCTAAATTTGAATCTCTAAAGATGGGCCCGTCTATAATTAAACGGATTATTTAACGTCGTAACAAAAGATAAAAAAGTTTAAACTAGAGTGTTTAACATATGCTATAAAATTTTATAGTTTTTAAGCGATTATAACAAGCTAGTACGAAATTACTTACAACTGTACTTAAATTTTTCTTACGATGGGATCTGTAGTAATAAAACTAAAAAAAACCTATTTAACTTCAATACTTCATAAGGTGTAATATGTATAGCTTCATAGTATGATATTATACAGTATATAATACTTGATTATTTTTTCTTCTATCGTAAAACTAAACTGATGGCGAAGAGTTATTGATCAAAGTGAGCCAAAAGAATAGAAGAGAAAAGAAAAGACATGAAATAGTTCTTTCCCCTTTTTCCATTCTAGCACACCTTGCCATTTCTTCATAATAAAATTACATGAGTATTGAAGTACAGAAACACCAATCTTCTCCTTTTTCATTGTTGTATTAGAATTCATAACTGTATAACTGAATAAGCGTTCATAACTAGACAAACGTAATACATAACATACAAATATAACATACAATTATATACTATTAATAAAGAACTAATAAAAATAAACCTACAAAAACACCAATTAATTGTTGCAACTATTGGTGACCTCATTAATATATATCCCTAACGTTTGTTCCCTTTAGCATCAAGATCAAGATTTATTCCCAAGTACATTTAAATATACTAAACTATTATACACAGACGCTAACTAATATATCGAAACTTTAAATAATAAAGAGTTTATTTTAATTTATTTATGTTTTCTATAAAAAACTAATTTTCTTAATCGAGCTTAGTACATACACACAAATATAACACAACGTTTATATAAAAATACTTAGAAATAAAAGAGATCCTATTACTTACCAATGCATATATAAATTTGATACAATAGTCATGATGGGGAAGGCATATCCTTTCCTTCGTTAGTTAATTGTAGATGACGAATGGAGTAAAGTCAATGGATGCGTATACCTCCAATCCTACAACAAACCATATACATCAAAGTTATTTTAATGAAATAAATTGTAAACAAGAATCGTAAAAAAATAAATATAAACCTGACAAATGATGAGTATCTTATACAATTTACAAAAATTTTGAACATAGATCCCGTTCGCGTTCTAACCAGTAGCACGAATAAAATGCACTGAATCACCTTTTTCTATCAAAGTAATAGATATGAAAGATCATATAATTAAATTGTTCCGAGACCTTTCCAAACACCGCCGCCGCCACTTATGTAGGTGCACCGTCCAAGCATTCCGCTTTAGCATAAATGCCCATTGTATAAACAATAATATTTTTGAAAATCTTGAAAAAAAAAAACTTCGACCAATAGAGTAATCTCAATTTGTTTCATATGTTGGAAGAGAGCGACAGGAGGACACCTAACAATTTATTATTAGATAAAAGAATTAATAAAATTACGTTTATCAACACGGTCTTTAGGAAATGGTGACCCGTCTCATACGAAATACAAAAAAAACCTTACATATATAGGAAATTATAATTTGAAATACATACTCATTAATAATGAATTGTTGTTCCTTTTAATTGTACATAGAACAGCTTAGAACCGCTTTCGCCAATGCACGTAGTGCGCAGGTCATGAGAAAACTTGCGCAGAATATCTGAAACGAGGAAAACAGGGCGTGTTCATTTTCGATATCGATTATTTCGTGGTAGTATAGAAAAACATATATAATACAATATAAAT
The DNA here is from genome assembly GCA_029030555.1 of Ornithoptera alexandrae. NCBI lineage: Eukaryota > Metazoa > Arthropoda > Insecta > Lepidoptera > Papilionidae > Ornithoptera > Ornithoptera alexandrae. The sequence goes on along the minus strand of JARDVY010000301.1, from coordinate 1,566,852 downwards.
AATACTATACATATATAATGCAATGAAAATGAGTTTTATTTGTTCGCTATTTACGTGAAAACTAGTAAACGTATCGACATAGGAACATGATCATTCGACGCGAAATGATTTGTAGATGGTATGTATATTATGCACAAATGAAATATACACATTATAAAAATAAGAAAGTAAAAAGTGGCAAGGTATCGTAATTGTATGTCACAATCCGCCAAGCTTGACTGCAAGGTTTAAAAAAGGATTAATGTATTACTACGTCGATCAACATCTTAGACACTCACCGACGTACTTAATTTTGCCTACTTGATTCGTGTGTTAATTATTATATTTGTATGAAAAACCAAACAATTACTCCGTAAGTATAATAATTACGTCCGAAATGTGTAAAATACGTACCATACTGAATGATTGCAGATTATACTCGAACGAAATTGAATGTGGGTATTAACAAGAAAAAAATCCGAAAAGTCAAAACCGAATAATTCACTAAATCACAACTGATCCGGCGCAGCTATTAGAAACAAATACGAGGGGGTATGGGGAGACGGAGATAATTAAAATAATAAATTTAACAACTGTTTAAGCGTATAAAGAAATGTTGCAGGAAATAACGACACGATGGAAATGAAAATGTAAAAAACTGGCATAAGAGATAGAAAAAATCACTTTTACGGATAAATCGAGTCTACTGAAGAAAATTTTTAACTGGAATGATTTTTCCAGACTGAAAAATAATCTATTCTTGAAAAAATGTATAATCAGATATAACAACATGGTTGCAACAATGGTACGGCGCGACAACGAAGTAAAAATTTTATTAACGAGTTTTGAAACCAGTGTCTGGTCGTCCGTGTAAGAGCACTAACTAAAAGCCCAAATTCCAGGGGCTCCCTATAGTTAGGCAGGATGGTGCGCGCGGCGTACTTCCCCCCTTCCAACCCCTTATGCGTGATGCAACTTACTGCACCTCCGCGCGTCGCCATAGAATATTAAAATCGATAACGCCGACAACGCCCTGTGCCGATGGACCCGCCCGAGTAAAATAGTCTAGACTTGTACATTACACGACTAAATCGATACACTCTTCTAGGAATACTGATCATCTTAAACATTTGTGATGTAATTCTGAATTTTTAAAAATTTTATTCTATCACAAAACAGTTTAATAGCTTAAAAAAATTAAGAGAAACCACTAATTTTCCCAAAAAAATGAAATGAACAGATGAAAATAAATAGATTAGAAAAGTAAAATGTAGCAATTAAGAATCTAGAAAAAATAAAATAGTAAGATAGTTGAACTAAATAACTTAAAATTATAATCAAATAACAATAGGTAAAGATAAGTAAGAGAGAAAAATTTAAACATTAAGAGTAAGAAAATAGTGGAAAATGTAAAAAGCAGTTAATAACAGGAAAGTTAAATAATGTAAAAATAAGCATGTAACAAATTAGGTCTGAAAGGTGATGCATGAAAGAAAAGAACAAAATGTAAAAGAAATTGAGCGAAGTATAATAACAGGTAAGAAAGAGAAAATTTTAAGGACAAATAAATAAAGAAATAAAATAAAAAGTGAATGAAAGCCTCCAACTCTAGAAATGTACAGGGAATGAAAAAAAAATTATATATTTATTTAGTCCAAAGATAATATGTGGGTAAATCGTGTATATCCATGCTACCCAGTACACATTTTGTATTGATTTAAAAAATTATAGATTAATAAAAACAATGTCATAGCCTCTGCGAAGAATAAAGTGATATGAATAATTTTATATGAGTTTCAACATTTATATTTTAAATACAATCTTATATATACTCAAGAAACAAGATGGTTTTAATGTAATCTGATATATTGTAAAAAGGTTCAATTGATATATACCACTATGGATGTCATGATGATTAATAAGAACTATTAGGTGAGAATTTTCAAAGAAAAATACTGCTATGTCTACACTAGTAAAAGTAATAAGCAATAGTCACATTACATGATATATCATTCATAAGATATAAAATAAACAGATATAACAGCTCTATTGCATCGAAACATAACACAGAAATAATAAAACAAACATGAAAATTTTTGTACAAAGTTAATTCAAATGCATTATGAGGCACTGAGATATGTGCACTCCATTACTACAAAGGCCATTTGCTCAGTGTATGACAATGAAAACATCTACTAGATGAAAATCAGTTATCACTCAGGGTACTTTAACTGGGTGCAAGATGATGGCACCCTTGACAGTTTTTGGTTTGTACAGAGACACAAATTTTAGTTTGTAGATAAAGACAAGAATTTGTATATAATAAATTACCACACATGTGATAAGGCAATGCAAAACGATCGCCACAGACAAACTATCCAATGAATACGCACAGCTGTTTCAAAATTTTACTTAAATGATACTAAAAATATAACTATAACACAGTAAACAACTTTTTTTAAAAAAATTAAAACTGTTTTTATTGTCTCTGTGGAACCCACCAAAAGCTCCTGATTAAAGCACAGCACCAAAATCAATACAATTATTAATATGTTATTTGTTAAATTATCATTACTTTTGTAAATTGTTACAGTTAATACTGCTACATTATACCATAATAGATATATTCAAATATGTTATTGTGTAAATGACGCACAGCAATAATTAATTCATAATTGAATAATTAATTGGACAGATAGATAGACATTTAAAATCTGTAAACTTGACAACAATTTATTATGTATAATTTGTAGGTTACAATAGCACAAAGAATAAATCAAAATTGAAAAAGTATATATATAATGTTTGATAATTTATTCAAAAATTCTGAAAAAAGACATTCTTTAAAAAAAAACATACTTGCTCATTACAATTCTATTACTCTATTACTAATGAGAGTTAAAATTTCTAACTCATATAAGAAAGGTAATTAATTTATCAAAAATGAAAAACCGCCTCATTAATGACTATCTAGTTTTTAAATATGTATGATTAAAAAAAATAATTCAATTATTGTTATATAGATATTCATCTATTAATGGTTTATAATAATTACATAAATCAACTTAATTTTAATTAAAAACTTTTCCACCTTATACATTAAAAAAAAATATACAGAATAAGTGATTACTTGTGGATATTGTCCATTTTCACAAATGTACTTTTCTGGGACATTTAATACCAATGTTTCATTATATATTTTAAGATAATATATAGAAAATAAATGCAATGCATATTTTGCAAACATATTGTTATGTGGTGATCGAACCCATCAGTGTATAAGGATTTATATAAACTGAAATATTTCATATCAAACAAAATCTAAACTAGAATAATTCAATCTATTGTCCAGTTAAAAACTGTACAATATTATTCAGATTAACTTCATTAGTTCTGCAAAGTCCATATATTTTGAATATTTATATAAATAATATTCAGTTTTAAAACAGTGCATAACAAAACTACACAATTTTTTATTATTAAAGATTATTGGCTATGGTCCGTTTTATTTATATGTAAAAAAAGACCTTTATCAAAGTGGAAGTTAAAGTTTGTGAATCTTGTATATAAAGCAATGTTCACTATCATAAAAGCACAAACTTCAAGAGTTTTGGGTTGCGCAGACTGAAGTTAACATGTAATTCATGCATCCGATTTGTGTATAAAAAAATTGTCTTCTCAAATATTAAATAAATCTGTAGAAATATTGTAGTAAGTTGTATTTTGTGATATCATTAATAAAATAAATCAATAACTACTTTATTAGTTGAAATTGTTATTAATTTTTGCATCTTATTTGTGGGACATCCGCAGAAGATTTCAAAAATAATTTAGTGGAATTTTAAAAATTTATCCTTATTTTGCTTTGTAAAAATACTATATGACAAAGCCATCAGCTCAAAAAAATATCTAAGCACAAAGCGGTTAAAAGAAATTTTAAAAGATCCTGAATTTTGAAAAAATTTAAGCAATGATAATGATAGTAATGGTGCAAAATTCTTCCCCTATAGATCTTATTATCTAAACCTATTATGAATTTAGATTTGAATTTTTTGGACTTAGTTCAGACCACGTGGCGTACAAATTAAGTTATATGTTATAGTAAGAATATGCACGTATAAAATGAAAACCAATTAAATAGGATACAAACTATTACCTACTACTCTGTATCAACACCTCAACACCACACAATTTTAATAAATTCTTTTGTTGGAAATCGGAACCGCAAACCACGTGCTGATGGGAAGGAGAGAAAAAGAAAAAGAAAAAGAATTGAGACTAGGGATAGGCGCTATGAATTTCTTGAACTTAGTTTCGACCGCGTGCTTACAAATTAGGTTATAAAATGTTATAGTAAAAATATACACGTATAAAACAAAAACCATTTAGAGTACAAACTATTATCTACTAACCTGTAGAAACACCTCATCACCACCCAATTTTGATAAATTCTTTTGTTGGAAGTCGGAAAACCGCAAACCACGTGTGCGTGGGAAAGAGTGAGCAAAATAAAAGAATTGAGACTAGAGATATGCGGTAAGAATCTTGAACTAAGTTTCGACCACGTGCTTACAAATTAGGTTATAACATGTTATAGTAAAAATATACACGTATAAAACAAAAACCAATTAAATAGAATACAAACTATTACTTACTAACCTGTAGGAACATCTCATCTCCACCCAATTTTGATAAATTCTTTTGTGGGATGTCGGAACCACAAACCACGTGCTCACGGGAAGGAGAAAAAAAAAAGATTTGGGACTAGGGATAGGCGGTATGAATTTCTTGAACTTTGTGTCGACCACGTGCTTACAAATTAGGTTATAACATGTTATAGTAAAAATATGCACGTATAAAACAAAAACTAATTACATAGAATACAAACCATTACCTACTAACCTGTAGGAATATCTCATCACCACCCAATTTCGATAAATTCTTTTGTTAGAAATCGGAACCGCAAACAGCACGTGCTGACGGGAAGGAGAGAGCAAAAGAAAGGATTGGAACTAAGAATAGGCGGTATGAATTTCTTGAACTTAGTTTCGAACACGTGCTTACAGATTAGGTTATAACATGTTATAGTAAAAATCTACATGTATAAAAGGAAAACCAATTAAATAGAATACAAACTATTACCTACTAACCTGTATGAACACCTCAACAGCCGACCAATTTTGGTAAAATCTTTTTTTCGAAGTCGGGGAACCGCAAGCAGCACATGCTCACAGGAAGAAGCGAGCGAAAAGAAAGAATGGGATTAAGAGATGTGACAGATCTATGCGACCAAGTTTTAAAACCAGATATTTACTTTCAAGTACGCGCACCAGATACCTGAACAAAATACTTTCAAGTATTTAATACTTTTAAGTTTTTTTATAGAAACAATGGTCTCGGTCTCGAGAAACTTAAAATTCGTGAAAGATTTATATTTGCATTAAACATTGCGTACGTTTTACTACACTATATAATATTAATATTATAATGTTAACAAAACGAGTAATATACGCCGCACGAGTTTAATTTTCCAATATCATTTCAATCCATTGCTGGACATAGTAATTTTTATACTTCAATGAAAACATATTTAAATGTATAAAATACTTCGAAGACTTGCAAACTTAAATTGAGAAATAAATCTTTATGCATTTAGTAATAAAGTATGTTACTGCGTTAGTTTAAATAAAAACCTTTTCTAAAATATTTGTTTTACTACGCTAAAACGATTATATTGTTTAATCTTACTAAGTAATATATGTTTTATAACCACGGTCTCCGAATTAAGAATCAAATTCCAAACTTAAATTATTGCATTTATTAAATTAATATATAAAACTTTTTTATTAATTAAACAATTTTTTTAATTATCATGTTTTCATATTAACATGAAAAAATATATACTTAATGTTATAAATTTAAACCATTATTTAATTTTTATATACAAAATTTATTTTAAACGTAATTAAATATTCCTTCATCAAAATATTAAATTTGTAAATTAATCGGGCAATGAGAAAAGCTTTAAAGTATTTTATGCCCTGGTTTATAAGTATTTTCGGGCGCCCCAATCTTGCAAGAACGACTAGTGACAAGTTTTGACCCCTCGAAACTGTCACCTACAAAAGCAAACTTTAAATCTTTCTCTCTATCTACCTATCTTAATCTTTAAGACTATAATTAACTAAAGAAAATCGAAGCACATGTCTCAAAAAGTGCGATGATATTTCTTAAAAGTTTGTATTATGATTTATTTTTAGTATTCGTCGTTTCCAATTCCAAAAATTTCAAATCAATATAAACAAACATTAATTGCTGCATGTATTAAATTCATTGTTAGAACTGCTTTTACTTTTCAATTTTTTTTTTATCACTTGTTATACAATAAAAATCCTCACGGAAATGATGTTTGGTAAAACTTTTGACTTTTATATATTTTTTTAGTTTTTATTAAATATTTACTATATATTTATGTATTTTATTTATACACTCTAAATTACTATTTAGTCTTAATGTAATTTACATTTAATCCATCAGGTCTTTGAATATTTGAACATTTCTAACCGATTCAAAAAATTTTCATATTTAATAAACAATAGTTAATAAATTTGAATTTTGTTTTAATAATAATAATTATTAAAAATAAATAAAAGAACAAGTCTCATATGTCAATTTGGTTTGTAAATTGAATTTGTACTATACTTTCGGATAAGGCTCAATTTTAAAGAAAAAGAATATTACCATATACCAGGTTTCTAGCCATGTTTTTAAAAATATTTGTACCAGGGCGCCCTAGTATCGAGTCTAAAAGAACGACCCATGCCTAATTAGAACATTCTAGATCACATTTCCGGTCACAGTGCTACCTGCTACCGGAAATGGTAACAGTGCTGCTATAACAATTAAATTAATATAAGCAGTTGTCGTTATAATAAGTTAATATAAAATTCACTATTTTTAAAAATATTTACATAGCAAATAAAGTTGACCGTATTTTTTTAGTTTTTTTCATATAAATGTTACTTCTAAATCTATATACATATTATTTAAAATTTTATAGTACCATTCTTATTTGGAATTTACTAATTTATTTTTTACTACTTTATTATTAGTTTAGTGATTTAATTCACACATTGACGGTGAATAAATGTTATTATAATTTTATAATGTTATAAATATAAATACAAAGAATTCTTAATTACTGCATCTTGTAAAAGTAAACAAATTATTTTATTATATTTTGCTTTTCCTTCATATTTATTTGAGAATAATTTTTATTGTTATACATTACAGTAACTTATTTGACTATAATCAAACGGCGGTCAATATAGAGTAAATACTTGCCGCGTACTGCGCATGTTCTTCAATAAAATCTATAAAGCTTGTACCAGGTTTAGTCGACAGCGTTCGACTTTAATATTCTTTCAAAATTTTTTGGATTAACGTAAACCCTCTTTTGCACATAAACTGGCCTCCGGCCATGGCCGTAAGTATATTCATATTTATACACAAAACAATATTTTCTTATTTTACTACGCATCGCGTATTCAACACATGAATTTTTAAAACAATGTATTGAGTTTATTTCAAAATTTTCATATTGAATTGTTATTTAACTCTTTTATTGCGTTATATTCCAGTTATTTATATTGCTGCATACTGGTACATATTTACTTTTAAATTGGCAATACAACTACCGGTAGACTTCAAATACCTCCACCATTTTGTTGTATATTGTACCTTAATATTTAGTACTTTTATTTAAGTTTTTTTATCATAACAACTAAAGTAAAACTATTAAATAATAAGTTTTAAAAGATTTAATATAAGAAGTAAATTTTAGTGTGGAAAACTATGTGGTCACTGTGTTATTAGATTCCTCTGCCTGGAGTAGTAGTGTGTATTTCAAACATGTTACATTTAGTAATCTTTTTTTGTTCTTTACTGTTTAACAGCAGTCATATGTGTGTATATGTGTTTTAGATACCAGCGCCCAATTTTGTGCCTATGGCGCAATTACCACCACCACCACCACCGCCTCCCAATGATTATGGTATTAAGGACGTCTGGAATCACAATCTCCATGACGAATTTCACATCATAAGACAAGTTAGTCATGTATAACTATAAAAAAAACTAACAAATACAAAAATCATTGTAACACGGCAATATTATGGAAATAACAATAAAGAAACAACTGCTGTTAAAATTTAATTCTTCTGTGGGAGCAATTAAATAATTTCTGAGATGTTATTGTTACTTCTCTCTGGTTATAAGAAGATAAATTTATTTTATATCTCTTACACTCACTTAAAAATATTTGTGTATTTTTCTGAATAAGGATTTTCATTCTAATTCAGGAATTTACTACAAGATGGTCATTCTTATTTTGAAATCTGTGTTGAAGGATATTTAGAAATCCTGTTTATTTATATATTATCAGATTTGCGCATATTTGCTCTTGTACAGGTATTTGTAAATTTTTTAAGAATAGCATCACAACAACATCAAATTTTAAGTTATGTTTGAAAATTAAAAATACTGTTTTTATTTTTAAATCTCTTATTTGGAATGTTTTAGATGGTTCAGAAGTATCATTGGGTGGCGATGGACACTGAGTTTCCAGGAGTAGTTGCACGACCTCTAGGTGAATTCAGATCCACTGCAGACTATCAATATCAACTCCTAAGGTGATTAAAACTAATATTTTTAGTTTAGACATACTAAACTTAAAATTTAAAAAAATATCTCTGATTATCATTTACCAATATTTCCATTTTATAAAGGTGTAATGTGGACTTGTTGCGGATTATCCAGCTTGGTCTAACCTTTATGGATGAAAATGGCAAAACACCCCTTGGATACACCACTTGGCAGTTTAATTTCAAGTTTAATTTGCAGTAAGTTCTATAATATTCTCATTAATACAATTTTTTTTTTGTTCATATAAACATAATTTAAAAATATTTCAGGGAAGATATGTATGCTCAAGATTCAATTGATTTGCTACAAAATTCTGGTCTACAGTTCAGGAAACATGAGGAAGATGGCATTGATCCATTGGAGTTTGCTGAGCTTATAATGTCTTCAGGTTTGTTACATACAAATGTAATTTACTTTTGGGAAATTAATATTGATAAAAAATTATTTTCTACATATTTTTATTTTAGGGCTAGTGCTTATGGATAACATCAAGTGGCTTAGCTTTCATTCTGGATATGATTTTGGATATTTACTGAAACTTCTCACAGACCAAAACTTGCCATTGGATGAAAATGAATTTTTTGAAACATTGCATATGTTTTTTCCAACTATATATGATGTGAAAGTAAGTATGATTATTTTGTAGTCAATAACAAATATAATGGTTATAGATATTCTTTATAAACATATGACATTTTAATAAAACCTACTATTATTGTACTTATATGTTTTTAAACCATTTATCAGTACCTTATGAAGCTTTGCAAGAATTTGAAAGGTGGACTGCAAGAGGTTGCGGATCAGTTGGAGTTGCGTCGTGTGGGGCCACAACATCAGGCCGGATCAGATTCACATCTCACTGGCATGGCATTTTTTAAAATAAAAGAGGTAGGTTTTTTATTTCACTTATGATTTGCTAAAAATTGGTTCAATGATGTTGAAAAATCTTCCATGATCTAAACTAATTTTCTAACACTACAACAATGTCTATTAAAATATTTATATAAAAATATAGCTTAGTTTTCTATGGTGCTCTTTACCATATGAGATAAATTTTTATTTATCATCTTTTTTTGATATTTAGCACCAATAAAAATCAAGAACTTGCAGATCTGAAATCGAACCAAGAACCTCTATGACACAAGGCTTGGAGACTGTTTCCAGTATTCAATAAATATTGAGAAATGTTGAAGTAATAAATAATATGTACTGTTGGTGTTGTAGATATTCTTTGATGGCAACATTGAGAGTTCGAGTGGCCATCTGTATGGCTTGGGAGCCCCATTCTCTGCTAATGCCAACAACTTCACTGATAATGGTGAAGCTGGCAATTCCTCCTGATCCGCGGAGGGCGGCGTTGCCGGTGCGTCACAGTCGCGCGGCTTCGTCGTTACAGAGTAAACTAGTCCTACGTCAAAATCTTGGCGCAGGTGTTGGAAGTGATTGTAATACATAGTTTCAGCGACTTTTAAATTATCATCTTATTCGTTTTCAAGACGGGTGATGCAGCTATCATGATTTTTATTTTGTTTTAAGTATTTGGCGCCCTTTGTCTGTGGGATAGATTATCCTATCACATTTCTTGGCGTCATCATCATATTGATTGCAGAATATGGCATATTGTTATCCACCTATTTATTTACAAGTTTCTTTCATTAAAAAAATTGATGCTAATTAAAACTATGATGATATAGGTACAATATAAAGTAAGTGTGATGATACAAAGAGCGGTAACATTGATGGTGGCCATGAAGGCTGCCATGGTAAGGATATTGATCAAATAACATACTGATTATTTATTATTGTGTTGTTTAAAAATGTATATAAATGATTTTTACTTGCGAAAGTTTTAAATGTTTATTATTTTGTTGTCAATAGCACAAGGATTAAAAAAAATTGCCTTCTTTAATATGATTAAATGGTTTTTAATTATTTGTGTGCGTGAAATGTTTATTTGGTGTTATATAACATTGCATTGTGTCTTCTACCAAATTGTACAGCATCATTGGACATGTGGTAATGCGCCACATCAGTCACTCTCCAATTATATTTCATATGGATTATTATATAAAATACTTGATGTTATATTTTATTAAAAAAGATTGTGTATAAAAATATTGTGTAGCTCTGGTAGTATTTATAAAATTTGATGAGTGTTTATTTGTTCTTCACTGTATGATTATTAGATTAGGAATAAATAAATTGTCTCTACAATGATTTTACGTGATGACCATTGACGTTAAAATATCGTTTTTATAATATTGTCGATGGTGCGGATTTTAATTGTATTGTTCATTTAATTATATAATTATAAAAGGAGTAGTGTGACGGATGATAATGAACAATAAAATAGCTTTTTGTGAAAGGATTTTTATCAATTTTCTCTATTTAGATTTTTAAGTTTTAACTTTGCTGTCGACAGAGTTTACTCTATGACGTTTAATCAAATGCGTAATTTATTCAATGATATTTAAATAAGTAATAATTGTAGTGTAAGATTCGAATTTCGTAATGTAAATTCTCTGAAATTCTTGATGCATTGTTTTAATTCTGATTTATGAATGTATTAAATAATCATTAAACACTATACTCTCAAATTTTGTTTTATATTATCAAAACACCTGTCATTGTGCACTGATAAATATGGTATCAATGTGGTGGGTGGGGGCGGGTTAGAGGAGAAATCCTAGTTACCACGCTCGACATGTGGTTTAGTGACGACAATCTTAATGTTCGTCTCTTCCTATCAAATTCATCAAAACATCGAGAATACTTCTAAACAAGGACATAATTAGTCTTCTAAAAAGGATATAAACTAAATAATTCAATTTCGTAAGTCTTGTAATAATCTATAAAAGTATTTTCATATTCAAATGCTACACGGCATATAAAGTAGATAATACTTATAGAATCATAATTTTATGTTATAATGAATTTAACTCTGCAGACATACGCATATAAGGTCTAATTTGCCGGAAACCGTTCAGGAAAGCCCTGCCACCCTGGTACCTATTTTTCCCGTTAAAATAATGCCAAGTGTTAGTAAGAAAGGCGCTGTGGATAGTGAAGTTATTCATGTAAGGCAAGGATGTATATGCATTAATTTTATCAGACACCATATCATTGTGAGCAAACACATCGCTTACCAGAAGGCGAATGTCCTTTTTGTTTCCTCGCTTCATTTTATTTAAGGTAGATGGATGAAATAAAAATTATAATTAAAATGCACGTTTATTTATATCCAGAAAAAATCACAATTGTAAAAGCTGTTATAAATTTTGTCAATAGACAGTGGAAAAGGGTTGAAATCACAAAAGCAAGAGATACTGTGAGGAGAAAATTTATATGACCAGATGTTTACTTTTAGTAGTCGAGCCTGTTCTCTTCTTGACAAAGGACTCAAAGCCAGGTTAATTCGAAACATTATAAAAAACGTCCCGGTTTTCAGATCTGTAGAAAATTACAGCAATTTTTAAATGTGTGCATGTTCAAAGGGAAAGTTAAGGAGTATGGAATAGGGGTGTGGTGTAAATTATTGGTTGGTCACAGTGTTGAGACATGTTTCTAAATTGTTCTTGATAGATAACATGAATTTTTCGAGCGCGAGCTTGATGAATTCGGACTTCCGAAAACTGGTATCATAGATCATATTCATACATTTAGGCACATTTTACAGACGATCGAGAAGTATAATTGGCTATTATGCTTACCCTTAGTGGATTATGGGAGAGCCTTTGATTCTATTGAAAATCGACCTGTCCTCGATTGACATGAACGGTGAATAATTGATATTTACCGAAACCAGACGACCGATAAAGATGATCGATCATCAAGGTCGATCGATAAACCCTCGGCAGCTGGGAAGTATTCGGTAAACTGCACGGAACAAAGGTGTCCCACACGATAATTTTAGTGGGAGAGATCAAAATCGTAAGTCAAAACAGTCCAGCGAATTAGCACTCTGAAGCAGTAATGGGAAGGTCTGTCGATTGGATAGGAAGAAACCATGTATTAGTAAGTACAAAGGAATACCGAGTGCCCGATAGACCGTCGACCTGGTGAAGATCGCAAAGAATCATTAGTCGAGAGGTTGGGAGTCTAGGAAATTATTTAATGAGTGAGGCCTGTGTTCTGCAGCAGAACTCAATGGGGGATACAATAGTTTAGAATTAATATCCTAAAATATTAATAATAAAATAATTGTCCAAATTTTTGTGCGTCGCCAAGATTGAAAACTTTATACAAGTTCAAATATTACATACATAACACAATCAATCGGTTTAGGTGGAAATCTGATTGTTTGACGCTACTTACTCACTTCTACTTTTACGTTGCATTTTGTTTTTTTTTTTTATTATATACACTTACATAACCACTTGCTAATGTATTATGCAATACATGTAATTAATAATATTAAAGAACGATTACACTTTGTAAAATGCTTGTTCATAAAAAGACCTTTAAAACTACTTGCATGCTTATTTTTAAAATGACTACATTTGAAATATAAGTAAAACCATATTTTTAAATGAAACTTTTAAGAATTGCCGATATAGGAAACAAATCAACATCAAAACAGAATTTCACTTAAACTTACGCCTTCCACTGTTAAAATAACAATTTAGTAAATACTAAACAGATTTAATTTAAAAAATAACCTTAAATAATAAACGTATGTACAATTTACCAATAAATAATTACAAAAAAAAAAATCATGTTATTAATAAAGTAAAATCTGTAGACAAAAATAAATTCCATATGTATATATTTTGTTAATGAATATAACATATTATTGGAATGGGTTATAAATAAACGCAGGTTCTATCAAAATACTAACTAACATAGACCGTACTGGATTTACATGAGTACCTAAATTTAAGAAGAAACAAATTTGCGGCAAGTGCGAACAGGTCGTTATGGTTGGTTACATGGCAGATTTTTTTTTAGGCTAATAATTATACATCAATATTAAGTGATTTTAAAAGTTAATTTTTTCATTTAATAATAAATAACCTTGTTTTAAAAATATTAATAAGGACAAACGCGAGTTGCAACGAAAAGATTAGTGGATGGTCAGCGATAAAACGACAAGGGAATTGAGAAGTGTAACGTGATATATAAGTCGATTGTCGATATTATTAATAATTATTACCAATGGCAATAACAATGGTGTATATCGTTGAGGTGACGCGTGAAGTGCAGTGAACAACACTAAGCCCGCCATCAGTTCATCTGAATTGATCGAGATACTAACAATAAGGAAATTAAATGCATTACATCAATATATTCAAAAATCACTAAATCTATTTTTAATATTACCGATCGTAATAAGTTTAAATAGAATCGTAATTATAAGAAATTAATTATGTTATTTTATTTAAATTACGTTTGCAACGTTGTCGCTAAACATCTAAATTTCGACTTCTTTTTTTCAGTTTTGAATATTAATAAAAGTCGATAAATCAATTTATTAATTTATTATTATCACCGTAATGCGTTATTTCCCCTACATTGAAAGATTTAGTTTAACCAGCGATGATATAGTTGTATGTGTATATGATAAGTTAAAGGTACGTCGTCCGTACAAAGTCATTACATTAATACGGCATACATAATTACTAATACAACGAACGTTTTCGGTACTATTTAAATTATGAATTCTAGACAAGTTTGATGATTATTGATAATAATTAATGAGTTCCAACGAGTTAGACCTGGACACTTAACAACTACCGGATGTCAACTAGTTTATATATCTTTACAAGCCTGTATCATTTGAGCTGCCTTATCCGGCGATGGTGTCGTGTCTCGTCAAATACAATAATCATGAAATAATAAATCAACGTCATCAGCGGATAGACGTCCTTAGCATTGCGTAGGTTATAATGTCGTACGTATGAAAATTAATAAAGGTCCAAAATCCTACACAAGTGACTAATGTCTATCAGTGCATGTATATCACTTGAGATGATGATGAGGATGACAAACATCAAAACAAACGACGTAACTAATTGCCGTGCGTTATATATCTTTTTATTAGATATATTTCGACATTTTCTCAGGTAAAATAAGTTACCAGTAACAGAAAGGCAAATAAAAATTTTAGTGTGTGATAAGTTTTTGATTCATAGGCCTATAGTGTTTTAAATGTGTGTACATTTTTTAATACGAGTATTTGTAAATAATTTTCTATAAATCAGTACCGTATAGCTGAAGTTTAATTATTTTCTAAACAAAGAGACTTACATCAAATCCTATACGTAAGGTAAACAGGTCTAAGGTTCGGTTTAGGGAGGGGTTAGGGATCACTACAAGTATTACTTTTTCTTAACAATAACATAATCAGTTCGAAATTTTATTTGACGTTTCGACGACGTCGCGTTTTTTGCATCACTCTCGCCACTTCTTTTACCATACGCTGTCTTCTTTTTCTTGCGGCGATGGATTCCGATATTGTACGGTTACATATTGTAAGCGATATATATGGCGTCAATCTGGTCAGAAAGGAATCCGTCTCGCAGGTGCATACGTTGTTTCTCACCACGCGAGTTGATTGGGACCACTCCCGGATCAACTACCACCACGACTCCAACAATTAAATGGTGCTCCTCCAGTACAGTGTTCGTGACGAGTGGCACAAGATTCAATGCCTCGCTGTCGTTGCCGTCCAACTCGACAACCACGACTAGCAAATTGGTCCATGTGAAGACAGCGCTGAAATATAAATAAAAAATTAATTCGTATACATCGTGACGTGCCTTTTTCAAATTCAAGTTTGGCACAAAGAAACATTAAGCGCTTTCAAAACTGTTTCCTCCGCTTAGTAAAGTAGTTTATCGTAATTTTTTGTAAAATTAAAAATGGTGACAACATCCAACTTAATGATTTATTATAATTAAATTAAATAATAGTGAAGAGAGAGGACGGCACGGCAAATATTGACAAAAATTACTGTAACGTACCATTCGGCAATTTTCTTGTGGCACCTCATTACGGAATTCTCTATATCAATAGGATGATACCGCATGCCGCGCAACATAATGGTTTCATCGAGAGCACCGACAACAAAAACTGCATCGTGAGTATCATGAATGTCTGAGGCCATGCCCACGCTTCCACATGCGGATGCCAGAGACTCAGTGTCACTATCTCGTGACAGTAGCGACTCATCACAACTTGACCCAGTGGTACTTATTTCTGTTCGTCTTAAGAAACCTAAATACCCAGTCCGAGCGTACACCTCTCCTGTGTTCCCTGTAACCAGTTGTGCGCTGAAATGATCGGCATAATCACTTTCATCTCCGTATATCGTGAAGTAACCACTTGCATTATGTGGCGATTGTACCCATATCTCGCCTAAGTGGGAATCGCCGCATTGTCCTTTCGTCTCCGGGTTTGCTGTGATTACCTTAACGCCTGGCAAAAGCTTGCCCGATTCCATCAAGCATAATGAATGTGGACTGCCGCGCTCCACCAATGACACGCGATCATTGCGTAGGGCGCGCAAATCTACGTATACGGTTGAGGGTTCCGGGCTAGAAGCGCCTTGCAAGCATATAGCGATATTGACTCGACAGCCGAACGAAGTCGACACTGCCCTTGGGCTTAAACCTAGAGCGGAGAAGAGTTTCGAAAAGGAATTTGTTAAATTAATTCTTGGCCTCTCTTCAGCCACAACTACGCATGTTCGTACGCATGCCAAATTGATTCCCTTTGATTTGAGTTGGTTAACAGTGCTGCCCAAGCCTTTTGTGCATAACTCCATAACACCGTAAGAGCAAAATGTATCGCGCACTTTATACTGCGAAACCGCGCTGAGCCAAAGTGCTGGATTGATTTCGACTTCGGAGGGAGGAATCAAAATAGAATGATGTCCGGAATATATGCTGCTCAAACACCAAAGGGCAAATCCAAGGCCGCAGTACGGATCGAGGCAGAGGGCAATATGACGGGATGGATACAGTTCACAAGCAATTTTCATAGAGCGGCATAGTGATGTTACGGCTGCATGGGACATCTTAATGCCAGCCAGCATGCCTGTGGTTGATACACTAAAATCCAAGTAGGCCAGCATTTCCGCTGTCGGTGCCCGGTAAAGAATGGGTAATTTCTTCTTCGGCATATCGTCAGTATCCAGTGTTATTGGCCAGGCTTTGCTGTCGAGAACATTGCTCGCTTCTTTAGATCGCAGTAATTTTATTACAGATTGGTTGGAGAGGACTAGAGTCGCCTTGCTTACATCGACAATCATACGAACAGTTGGCAGAGTTGTGTGCAAATTTTGTGGGTGTGGTGGGCGGATAGTCACCGGAACTGCTCCAACGTACAAACATCCGTAGAATGCGCAGATAAGATCTAATCCCGGTGGGAATATTAATGCGACGTGATCTCCTGTATTCACACGACCCTTCTCAAGTAAAAGGTTCCCAATGCGTTCAGCCTTCTTGTGCAATTCGGCACATGTAAGGATCTTAGAAACAGCACCTTTTGAATTCAGCAATGTGAATATTACATGGTCAGATGTACTCTGGGCACGCCATCGCAGAATTTGTGAGATGAATTGATACTGAAAATATAATAGAAATATAATTTTTTTGAACAATATTTTATATCACAAGTGTGTAAATATTATTTTTAAAAAATTAACCTTTCGTGCCGCATCGGAGTCGTCAGTGTAACCCATGTCGCGACCTTGTGCTGAAGCGAGTCGGTTACCTTGCACCAAATTTCCTACTATAACCGAAGCGGGGCCCACATCTGCGGATATTCCAACTAGTCACAATTTACTTCAAAGCGACTAATGAAATAAGAATTAAAAAAATAAATAAAAATAATTGTTACATTTTTAGTAAAATAAATATTGATAATGAATAATTAAGGTCAAATATAAATCATTACATATAAAGTTTGCTTAGGAAGGATTTGGGAAAACAAGATACAAGTTTAAAAATAAAGTTTAGCCAATAAATAAATACCTGAGTGTATTTCTCTTGGTTTCGGCAGATTTGTAACACACGTATGAGGACACATCAGTACATTGGCCGGATGCAGTGTCCCTTCCAGGAAACGCCGTTTACACTCGCTAAGATGTATCCCACCGAGAGGAGTCTTCGGGAGAAAGTTTGGTTGTACCAATGCAAGACAGTAGATACCGACTTGATGTATCGAATCGACGGCTTGAAGAACGCGAGACATCCACTGGAATGACTGTAGGGGAAAACCTTTGTTATGTACCTTTACCTGACCTAGCGAGAAAAGGCTGGAAAGAATAAACGAAAACACTAAGTAGTGCTCTATTTACAGTTTTACCATTAGACCACGCTTAGTGTTTTCGTTTTCAGATCCAGCCTTTTTTCAAAATAAATGATAAAAAAAATTAAAGGTTATAATAAAAGCTACATTTAGTTTGCAATAAAGAAATTAAACCGGTTGACATGATGATGATGATAATGATGTTGATATAGAATAAATATCATACATAAAAAAAATATTGATGGGTTCTTTTGTAATGTAATTTTCTGACGGTAAGTTATACCGTCAGAAAATTACATTACAAAAGTTAAAGTTAAAAGTTAGCAATAAAATATAAAATCAATACTTACCCAAATAAAAAGTCCAAAATGTTAATAGGATTTAATTCAAATAGTCATACACATAATACAATAATAGTGCCTTTAAATATTTTTGAGATCAAATCGTAAACTCTACTACTACTTAACTACGTGTATCCGTGAGTAAAATATTATTACGTAATAATTATATTTTTTTTTTTTCGATAATTATAATGACATATTGTTTGCGACTACAACCATTACAATAATTATTAAAAAATTTTTTTCATTTCATTTACTACGTATTGTATAATGAAAATCTATTATAAAGCGAAAATTGTTGCACGTGGGTATGAGTACTTAGAACATCAACACAGTAAGCACACCGAGCGGTACTGCTGTGGTGGTGGTACCGCTTTTTGGGAAAATACTACCGATAAGGTAAACATTACTTTCTACTTTGATTACTTGTTCCTTATATACCTAGACAGCTAAATATTATCAACTACTATTAATGATTATTTTAATATTTTTTTTGCTTATTACATGTTCCTAAGAAACAATTTTTCACTACCATTAATTTAATATTTCAAAAACCCTACTATAATTGATATTAAACTTTACTACAGATATTTAAAAGTTACATGCAGATTTAAGATGAGTTTCAATGTTTAAAAAGGTTGCTGTGATAACGAAGCTTAACATTTTATGCGTCGAGGCAAGGATTACTATATGACGCAATGTTTACCAACCTAACCTGCACCACATTGTGTATGGGCGGGCGTACCTTACCATCAGGCAAACATCTTGCTTGTCAAAAATGAAATTACAGTGAATTTGTATCGTTAGATTCTTCACTATTTTCGGAGCTGTTGACGCTTATTTCCAAATAGGCCCGTAGGTAAAAGCTTCGTGGGTCATATCTTCCGTAATCTCTAAACTCATAATTCATATCGTCGCTTTCATAATCGGGCAAATCATTATTGTTATCATTAGGTTGTATAACATTGGCGATATTTTCCGGCGGTGGCAAAACATTCCTCTCTTCTTGGTTTAGACCACTGGTACCGGCACGTACAATTGAACAATAAGTTCCAGCTTCAGGGAACACATTGGAAGCAGAATTGTCTCTAGCTTCGATTACGGAATTTAGTGGATCAGATGTTTTATTCTCATTATCATCAGATGGAGGGTCGATCTTGTCACCAACTTCCACAGGAGAAATTGCTCCTGCGTTTATCTCAGACACATTAGTCACGTTAAAGCTGTTACCTGCAATGGCAGTTGTGCTCGCAACTAATGCTTCATCCTTAGTGGTTTCAACAGTACAGACATCGTTGGTTATCGTAATGTTTTTATTGCTTGTTGTAGGAATGGGAGGCTGTGAGTTCTGCTTTATTTCATCTGAAGTATCAATTACCCCAGCAGAATTGTTGGTGTCATCTGCAGTCTCCGCTTCAGTGTTTGTAGTGTTGACATCGGCAGCGGTCGTATTTGTAGCAAGACTGGTAATGCACGCAGACGGTGGCTCAGCATCTGAAAAGAAAAATAGGTTAATAATGTGCCCTATAAGTTAAAAATAATATTAATTATATATATATTTACCTTTGCTTCGATGAGATTTTCCCACACCATTTTTCGTAGGACAAAAATAGATTATTTTTATATTTTTATTAATCAGTATTTAACCCATATGTAAATACCTGTAGCATTTAAGATTACATGTTCTTGTATTAATATAAATTAAAAAAGTATGATGAGAATGTCCGCAACCAGTAAATTCTAATAAAATGTAAACTTAAAGCAAACTAAATGTAACTTATTACTAATGATTTATCCCAAATAATTTATATATAAAAAACAAATACACACAAGCAAAGATAACACAACTTACCTCCTCCTCGCCGCAATCAGGTCTCTGTTCAGCCACTATACAAATGCGTTCATCCCTAAGCACTCTTACAGAGAAAACAGCAATACGACCTCTGTATATAAATTTCATGGGTTCAACAGCTAGTACTGTAGCTATGATATCGTCCATATTGTGCTTGCGCCCGGTAACTGTCATCAAACCGTCACGAGAACCGCACACAAACACCAAACCTGAAACGTCTTATTGGTTTAAATTTGTAACAGTTAATTAAACATATCAATAACTGCAATAATTCATGGGTTTAATTAAAAAATGAGATCCGACTCACCTCCCGGACCAAGAAATCCAAGCAAACCGCTTCTTACATAGTGCTCTTCTCCAATTGGTTCCCCGTCCGAGTCCAACGGTTTAACTCTGAATACCGTGTTAGTAAGACCCGGTAAACCCCAATATCCAGAGCCCGTGGCACCGGATAATATGCAAATCTCACCCACTTCGTCAGTCTTGCAGAGATATGCAGGTCCCTCCATTTTTACCACAACTATCACGCCTGAATTTAAAATATTTTTTGTTATAGGATTATTAACAATGTTATGGAAAACAAAAGTATAAGTGATATAATGCTTACACGATGGCATAACTTGGCCACAATCTTGTAGAGTGAGAGAGGTGAGAGAGTTCTCAGCATCTACGCGCACGACGCCGTATGAAAGGCCGGACATTGAGAGGACGCCGCGGCCCGCCGATGAACCGCCGCGGCCAGCGCGACGTACGCAAACCGTTAGAGATTCGCTGCTGCACGCACACGGGCATATTGCATCGCCCCGTACACCTGAAACAATAAATATTTATTATTTACTATATTTTGTACATGGGGTGTTAAATTGGATACTCCGATACTAATTTCAATACAAATGCAAACTGTTTCCAGTTGCTGATCTTAGACGAACAAAAGTAACCTACGAATATCTACACATTTATATGTAAAATTTAAGCACACCATTAAAATTATGGCTATAAATTTTTATTATTACCTTTTGTGGAGTTTAAAATAAATATCTTTGTAGTGTTGAATACAAAATGAAAACGTGGCAGTATCGGGGAGGTCTCAGCTCAGACTGAAAACCTAGATTTCCGGGATCAATAAAGGGGCGATGCGCGCGACGAACCTCTCACCCCCCCCCTCCCGCCCCCTCTCTACCTGCCGTGGATGCAGCTATGCAATTATTTTCAGAAACGTTATAATATCACTAAAACGCTAATTATTTACAGACAACTGTAGAATTAAATTGAAATTAAACCAGCATGTTACTTTCTTTTATCCAAATAAAGCTTAAAAATTTTCACGAAATTTAAAACAACCCGTGTATAATAATATATAGGGTGGCGCAAAAATAACCTTATAAAAAGTACCTTATTACCTGTGTTACAAGGTACTTTTTATAAGGTTACTTTTGCGCCACCCTATATTTCCAGATTTGCCATAGATAATACGCGGACTTCGTGGAGTCTTTTATTTATTATAAACATTACCGTATGTCATAATTTACCATTGAGTATCTAATTAACTTTCAAAGTTATTCGTACGCACTTTTTGTTAACGTCACTAATTGGTTTACTGGTGGTAAGTCTCTGTTGTCGGAGACCGTCTAAATAGGTACCACCGCAGCGTCTATTTCCGATGCCAAACAGTAGTGTGCAAACAGCACTGTGTTCCGGTTTAAATGGCGCTGTAGTTAGCGTAACTACAGGGGTAACGAGACTCGTCATCTTATGTCTCAGGCGACGGGCCCTATGTGGTGCAGTATATATCATCATAACTAACGTTACGTTATTATGGTTGAACGTATCAATCACCATCAGTTGAATTTCCCGCTCGTCTCATCACTTAATTGAATAAAAAAAAAAGGATATTTTACAATTGGTCGACTGTTACTTGCTAATTTGTAAAGCGTGATCGCTCGTCTTTAGTTAAATTTGCGATATATGTTCATAAACGGATTTTTCACATATAAAACAATTTTTTAACAGTGCTGTATTAGATTAAAAGGAAATAGCCAATCGATCATTAAAATTTTTATATCGGATATGGATGCCTAAATTGGACAAAGTTATTATAAATAATCATCAATTAGGCGCAATCATGAAAAGGTTGACAATAAAAATCAAACGAACCTTAAAAAATATATATAATAAAAGACATTAACTTATTTAGACGAATGTTGTCGAAAGTATTTTGTACCTATCAACATCTCCAATTTAAATAAATTGGAGAATTCAATTCTCCATGGTGCAGCGGCCAAACGCTTGCTCCTAGAGCTGCTTACGGCGGAATTCGGATTGGGTTAGAATGTTTCGGAATCCGCCTGCATGTCTATCATCCACGTATTGTAAAATTTGGCATAATAGCATTGCTGTGTTCCGATTGTAAAAATATGAGAGGTAAAGTACTTTGGGCGAGTATGTGTCACCGTCTATAGCTTCGTTGTTATTTAACATTATGTGAAATTGAAATCTAGCGTTAGTTTATTGAAAAAAAAAGTACTTGCTATGGTCTATTGCCTGCTTTATACTTAACGCTAATATAAAACACGATAAGTCATTGAGCGGTTAATATAGTTCGTATTTCGCCATAGCGAGTCATTCGCAAGGTACATAGTTACCCTGCCAAAAATTTATAGTTTTATTGAAATGTTTGTGAAATTGCAATGCATCATAATACAAGACATTTATACTTTTAGTCCAAAAATAGTTGAATTTTTTCTCAAAAGCGCTGTAAGAACAATTTGCTATATCAACAGATAGATATCCCCTTGTGGATATAGGGCCTCCACACCGACCGAGCGCTCATCGATGATTTCACGCGATGTTTACCACACGACCATACGCTATGCAATATGCGGATAAACTATATTTTTTTTAAATAATCACTTAAACTTTAGTAGAGTCATATTGTAATGTTAATTAAAAACATAAATTGTTGCATACACCATGGCTACTTACCCTTACTCTGGAATACAGACAGGAACTGATCACACGAGGAAAGTGACCAAGGGTTAGCGCCGTCGGCCACCAAAAGCATACGCAACGAATTTAATGCAATCTCCTTATGATCCCTCGTAGCAAGTAATCCCCAGTGAAGATCTCGTGACTTAACAATAGCCACAGATGCCCTAGAGACATAAGAAAAATAATGTAAACAGAATTTTGATGAAACATAACAGAAGTTCAGACGTTTCTATTAATTAGATAAGTTTACAAAAGTATAATTAGCTAATTTTAAAAACGTATAAATTGGCGGTTTACAATGATCAGATATTCTCTAGAAAAGAACTAATCAAGTTAGTTGAGATCGTTTGTAGCAAACTACTATAATTAAAAAAGAGTTCGCGCTTTTAGCATTTGAATTTTATTTAAAACATAGCAGAAATAAACATGTCATAAATGAAATTGCAATATTATTTATATATTTAAATCATAACATAACATTTACATAGAAAAACAGCGCATAGCATACAGAAAAAAAAATCAATATCGCTTGAACAGAGTACTGTATGGAATAATGTGGGCATTGTATTCTCACCTGTACTTAGTGATCATATGCATCCACGAGGCCGGGCTTACTTTCATCAAAGCATAAGGAATGAATATCACGTGCATGCCATTGAGAACACTCGCCAATACAGCGTGCCATAAACCAGTTTCACGCTTGAAATCCAATACGCAGACCATGTGCTCGCCTTCAGTGTAGTTACAAGCCACGGACAACATCCGGCAGTGTGCGAGCATGGACGCTCTGAAAATAAAAAAAAAGCTTACAAACAGGAACTGAATTGTAGTCATTTTCTTAACAGGTTACAATTTCATACCAATGTTAATGCGTTCACACGTACTTTCAACGACAAAAAGTGGTAATGTACGCGACCCATCATTACTTTCAAAAGATATTATAACTGTTACAGGCACCATTCCTTCACTCGTCTAGGGTCTATAACTAACAAAAGTATTTATTGATTTTACAAAACAGAACGATGAACGCGGCATCTAGGGATGCATTAGATAAATACTAAATAACAAAGAAGACCTAGGTACGGACTGTAGGTAACTAGTCGTTCCGATTCAGAGCTTTCCGCTAGATGTCAGTATGCAATTTTAGTGCATGTCAGCGCCACGTTGAATTCGAAAATTCATTCAAAACTTTGGAGATGGCGTTAGAGTTGTATTGCAGAAAGGTTTTGTAACCGCAACCACTCGTTCTATTACCGTATAGCTATCAAGAAAATGCTGTTTTGGTTAGAAAAGAAATAAAACTAGTAAAACTGACTGTATTAATGAGATTGTGTATTTAAAACGAACGTCCTGTCTATACAGAAGGTAGTGTCGGTAAAGGTCTTGAAGTCAGTAAGGTTTCATTGTAGAAAGATGTAATGCAACGATACCCCAAACTAAAAATTTAAGTTAATATAACAATTATTAAATAGAAAGGGGATGTGAGAGGTCCCGCACAAGTCACGGGACCCAAGCTAACATCACCTGTTCGTGATGCACTCCGCTAGGGTAACGAGGCTCTAGCTCCCGCCAACCCGCATTGAGCCAGGGTAGTAGGAAATGGTTCGAATCCGCCCTTATGAACCCCTACATACCAGTCCCTAATGCCCAGCGGTACTGGAGGTCATGCTAACTGTATGTGGAGATGTTTGGGGGAAGCCTATGCCCAGCAGTGGACGTCTATCGGCTGGTGATGATGAAATAGTATTGAAAGGTGATGTCACTCATTCGATGTTGGTCTCGAGAGATGAAATATTAAAGGACTGTTTCTGAATTACGAAGCGCACGGGAAATCCGCTAACTACAAAAGATTTTTCTCGTGACAACAGCCAATGTCAACAAATACGTGCAGTGTTTTTTGACGTAAAAACACAAATGTATTTCTTTTTTCAATTCGCCCTTACAACTTTTTTAAGTTCAGTTTCATTTGAAAACGTGCAGTGAATTTATACGATGAGGATCCATTGTGTGGTTCCTACATTCGCGAAATGTAGCTAGTTGGGATTAATGTAAGTTAAGAATAAATTTACACCCTTCATGCATATAACATTAGTAAACCATGTTTTTGTTCGTTCGTTCAAACTACAATTCTAGTAAAGGATGATAGAAGGATGAGGATTTTTTTATTGGTAGAATGTCCTCTAAAAGAAGCCCTCTTAAAGATTGCCACAGCTTATAATATACAATAGAAATATGTTATAGTATGGTATGAAATGGCTGTTTATTATTAATTACGTATAATAAATAAACTGACCTTGTTACTATAACGCCCATTGCTGATCCGTCTGCGGCTGACGTATGTTCGATGTGAGCAGGACTGTCCTCGGCGGGTCGCGGTGGTGGAATCCAATCACGTGGTGGTCGAGGCAGTTTCTCGGTGGAAACCCATTGTAACGACGGCCAACCACGAAAAGATACAACATCGCCAGATGACGTTTTTGGGAGACCTGATGATAACAGATAAATATGACACGAAATTACAGAAAATTATAATGTTAAGACTATTTTATCCAACAAAAAAAAGTATTGTTTATATAACATTTTATATCGAGAATAAATTCGTTTTAACAATAATTTTTAAGTTTCGTAATTTTAATGAAAACAACAAATAAATTAATAATATGCAATATTACTATAACAAATAATTTAGAAGTATAAGATTTGATACACTGCAGCGCCACCTGTTAGTGTGTTATGTATAATGGTCAAACGTAATCTCCATGAAAAAAGACATCCATGATTTTTGGCAGTTTTTTTAGCTCACGGATACCGGACCTGCGAGCTCTGAATTTTGAAGCAACAATTTCAGCGGAAAATCGATGACCACTAAAATGTGATTCCAAAGAGTATTTATAAACAAAGCATGTAAAAGGACGTCGAGTTTGGCGCGCTATATACTAGTTTCCAATTTTCTATTTAATCAACGCAGATGATTACACGTACCCGTTTATAGGAGATGTGTCATGTAATCAATGCATCACAATAGGGCTTCAACACAAAACGCGACGAGGCGACATCCTCCATTCATTCAGTTTAATTGAACGGCCAGCGACTGACCCGTCGTTGAAATTTCGAGGTAAATTAGAACGAACGGAGACAGACAAGACAAACTATTCCAACCGGAAAATATGTGTAGTTCATATTTAGACGAAGTACCGTTTATACGTTACTTTTTATGTTGTTAATAAAGTTAAAATGTCCACGTTTTTACATAATAGATAAATCTTTCTTTATGACTGTTTAGTTATATTGACATTAATGCGAGAACATTGTAATATCCTTAAATATTACTTTATCAGGAGGACCACATGAGATATGCGCTCACATGTGCGCAATGTGATGTTAACTGATAGCAAGCGTTTATTGCAAAGTATTTTACCAATTAATTTCAAAATAGCAGAGAATACCTAAAATTTAATTAAACTCATTACATGATATTTAGTATTTTTATATATAATGTTAACATTTTAACGTATAAACATATTTTATACACAAAATCACCTTCATTATATCTATGTTAAGAGTAAATACAGACTGGCTGCAAAAGTATGCATGAGTAAAAACTTGTTGATGAAAAACGAAATATTTAGCGTAAACAAGCTGAGGGCAATAGCAAGTGAATAGTAAATACGTTTCTAATAAAAAGACGTCTAGGAGTCTGCAATTAGCACGGAGGAGCAAAAGGAACGAGAAGCGCCTTTGTACATGTAAATAAAGTATGTTGTACTATGTTTTAATTAAAGAACCAATACGAGGCGGGAGCTATTTACAGGCTAGGGATTCGCTTTAGTTTGCAATTACGCTTGCTCCCTTTTAACGATGTTTTTGTTACATATAAACGTAAAGGCGTGTTTCTAAATGTTCATTTCAAGTCTCATTCAGATTTAAAATGCCTGAGCTGGTTTGAAAGCATACTGTTGGTTTATGTATTTGTTTATTTAACTTCTGCACACAATTAATTCATCATACATCAACCGTTAGACGTGTACATATAAACATAGGATGGATTTCCTAATTAGGATATTACATAAAGTCATCCCATAGAAATAATAGATATGAAAGTAAGCAGTCTCGTCTTTAAAGTGGTATAATGAATTATTAGAACACATTTATAATTTCATTGGTCTTTTCAGAGAATGTTACCGAAATGGATACATAAATAATCTATAATTAAATAATAAAATATATGGTTTAATTTTTTCACGTTTTTAACATTGAATTATATTTAAACGCTCATTGAGAAACTAGTTCGAATAAGAAACATTCATACGAGTACATGATGTAAAAATCTTATACATAAAAGTTTTTTTTTAATACCTTGTTTTCATGCCCTTAAAGACATGAGGTTTTTAAAAGAATCCCAAAATGAATTTAATCTAAGCAGCGTTATCTTTTCGAAATGTTTTCATTTAGTTATATTCGATAAACATAAAAAGAGGAAAAAAGTGTTACGTAGGGTAACTTGTGTAGTTTGTAGTATTTTTTTTCAGTATCAAATGAAAGCTTACCTTTTAAACAGGCATCTGACGTGAGAGCGTATTGAATTCCGCATGAGCCGAGCAGAAAGCCGACTTGCTGTAAGCCGGCATCGCGTCTAGTGAGTGGGACCTCAATGGGGACCGGTACAACGCCAGCTTGGAGGCATCCGTAAAAAGCGCACATGAAGTTTATGGGATCGTTGTTCGGATATACCAAAGCTACTCGATCGCCTGGTTTGATTGAATTGTCGCCAGTCAGAGGCCCACCGCTGCTACTTTTCGATGTGAATGTCTTATTAAGCAAGGCGTGGGCAATTTTAAATGAACGACTCAGCAGTTTCCCTGTTGAAGAATTAAAATATATAGGAATTTGGTAACATTATGAAAACTATAAATTATCTCCCTTATGAATATTGTTATATGTAATAATTAATATACTTAATCAAGACTCGCCATAGAAACGAAAAGGAATTTAAATTTTAAATGAAATTCTGAAAACAAAATTATTAATTATTATTAAATCTTAGGAAGTCATTTTCGATTAAAGTGAAATTTACCTGTTACTTATATAAAATATAATAACTCACCATAAGTTAGTGAATTACTAAGTTTTCCATTAGGATCAAGAACAGTTGCAACGTTTGCTTTAAAGGAAGCTGTTCCATATCTTTGCAAGGCGGCTTCTAGATTCCTTGGCAGGCCGGCGGGTACAACGAGTTGTTCACCTACGGCTGGTGTCATCGTGCCGCCTTCCGGTTTTGGTGCATTTGGATCCTTGGGATTAGCGGCTATTTCGAGCTCGATATCATCATCCTCATAAAATTCGGGCAATGGACGACGTTTAGGTCGTTTTAGTGTATTTAGTAGTTGCTGAATTTTAGCAGATACCTAAAAATATAATTTTTATTCAGAATATAAATTATATGTGCACAAACATCACATTAGGGTTTATTGTTACAGTCATAATCATCAAATAATTAAAAATTGCGCCCATTGTAACGTTGTTTTCAAATTAATCGTTTACACAATCAATCTTCTACAGATTGTAAATCATGGTAAGGGGCTGCTCTCGGTTGCGCATATTTTTTTAATACCATGCTATTTCAGTTTTATTCCTTATACCTTCCATCTGCCGGTGCCAGTCCCAGTATCTTCAGATTGTGTGTAGCACTGCACCCTGTCCGCGACCAGAGCACCACCTCTTCTAGTACCAGATGTGGTGTGAGTGACATCAGGTTGTATGTCTAAAATTTTTTAATAAGATAAAGAAACGATAGAGAAAATAAAAACCGCTGCATAGTTAGGAATATCTTAATTTTGCATAAAGATTTCTCCGTCTCCGCCAATTGTAACCTAAACAAGTTTCTGATTTAATCAGGAACTTGTCCTACGCAGAAAATTCAGAAGTTTATTTTCCGTATACATTTTATATTATTTTGTTTCCAAATAATAACGTTATGTGGGGTTACTTTAGTGTGAAATAGAAAAATGAGAAGAGTAACAACTTGTCGAGATATTGAATAAAAAAAATATTATGAAGAATTCAATGGCCTGAAATAATGTAAATGACATTTCTGCTCTAAGTGAGCACATAATTCAGTTTTTAGATTACACTTTAGATTCAAAGGTCGAGTATGTAGGAAGAGGGGTACATACAATCATTAATATCAAAATTACCTAATAATAATTATTATGAACCGTCGAATTTAGTACAGAAATATATTATTTTTATTAAAATTTATGAACTTTCATTCGTTGTATTTAAACATCTAATAATATCGAATAAACATTAAAATAATTATTAACAAAAAATGGTAAAATAATGGTAACAATCAAAAGGATGTTTAGTACGTAAAGCACCAAATTTATAATTATATTCAAAGGTAATACTTACACGTTGGTAAATGAGCGCTAATTTCTGACAAATCGATTTCAGTCCTTTCCCTTGGCACGTGCTTCTTGTCACGCTGGTGATGCAGCTGAGGTAATGGATGAGGAAGTGCACGGGGATGAGGAACGGCAGGGCGACGCGTCGGAGGCGAACCAAGTTCGGGTGGCGGAGGTAACTCAGTTTCACCCGCGCATGAGTCTTCATCGGAACTAGAAGCTACGACATTTCATAATGACTATGTAACCTCTTTTAATAGAGCTAAAAAGTACTTTGGATGACTTCTCAGAGAGACGATAAGGAAATACGAGTTCCTAAAGCCATAATTATTGGATAAGGACTATCGAGAAGTTCAAGAAATAATATTAAAAATGCGGTTAAATTTAAGTGAATAAGAAAAAAATATTACCAATATTCGTCATATAATACTTACAAAGATCATGTCTCTCTCTATCAGGGCTTTTAGCCATCATTGATGTTCTTTTAGAAGGCATTGGCAAAGATGGCTTGGGTCGATTCTGCATCTCAGCAAGTGCTTGTTGCACAGCCTCCTGTCTCACTTCTGCAATGACCAATAACTACCATTATATAGATAATATTATTTTTTGTGTAACATAATGTAAAATAACTTATTCCTCTAAATCTGTAAAAAACGTTTAAATTGTTTCTACCTAACAAATGTACTAATACTAGCAACAAGCACAGGCACATGATTATAAAGATATGTTTGATGTATGAGAACATTACATGTGAAATAATAACTTAAACAAGCTTATGGTGTTAAGTTTCTGTAAACCTAAGCCAGCATTATAATATATATAGTTAATTTCAGTACATTATTGCACAAATATTTTTTTAGGAAAAGCGAAAAGCTGTGTTGTCTCAGTTAATTAGGATGCACATAATTTTTTCATCATAATAAACACTTGTTTTCATAAAAATGTCATGCACTTGGCATTATTAAGAAACTAAAAATTGATCTAAGCTCATTCTGTGGATATAGCTTAAATTTCGTGTTAATACTTCATATATATATATATATATTAAGAAATTTTATTGAACCATAATATTACGGGGATATGGAGTAAAAAAGCAATCGGAAATATTCGCCCAGTTCCGGCTCATGTCCGGATGTTTTATTATAAAGTTCGCTGTTTTTACATTTGACATTATTAATATAAAATAATTTATTATGGCTCCAATAACGTGTGATCGTGTGTACGTTTGCTATCGTTAGTCGTTCGCAGGATACATAAAAACGGCTCCAGATTGTCTGTCTTTTTTCATTGCTTTCAAATTGATCCAATTATCACAAAGGAAAATTAGTTATAACGTTTTTTCTTATAGTATATTACATGAATTTACATATTACACGTATTCTAAATATTAAAACCTAGTATTTCTGATCTTTTTTAAAACTAAACAGATTTCAGTAGAAAAATAAATTGGCATAATTAAAATCCTTCAAGTGTTCGATATACCCATTTTGTTTGTCTCTCGGTAATATTAAAACATTAAATCTAATACAAAACTGAACTAAAATTATTAAAGTTATAGTGTGAATGTTATTATAGGATAGTTTAATTGCAATAATGGTATAATCATTATGTTATCGTCCGTACCACAATTACTAATTCTCAATGGAGGTACATTGCGTGATCAATGTGTTGAATTTCTTCTGCATTGGCACGACATGTGGCTAACATTTGTTTAATGAAATTATCTTTAGCGTGCTACGTACATTTTTAAAATACTATTACATATTCAGATATTCTTGACATGCATATGCACTTTTAGTATTATACAAATTGTTTTTCATCAAACATTCATCAGCAATGCGGCGGAATTAGGATGTAAACTCAAACACTAGGATAAGTCGTTAAAAGCATAACTTGAAAATAATTAACATAATACTCTCGTTGCACACGTTTGCAAATATTTATTCTACGCTTTCCACCATCATTATGAACCTGGGATCCAAAGTAGCGACCGTCATTAAACTGAAGTTGTTCTGGGGAGAATTTTATTTTAATTTAAAATCCACTTTTTTTAAGTGTGCGTCTCAAGCTAAGTACTACATAGTGTAACACATCAGTCGGTTAAGTATTCTTTAGTATTTTGTAATTGGTATCGTTTACATTCCTTTATTAATTTATACTCCACCTAATAAATTTTGAACTACTCTACTTCTAATAAACTAAGGCCAGGAATATATACTGGAACCAAAATGAGTATATTGTATTATTTTATTAGTGTATTGTGCCGTAAAGAAAAATACATCGACACCTAACACAAGTTTTTTTTGCTTAACCACCAGAAAAACAAATTAAATCATGTTAATATTTTTTTTTAATGTTGTAAAAAAGATCATATAAATGGCGACAAATATTATTTTGACTATTTATAACTTTTGGTATTATTTCTCAATAGATGCAAATAAGGGTTTATAGAAGAAATCTTTAATAATTTCATGTCTCGACCGTTTACATTTCTCGCGATATGTATTCATGACGCTAAAACACTTGCCAGGTAAGCACCTTGCGATGTAAAGTCAAGATATAATTGAAAATGTCGGAGAGTCAGCGTTTGACTCCACTAGAGACCACTAGAGAGCGTGTGTGAACCACTTTTCAGTTGCTGGACTGTCAAATTGTTAGCCAGCTGTTGTATGAATAATATTAACATGAAGTCTTTTATTTTTGTTTCATACGATGTTATATTCCCGTGCGTAAATAGTCCTTCCACTTTTATAATCACATGAGCTTTTTGGTCAATTTTTTAAGGGGGTTCTCATGCCAACCTTTGCCATGAAGTCAGATTTTTGTCAAATCAAAATTAGTCCTATCAAAATTACAAAAAAAAAAACCATACGGATGTGACAAAGAAATTATTTCTGCTCAAAATTTGCGTATTACTTATTAAGTGCCAATTAAAAAAACTAAATTAACGTAAATGTCTTGCATCTCTACATATATAAATATATGTTTGTATATATATTTACAATGAAAATGGGATTTGTTTGTCCCATCGAGTGAAAACTAGTGACGTATCGACATGGGAATATGACCATTCCACACGGAATCATTTGTAGATGGTTTTGGTATATATTTTTTGAATTTTATAGATCCTTGATCATTTTATTTCTAAGTTTTGCGGTTGTCATTGAAGTGTAATTTTATGTAACGGCCCGTAATGCGGGCGGGGTACAGGGAGTAAAATATAGTGAGAAAATTCTGTTTGTTTATATCCTCCTATCATTGTAATCCAAGGGCCGTATACGTACTAATTTTAAAATAAAATTTATTTAGAGAAACCGTCGGTACTCTAAGAAAACGAATTCAATTTTTGTTCTCGTTAATATCCATACCGTTCCGATTCACTTTTGTAACATATAATATTTAACTTTATAATATTTAGGTTGTTGAGAATAAAAAATACAATATAAATAAAAAATACAGAAACTGTAATTAATTTTCGTTTAAGCAAAAACCAAAGTCATTGATTGATTTAGTGTCATCTAATATTACGTGAAACTATGCGTATAATCAAAACTGGGAAACAAAACAGCAAATTACGTAAAAACTTTGTTTGTGATCCCTAAATTTATAACAATTTTTATACTATAAACGGACAAGGAAATACGTTGTATACATACCAATATTTGTACAAAATAGCTGAATACAAACAATAGAACTCACGAATAATTATCACATAAAATACAAGAGAACAGTTCTGCGACAGAACATAAAGTGACTCCTCTCTTTTATAATAATATAAAGACAATTGCATACGCATTGATATTTCTTAGTAACACCGCCCTTTAAAGAGTATTAGGTAACAGTGTCAGTTAGCCCGTGTATGTTGTTAAGCTATATTGTAAACCTTACTGAAAATTTCTGAGCATTTAGCGACGCGAGTGTATTGTGAAACAACGTAGACCTCACAACGAGAGCTTGGTGTGTCATCAAATTCCGGTTTCATAAATATGTCACATTACTATCATACAATTTCAATATTGTTTAAGTTTAAAATGATCGAGAAGATTTACACTGGGATCACGAGATAGAAAACAAAAACGCTAATAACATTGACTAATGTTTTCATGTTGAGCAATGTGGGACCGATCGATGTGGAGATCTTTGGGGGAGGCCTATGTCCAGCAATGGACGTCTATCGGCTGATGATAACGGTCATGAATGTTTTCATAAAAATGCCATATACATTTTTTTTGTATTTCTAAGCTGAACTTGTAGATATAGACAAAAATGTTATCACTATAATTCCATATAAAGGTATGTTAAACAGTTATTATACCTGAAGAGGGTACAACATTTTGGATATAATATAGAGATAAAAATTTATCATACAACGAAAATATAAATTAAATCTACGTCATAAATATTCATAAACAATATATTAAGTATGTTGTTATGAATATTAATATATTATATGTAACTATTTTCGTACAACTACTTGTAATCTTTTCAATTATATATAGTGGCAAATGAGGTAAGTTTATGAATATTAAGAATATTTATAATAGTCACGATGATATGAACTGCCTAGAAGTTACGCGCACGCGTACATCTGAACAAACATACACACTCTGCAATCACAGCCACTTGTGTCAATTCAACACTTAAGAAACTGTGTCATATAGTAATAAAGACCCCACTAGTATAGAAAGCCGTGCGACAAAATTTTAAAACATAATACAATACAAATATAAACAAATAAAAATCAAAACGACTAATGTGTAGTTTATCACATGTGAATAAATAAAACTGTGATGTAGTAACAAAGGTACTTGAGGGGCATTTTGTTAGATATGCAAAAATCTTAGATGATAACTCTGAACTTACTGTCCCAGGTTTTTTTTGTGAAGATAATTTTAATGTGATGTCGATGATTCTTTACGAAGAAAACTTCTTGTATGTTGTAATGTTGATAGTTTGTCTCTTATATAAAAACATTAAAAATTATATATAATTTTATCTTTAGTCTTTAAATCAAGTAGTAGATTATCAAAAAGCTGTCCATAGGTGTCGCATAGAAATTAGAAAAAAATTTTTTTTGTTGGTGAGAAGAAAGAAGAATGATTACTTAATATTTATTATGCACGTGTTCATTGGTGAATGACTGTAATTATAAATTACAGTCATTGACAGCTAAAGTTATATGTTAGTTGGTTTATGTACATTCATATGCAATATTTTTCGCTCTCACATCACTATTTACATTGTTGAAAAAATCTATATGTTTGCGCGTAACAGTATAGTCTATATATCGTAAAAGAATTACAAATTACTAATATTTACTGCACGAAATATAACAAATTGTAAAACTGTCCACTTTCACTGGTGCTAGGCCTCTGTTCCCGAAGACCATCTAGGTTGGTATCACCCCCCGAACAGGTTCCATCTTGTCGTGGTGAAGTTAAGAGAAACCTATGCGGCCAACTCTATGACCGAAATGGCCGCTGCAGGTGAGCTCCGTGAGTTCACGTCGGATGTATACCGGTGCGTTGCGGGGACAAACTCGCACTGCTCTTCGCAGCCCTGGTGAAGTTGCGGAGGAAGACAAGTGTTGATATTGCGGTTCGCCGCTTTTGTTACCCTCCGCGACTGAGCGGTGCTGCATTGCTAATGCAGCGGCGGCGAAACCGCAGGGGAAGAGGAGTGTTGGTGGTAC
Source organism: Ornithoptera alexandrae (assembly GCA_029030555.1). Classification (NCBI taxonomy): domain Eukaryota; kingdom Metazoa; phylum Arthropoda; class Insecta; order Lepidoptera; family Papilionidae; genus Ornithoptera; species Ornithoptera alexandrae. The sequence goes on along the minus strand of JARDVY010000301.1, from coordinate 1,531,641 downwards.
GTTTCGCCGCTCTCCTTATCCTCCACCGCAGAAAATCGGGAGAGTTGTCTGTCTTAGCTCCCATGGCCCATGGGTGACGAATTCAGGGGGATCCGTTGCCCATGAAAGGCTGAGAGAAGGACAGAATTATAGGGCGCTTAAGCTAGTGACTTACTGAGACATATCAACGAGACAGCATTTTATCGCCCAAGCGGACGAGCAACAAACTTTACCACAACGCTTTGTAACTCTTGTTAAATAAATAAATAAAATAAATGTTATTTAAAAGACCAAGTATGTGCAAAAGCCTAATATTTTTTTTTATTTACTTGTCATCAATTTTATTAAGTGAAGTAGAGACCAAGGCCGGAAATGATTAAGCGTGTTATCCTAGAATAATCCCGCTACCATTGTATAAAGCAAATACACAGCAATGCTGTTACATCAACACCCTCGTGTGATCCCGTCATTGAACAATAGATCTTCGTGTTTAGAAGGCAAGCGTGTATATATATATATATATATATATATATATATATATATATATATATATAATATTTTTTTTCGAAAAACACTAAATAATAAAAGTGGTGTTAAGTTACACCCTTGACATCAAGTGAACGTTGCGCTCATCGACTTGTAAAATGTTTAGATTCATTACCTCAGTAAATTAACTGGCAATAGCGTACTTTTTATCATAACACAATAATATTTAATGATCGACAGAAATAGTCACTTGAGCGCTTAGCATTTTATGAAAAGATACCTTTTCTTAAAATGCTGCCTATTCTGCTATTCTTTATAGACTTATTTAAAATTATTTCTCAGTAAAGCTTTCAATCAGTTGATAATAACATAAGCACAATCGTCGATAAAGAAGAACAAGCGCTACTCGTAAAACTTATACTTTGTTAAAGAAGTTTCGGTAAGAACACTTGCAGACTGTTGGAAGACGTTTTAAAAATTGCAAGTAAATACGTAAACGCTTCGATATTATATTAAAAACTACTGTAGTTGTACACTATAAATTCAACAGTACCGAGAACACTTTTGTATAATACGAACTGTTAGGTATCCTTTTCATAGTAAAAAAAATTACATGACGTGTCAAAATAAAACGTTATATAGTGTGCATTTTGTTGTAAAAGTTTTTCATGCCTCTGTTGGTATTATTAATATTCGTGTAAGCGTAACTTGATTTGCAGGTGTTTTTTTTTTGTTTAATATTTATTATTTAAAATTGCATATGTACACATTGAATAAATTCGCCGGCGACAATACAGCGTTGCCTCGAATGTAGAAAGTAGTATTTAAGATTTTTTATTGCGTTGATTTATTATAACAGCGAATTGTTATATAAAAAGGTTATATTAACGGGACGGACGGTATATTGGTTCAATTATATAAACGGATTCTCTAATAGATGTATTGATGAATTATTAAAAGTGTTTCTATTTGAGTATGTTAAGCAAACATTAGAAGCCAAATTAGTATAGAAACTAGAATCTTTTCAAACGGATAACGTTCTCAATGGCAACACAAACACGCGTATCGGGTGTGCTGCCCACAGAGACATGGACGGTTTCTTTATAATTTATGTCTTTGTATGACTCACCCGAATGGTATCGACTCTCGTTGCGCGTGAGTCGCCTGTTGGTCCTTCCAGGCGGCGAGCGAAGTGCTGCGGCGGACCTCACTGCGGCGCGATAAAGAAACCACACACATGACCACCTCACATACACACGCACACTAAAGCAAACACCACGGAAGGAAACCTATTACAATTTCGGAACCATCTGCATTCGCCGTCAACATTAAAATAAAAATTACACTAATTAGTAACGTTAAAGATCAATCGAATTCAAGCGAATCACTTTCGGTTCCAAAGCTGTTAACAAGTCTAATCACCATGTTTATTCCATTTATTAGAGCACAGAAAAATTGCCTTCATCATAAAGATTAAACGATTATGGAGTGGTTAATTTATATTTTTGTTGTTAAAGTTAACAATTATTAATTTTTTGTTTAACAGCCGGCTATATATAAGAATAAACACGATGTGCGATGTATATATACATATATTTGCTTTTGTTCTCGTATTAGCTCTTGTATAAAGATGGAAACATGACACACCCGCAACCACAATTTACCGACCGGCACTCCGTGAACATGAGTTTTGTTATAATTGCCGAAGCAAGAACTTATTCAGCGTAGACGACGTCTGTCTCGTTAGTCATAAATGCATCGAACGAAACTTATATGTAAACATACAACAGACTCTGCTAGACACAAGATTACTTTTATGTTCTATACGATTTACATGCCACAAAAAAAATTACATTTATTAATATAAACACAAATTATTCCATAACAAACTAACAATTTCGTTATGAAATATTGTGGCTAACTACTACTCCATTTTGTGGCGAAAACGGTATTATTTTTGTGGTTACATAAACTATTGAAAATATAAATTAAATAAATTTTTTAAAAAAATGTTTATTTGATAAATTTTGTAACAACTTTCTTTTTTTATTTGAAAAAGTGACAACGCAGATATTTAAATTATCTATATTAAAAACCCAGCCTATTAATAAAGGAAAACGGTAACCTGAAGATAAATGACGACTCAATTAAACTTTAAAAAACCAGTAATGAGCTTTAAGATCTTGTACATTAAAGCGACGAACATAATATGATGTATATCATCTTAACTAGCGCTACACTGTAATGTGTCAACGTATCACTTATACCATCAGGTAAGTCGTGTCGCTCGCTTTGCGACTCCGTCAAATAAAAAAAAAACCTTTTCATTCGATCACGATCGTGTTTACGAAGAGTAAAAAATTTATTTTGCATGTTTTCAATTCATTAAAAAACTGAATTAAAAAAAAAAGGATAGAAATAACATTTCTCCACGTATCAATATTACAAAACAACATGACAAGCAAAGATTATAAACTTTTTCTTTTATATTAATACGGATTAAAAACTATATACAAATGATGCGGCCAGTGCAATTATTTTAAAACGACATTAAATTTTTAAACAAAAAAAAATATAATTTTTTTAATTTGTCTCTTTTTTTATGAACAGTTGACATTTCGCTACAATCTTGTGAAAACCGTTGTTGTAAATATATTCCATTTTTATTTTCGCTTCTAACTCAAAAAAATGAGTGTAAATATAAGTGAAGCTAATATTGAGGTAGATGTTGTGCGTTTAGACTCCGACATTATCGACGAACACCTTCGATCTTCCACCGCCGTGCTTCATGATATTTTAAAGGGAGGTAATGAACAATCCTACTTGGAGAAAGACGATAAGGAGAAAAAGTCCTGTGTCCAATGTGGAAAGCTGTATAAAAATGCTAACACTTTGCATATGCATTACATGCTTAAACATCCACAGAATCAAGTCGAAGTTCAGTGTATTTCTTGTAATAAAAAGTATTCGTCATTATTGAGCTTGCAAAAGCATGTACGTTACATGCATCGATATCAGCACCGTTGTAAGGCTTGCTACAGAACATTTCCATCAAATGAAATGTTAGAACAGCATGGAAGATGCTGCAGCAAATCTGATGTTCCGTGTGAGTTTTGTGGAAAAATATTCAACTCTCATTTAGCTCTTCGCAACCACTTCAAATATAAACATGCGGAACATAATAATTTCCATTGTAATATATGCAAAAGATCATTTATGAGCAGCCGTGGGTTAACGAATCATATGACTTCAATTCACTCTCCTGGAGCTACTGAATGCCGCTGGTGCGAGCGAGTGTTTAGTTCTCTACCTGCGCTTCAGAGTCATATTCTGCACAAACATTCTCAAGATGGAATCAGATGTGTTGAATGTCCTAAATTGTTTACATCAAAAGTAACACTCGGTCGACATTTAATAAAAATGCATGACCGTAAACAACCTAATTATTTATGTGGTGTGTGTACGGACCGCTTTTATAAGTCGGATGATCTTGTCAATCACGTTATAGAAAAGCATTCGTCCTCCAACGGAAACAAAAATTGAAATTGTTAATATCCCTAAAAATAAATGGTTTAAGTAATTTATGTCTATAATTATTTATACACTTTTGAAACTACTACTAGAAACGTAACAGTGTAATTGAATCGATTAGAGACGACAAGAAAATCGCTTTGTGGTATTTTAATAATAAAAATTTACATAAGAAACATGCTATTTGGTAATTAAACGTTTCTATGTGTTGTACGTAATATTACAGTACGACGTCGAACAAAATATTTTTAAGTTGACTTTTACGAAAATCTTTTAGTTTCGTGCACTTTTGTAAAAATAATATATTGTTTTGGACAATGTAATAAATACGATTAATGTTCATTTAAAATTAAAGTTTTGCTTCTTAAAATATAAAGTTAAAAATATGTTCGTAATATGAGAGAAGACCTGCCCTTAATAGTCGTCGAAGTAACCTAAAAATAGTGAATGAGTCTAGACTTGATATTTGAAATAGATACGGCTCAATAAAATATGTAGGGAGTGTTCGCAATTCTAGAAAAGCAATTGTCTGGTCGGAATTCATTCTGTTCTCGTAAAAGTAATAAAACAATTAGTTGGAATCAAGTTATAATAATAGATCCTTTAGATTTAAAATAGAACCGGTGTGATATTTTAAATAATAAAAATAATCGTGAACAGAATTTTCTTTACGTATTTACGTGTTCAATCTTCGTAAAACAACCTTTAATAATAGATATTTTTGGTCCACAAGCGATTATTAGTGAAACTAGGATTGAATAGTTCCGTTTCTGTTCTTTATCCAGATAGTTGATGGCTGAAGATACTTCAGATGTACTTCTAACCAACTGGAACATTTTATTAAAAATTACAGTAAGTTGAAGTAAAAATAATATTCGTTGTAACAAAGTAAAGGTTAAAGAATAAAAAATTGATATTAGAAAGTATGAAGTCTGTTCTGTTTAGGTATGCAGACTTGAACCCAATTAAACAGGTTAAATATTGCAACTATAATCTCCTAGACACCCAATATTTAACCGGAAATGGTGGTTAATCAAACGGTTTCACCCTGAGGCGATCAATTAACAAGTCTGGCGAAGAGTGCACGGCAGTTAGCGACGACTGAATCGTATCACCCTACACAACGAACACGCTATTCAATTTGCTCCTACTTCCTATAAATATCGCTTGCTATAATATGTCTACGGTACAGACACCTCCCTTCCAACCCCCAGCGATGTATCTTCAGCACAATTTTAGGGGCTGCGAATATAATTAAAATTAAACGCTGTGTCATCTTAGTTTATATTTAATTTTTTTACTTATACAATGATGCAACAACACGAACAGGAGGTACATTTGATGGTAAGTACTTCTGACAACGTGGCACTAATTAAGTTGATATACACTGCAGGTTATGCCCGTCGCCTTAAGACGCTAGATGTCTTTTAATCCTAATAACTAGCACTAGCTACAGCGCCATTCAAACCGGAACACTGCAATGTTTTCACACTCCTGTTTGGCAGTAAGAATTAAAGTTACCGTGATATCTATTACGATAATCTTCTAGATCGGAAGCCTATCACTATTAAAAAAAATTATTAAAAAGTTCCAGAACAGACTGAGTAATTGAGTATATTATTAAATAATATTTTACCTGATAAAGCACTAGTATAGGCCTAGTTTATTCAATCATTCTATTCTAATTCTAACGATTGTAATAAATATATCTTAAATCTGTATCTCATACGAAAAAATGTTTATAAGGATCCATTTATAGCGAAATACTCTGCAAATAGAATAGTTAATCATATAAGGATTACTCACTCGTGAAGAATAAATCAATTCAAAATGGCAGGGCGTAACTGATAGCACCCGAGCAAGTTCAAGTAAACTTGTAATGTATTTACATAATTTGATTAGTCTATAATTGGATATATCATATTATTATTTCATTAAAAATTTAAAATTAAAAAAAAAACGGTTGATATTTTAACATTCTCTTTGTAATAAAAAAAAATACGTAATGTACAATTTGTAATCGCTACCGTGTTAAGATACTGAGGCATATGTCAAGCAGTAGACGTCTGTCGGCTGATGATGACAAAGAATTTATGATGTACTATTATAATGTAGCAATAAAAATAAGAGATATCCAGATATTCGTCGTCTTATCACAAGATCTATCTAAAAACTCAAAATTCTCAAACTTTGGTGGAGATAATGCTTCTGTCCTTTAGAGATCAGCTAAGAATGGATTTTACATAATTCCTTTCCCAAAGAGAGTTGCGGGAATGTTAAGTCCAGCAAAATGGGCGTAGAAAAGCTTATATATAGCACTAAAATAATAGTACGTGTGAATTCGTCACTCGTACATAATTTTTTTATAAAAGGTCTATGAAACAAGACTCCGATAGACGATTATCAAAGAACCTTTGAGACAAAAGAAATCAGAGAAGTTGAATATAGATAAGAACAAATTAATAGTGCGGCTCCATTGTTTAATTTTCTCTCTTAATACGAATTCTTAAAGCAAAGACAAATTTTATATTAAAAACGTTCTGTCTAACTAGATTCTTTGAAATAAGTCTGCACAATTTTGTACAAAAACCCTCAATTTGAAATCTAATGTACACATTTAAACATCATCTGTAATCAGTGTTGTAGTCGTTGTACTTGATAAATATTATTTTATATAAACAAGCAATTATGCTAACGTAATTGTGCATCTTATAGTAAATCGATTATTATTCATGAAATACGCGCGATTTGAAGTGGACTCTTTCACACTTTGGATTATATGTTCGATCGGCTTTATAATGGTAACTAAGGTAACACAACCGCCTAAAAAACCAATCCGGAAAGATTTTATTAAACATTGATTTCGAAAAAAAAAAGAAGGAGGAAGAAGTTTTGGAAGAATTCAAATATTGCTTAATTTTTATTTTTAAATTATATTTACTTTGCATTTAAGTAGAAGCTAATATTTGAGAGGTATGTAGGTTAGTATAATCTTAAAAAATACTGAAGAAATTACTGCGCTTCGGGAGTTCGCGAGTTAACCATTATTACTGAAGTTTCCCAGGTCACTAAAATGCAACTGGTCTACATATTCTAAAATGTGAAAAGATTATGCATTCAATCACATCTCAATGCAAGAATGAATATCTGATCAATAATAAAAAAAATTACACTTTGTGTATACATGTGAAGCATCCTCACTAAGTGAAGGAAGAAATCCGCAATGGGAATCGTCTGGTTGATGATGAAAAATATAACGTTTATGTCATAGGTTTTTATTCCAAAAAATAGTATAGATGACCTTGCGTAATTAATACGGATCTTTATAGTTTTATGTAGTATTAATAAAGAACATTTTAGTAAGAGATAAACCGGGGGTTAAGAATGTCCCTTGAAGAATGCAACAAAGTTTATTTAAATAAATAATTATTATTTTTTTCTTTTAACAAACACAGCCAATTTTGGATTTTGGAGTGATTTTTAATAAATAATATCATGAAGTCTATTCATTAAATGAAACAGACAATGAAAAATATTTTATAATAATAAAAGCTAAGCAACTTCATTTACCTGCGCGTCGTAGCGACATCGGATGTACGTTATCAAATTACTAATCCCCCTCACTCCCCCACCTGCACAAATGCACTATACAAGCCGCCGATCGCAGTTTAAAATCTAACTCACTAGACAATGAATCAATAAACGATGTTTTCATTACATAATTAAAACCCATTTGCTTAATTAATTTAATTTGGTTAGAGGTAGGTACTTGTACATTTAAAAAAGATAATTCATAGATTTTTATATCGCAAGCATATACTTCTAATAAATTCAATCAGTTATAAAATAAACTCAGTTCAATTTATCAATACGTTGTCTGGTTTATGGTGATTGTATCGAATAATGATATATTACCATAAAATATAATTTTTATCACAAATAAGGATTAGAAGTAATTAAAAAAACCGTACTTATAAAAACTTTTGCAGTGCGGTTTTATACGAAGATGTACTCCACTTTCAAAGCGTTCCCATTAATAGAACGGCACAGACAAAGGACTTTGAATTTTTAACTACTTATTGATCGAAACGAAGCTATATCAAGTGCAGGGTATTGGTCCCATCTCACAGTTAATAATATAACCTAAAATATTTAAAATGATCTGAATGATTGTAAGTCTTGATTTATTCAGTAAGATTTGTAAACTAGAAGTCTATATTTGCATTTAAGATTAAAGCTTAACAAACCAAATAACTTGTGGGTTTAAAGTATGCAGGTAAATTCTTAGAGTCCGTTCTCTGTCTGGTTATGTTTCCGACGGAGACCTTTCCAAACGACCACCGACGGGGTTAAGTTAGGCACAATCATCACATAATCCTACCTATTTCCGGAAAGCAGTGAGTTTTTGAAAAAGTATGTGTTTTAAACAAAAAAGGACTATAAAAATATATAACTTATAGCTATGTGCATAAATAATTATATAATTTTATCCGTGCACAAAAAGTGATATTATTAATAACTTTCACATTGGAAATTTAGATGAAAATAAAAAATATCATAGATGCAATTTTTTCTTAAATTTGAAAGCCTGTCTCATCTGACAACAGGTTTTGTGGGTTTTCGACTTTAAACGCATAGAGATATAACTATATAGAGATAGAAAATAAAAACCATTGAGTCAGCTGAGCGTACAAAACTTAAAGAAGATCATTGTAAAATAGTAAATTGCCTTTACTGTGAACAAGTAACGATTGGCAACGGCTATATTCATTTAGTATAGGTATTTTGAATGCTAAGGATGAATTTGCAATAATATTTTGTTAACTTATTCTCTATACCTTTATTGTTGTATCATATTTATACAAACATGGATACTTCTACACATAAACACTGTAAGAATGATAGAGATTATCTGATTCACCTGATTATAAGTGGTAACACCACCCATAAAAATGTGGCGCTAGCTAAAATGTTATACAAGCCACCACATTGCGATCGTCGTCTGATATATAAGATGTTGAAGCTCCTACATGAATCTTTATTTGGTGTTATGTTAACCCACTTGTCAAGAAATTACTTTAGATGAGGCTATGTGGCATAAAATACTGTATCGTTCAACATCGTTTGACTTGTTTGATATCGGGGGAGGAAATTTTCAAAAGGTACTCGGCTTCTCGAGGGCGACATGCATAGGGGAGGCTTCGGAATCATGTACGGAATGGACATGAGCCTCTTTGCACATTGTCTAAGTACGTCTCAAGACAGAGTCAGGCCCTCTTTAAAACTATCTTCTTGGTTTGGAAAAACCAAAGCCACTTCGCATTTGCCATCCCCTAGGGCATGCATATTAAGCGATACAGGTTCTCACTCCCCTAGTTTCGCGAAGGCAAAGACACTTTTAGTCGCCTTATACGATAGTCTTACGAGAGTCTTAATCTTACTAACTCTTGACTGGACAGGGCTGATCGTTTAACAGGCCTAGTTGATTTTTTTCATAAATAGAAAGAAAACAATGGCAAATATTTACACTTTATTTCCTTTCTATGGTAAATGCTGTTACATCGTATATATTGACGACAAATTTATAGATTCATAGGGACTAAAGAATTTAAGCTCCAGATCAATTATCTCTGGAATGATATTGTAATCTTAATAATCCAAAGTATACAAAATATTTCAACACATTAGTATGAACTTAAAGGTAATTAAAAAACATGTGTTATATCAAATTATCATTTTTAAACGAAATATGAAACAAATTCAGTAACGTAAATAAACCACATGGTTTAAATAACTAACTCAACGGAATGAACGGAAATCATTAGTAAACGTGAAAGAAATGAAAGCTCGTTTGCTACGACGTAGCAAAAAGTAATAATTGAGCCCAGTGCGTCCAATTAGTTCAGACTTTAATGAGATGTTTTATTGTAGTAAATACATGAACCTTAATTTGATTTGATCACTGCGTTTATCAAAATATACACAATGTTAAAAATTAACGCGGGACCGATCGATTTGGAGATCTTAGGGAGGGCCTATGTCCAGCAGTGGACGTCTATCGACTGATGATGATGAAGCGACTCATTAATCACCTTCACAAGAAAAAAGTTTTTTTTGTCTGGCTTCTCATGGGGAAAAGTTTTCATAATTTGTTAGATAAAAACCTCTTGGAAGATTAAAGGTGCCTTCATATAGAATTGAAAGTATACTTTAGAGATCAAATTTTGCATAAAATAATTGTCGAATAATAGTATTGTATAAATCTCATTACACAATTTGTAATAGACAAAGTAATTAAATTCAATTTGAACTCCTATTAAAGTCGCAGGCAAGCCAAACCGTATCAAAATTTGCGTTGTGGATTTTGTGGCGATAAACCGAAACTAGTTATTCCGCTATTGATTGTCCACGAATTCGGCTTCGGAAATTCCATTCGAATATCAAGAGGTTTATGTAATAAAGTTATCCTAACAACGTCTACGTCTACAAAACGCTTACAATGTGGTTGAATAAGTTTAAGACTGCAACAAAAGTTTAAACTATAGAGATGATCCTCTCATTAATTTTCACTGTTTTATTTTGGCTGCCTTGTCACGTCTTGGCACGTATAACTAAGGTATAGTAACAAGAGTAACGTTATGTTTCGCATTTGGGTCCCGCTTCTTTTAATACACTGGTTGCGATCAACATGTTTTTATCATCATCATTTCAACCGATGGCCGTCCAGTGCTGGACATAGGTCTTTTGAAATGTACTCCATAAAGCACAGTTTTGCGCTGTATGAATGCAGTAGCAGCTACCAGCGATGCATTTTATGTCCCCTGTCCAACTAGTGGGGGGGTCTGGCAACGCTACACTTTTCGGTGCGGGGTCGCAATTCCAACACTTTAAGTCCCGAACGTCTATCGGTTCTACGAGCTATGTGCCCCGCTCATTGCTATTTCAGCCTCGTGACTACGGCTAAGTCGCTGACACCAACAATCCAAACAACCCTAATATATCTCCAGAGGCAGAGCAGTTTTTGAAGATTTCCCCTCTAATACAAAAAAGAAAAGAAGGAATAAACTTCGACAAAAATTATGTATATCGTTGTGCTATAGGAAAAGCAAAAAGATAATAATTTTTTTCACCTAACTAAAAGTCACAAATGAATCGTAAAAACACCCAAAGACTTATAAACTAATAATAGAATGAACGTAAGTTTGAACAAATTGTTTAGTAAAAAATAAATATTATCTCATAAGTTTTATGAACCCATAAATACATTTTTCTAGCGATTACCCAAGAACGCATAAAGCATGCAAGATTCATAAACTATTAATAATTCACAAAATTTTAACAACGCTACAAAGCCGACATGAATAATAAGCACATATTATCAATATAATTTGTTTTGGTATCATTGCTCCTAAAACCTATAAGAGTGCAATTATTAATACCAAATTAACAACTACAAAATTTATTATATATAGCATGCGCTATTATAATGTCTAAGTCACTAAGTGTACGGTGAAATGAAAAAAAATCTAGCGCCTATCTACATTAGAAGTAAAAAAAACATAACTCAGTAATACTACGTGATTCAATCGCTTAGAAAGACGAAAGGAACCTGCTGGATTGGTAGCGGCCTGTTTTGTAAGTGGGTGTTGTGTGGTTATAAGTGGTGGTGGTAGTGAGAAATGTATTACGTGTTGGTTTGATTTCTTTTCATTATGTGATATAATTGCCATAAAAATTTTTAATAGTTTTAATAACCACAAAATATCAAAGGAACAAACCGTATGCTTATACTACGACGTCACACATTTCTTTCCAGTTATAACTTCCGCTGCTATATTGAATACGTCGAGAACGATGTTTGTACAGAAGTTGAACACGGTTGAGATATTATCTTTCCCAGAGGCAAAACATGGAGTCTTAGAAAAGGGGAAAATTTCCCCAGGGATTATTTTCAGCGAAAGTTTCAAATGAGTAACACTGTAGGATTTTAAACACAAAGTACTGAAAGATTAAACTTTAAAGTTTTTGTCTGTCTATATAGAACACAAGTCTCTTGCAATTTTTTCTACAAAATGTCAAGTAACAAATTGTATTATCTTTTTTGCTAGATAATCTTCGCGAAAAATTTATGCGAAGGACTTAATAATTGAATACCTGTAATTATTATTATCTCATTATCATAAAAACAGAAGAATATTCATGAATATTTTTCTTATCAAGTATTTTGTATTTACTGTAAAACTAAAGCGTAATTGCCGAATGTAATGAAAATTTCTTTTAGCTACTGATATTAATATGTATCTCCCTACTTCACAGATTTTATTACATCTTATTAATGTTAGAAAGTTTAGTTGTTCGAAGGTAAATTTTTATGAATGTATTGAAATAAATTTCATCCGAGAAAGTTATTAATTCATTAACATGCCTGACAATTAGCATTTTCTAAACCGGCATCAGTGCAAAGTAATTTATGGATATTGCTTTCGGTACACTCCAATTAATTGCGTGTACAGATGAGCAAACTCGTTTATCCCCGAATGGCAACACTGCATTGCGCTATTTTGACCATGACACGCTTTTTAATATTCATAGGAGTTACATAAATAAATTTAATATTTTGCAAAACTGTAATACTTAAAATTTTTAAAACTATAATCATCATTTTTATTAATTTCAAAAATATGTATCGCATACGTAAATTTTTTATTTAAAATTATATAATGGCATAGGTTAGGTATTTTTATATAACATATCTTTGTAAAGCCTCTACTGTTCTAGTACTCCTTATGGTTGACGGATGACGATACACGCATGCATTTTTAAAGGCTAACGTGGATTTTAAATAGAATAAACGTAATAGTACATAAAATTGAGGTTTTAATTATGTAATATTAATTCATCATAATTTTAATCGATTTTCCGTTTTAAATTATACACTCAACGGTTAACAGACTAACTCAATGCACGATAAATTAGCTGACGTTCAAGGAGCATAGCTTAACGCTCACGAAAATGAAATTATTACTTTATGCTAAAAACATACTTTAACAGTAACTAAAGAGCTGATTTGTTCTATAATTTGTTAAAACTATCCATGGTAACACTTATTGTGTGTTATTAAAAACTTTTATTTTATGAACCGATTGGTTTATTGTTACAGATATTCATTTTAGTGACGACTTTTATGTGTCTTACTAAAATGAATACCCCAATATCCTCTACACTGTTTCATAATAACTTTCACGTAAATAGCATATTATACCTAGATTTCAGTTATATTTATGTCTCACGTTTATTAACGATCAATAACTAAGAATTTAAAATAAACAAAGTAAAACATATAGCATGTATAACTGTAACATAATAAAGTTTAACCTATAAGAGGCAGGGATTTGAGAAACCAACGCACTTAGTTCAAAGGTGGTTTTGTGTTAGGATAACGACAGACGATGATAATTATCTTTTAAATTGATAAAGTAAAAAAAAAAAATACAATGAATGCTTCACCACGATCTATGTTCGCGTGATAGAGCCGATACGTATCGTTACACGTGTATGCGCACACTTTTAATGTTACGTCGTTAAACACTACTTCATAGCGTCAGAGGAATCATCAATCACGCAAAAGATCTTACCTCCACGCGAGATTACTGTTACATTTAGCACGTTACCGAGGAAGGCCGTTGTATGTTGTTTTTATTTAATAATTGCACAGTCTCAAATCACCCATTTGATATGTATATTAGACATTTTCTCCTATCTATCGACGACTCATCAAGATATCTCTGGTACCGTAAGGCCTAGAGACTTGAAATCTGGTAGGAATATTCTTGTAAGGATTTTTTGTTAACATACAGTTTTATTTTACACTGAGAAGGTTCATTGTACACGCTCTTCGTGTTTAGTGTTAAGCATTTTCATCTGATTATAAGGTGGATGTCGGAGGATGGACGAATACGTCACATAGCTCCTTTAACACATTTCTATTTCGGTAACTACAAAGATACATATTTAATTTATTTTAACTGCAGTGTTGATCTCCCAACCCAATGATGTATTTCTATCATCGCCCGGTGAAACCGACTTCGATGGAAGTTATAGATTCATAATTTTTTAAGTTATATTTTTTATATAATGAAAGACGTTTAATTTTAGTTTTAATATTTAACTTTAATGGTAAAACAAAATTGCCATATGGTGGTGTTACCATTGTGTTGTTTTTTAAGGTAACTATTCAAAAGCATGCTTTTGTACTTAGTTGTGTTGTGCCCGCATATACTCTACAATCCGTGACAGTCATCGCATCAGTGAGAAACAGTTACATTTGTTGTTAGAACCGTGAATGCTCATAACATAACAAATATTTAAGGTTTTTAAATTAACTGTAATTATAATATTGTTCCATGATATAACAGAAAGAGTAACAGTTAGGTGGGTGAAAAAGAGAGATATATCAACCCAAATAAACTTATAGAAATTAGTAAATCTATGTATCAATTACATTATATTGTTAGTAAATAAGAAATAGACCCATCACGTCAATCCAGGATTTCTAAACGATGACTATGTACTTTTCATTCGATAGGAATATACAGTATAGTATGGCAAAACTATTTCCACTGCTCTACGAACCGTGGTGTTTGGCAGACCGGCAATAATTACGCGATTGTGACGATACGATGGACTCTACCGTTAATAGCAGCAAATAAATGAAATAAACTCTACACCACCTTACTACTCGCATTTTATAGAATTAAACTCTTCCGCAACTGTTAAATCTGGCGACGGAAAGCCATTGATGTCGGTCGATAACTACTATATCATGTAATAATTTGATCCTATATAATTTTCCTTTAGAAATATGTTGAAGTTACTACATAAGTGTAGGTACAAAACACGCTGCGCTTTTCTGTTGTTATTTCTGAAATAATAATTACCTAATAAAAAAAGCCTTTTTAAATTTTGAAATTCAAATTAATTTACTTATTACTAAGATAAATTTGCTATTGAAAAGTTAATGGTACAAAAATTAACAAGTTAAAAACATTTGTCATTGCTGAGTTCCGGGTGTAGTTTTCAAAACGATAATTAAGTTTAACAAGAGATACCCAAAAATTTTATTAAATTGTTCAATACATCTATTTTCACAATTTCATTGATTAATATTTAGACATTCAATACAATACCATAGTATATTACTTATTTTTATATATATATATATATATATATATAAATAAGATTTATAAAGTACGTATGTATCTAAATTATTAAAAATACCAAGGTGTATAAAAAATTTATTTCAAATACGTCTATTGTTCATATATACATTTATTGTACGGTATTCGATACTAATGTACAAAATACTTAATTTTTAAATGATAATGATTCACGGATAAATCAATAAAGTATAATCTATGCAGACATGCCGTCATTTTCAATTGAGATATTACTTAATTTTATTATTAACTTGTAGAAACAACTTATCTTTATTTAAAAGCATTTGCACATTTACTTCTTTTTTAAGTTCTGAAGTATTGAAAAAAATTATGTTGGTCTCAAAAGTAAATCTTAAATGAATATGTAAATATTCTGACAAAAATAAATTACTCAATATGGAAAATAAAGTGCGATAAGAGATCGTTCAGTAGTTCATGCGCGGAATCTGCTCGCTCCTTTACAATGTTTCATTACTTATTGTGCCTAAACTGAAGCCCTAATCAGATTATTTTAATATATAGAATAGTTTTTGCAAAAGTGACTATAAATTTGATCCTCTTTTTAACAAGAATTTTAATGTACCAATCAAATTATTTTAATGGAGATATATAGCACAAACTTAATAAGAAAAAAGTGGCAAAGTATAGTCTTACCCTTCCATTTGGCTAATGGACAACAATTTGACGAAATTAAGTAGTTAGAAAAAGATCTTGATCCCCTGCCGTAATTTAATAGGAGTGTAGCAAGAATAGAAATAACAATTCCGAAATATGTTTAACATTCACAATCAAAATGTATGGGACAAGTATTCATTCAAATTTTTTGTCTTATTAATGGAATTATTATAAATCTGTGTAAATTTATGGTAATACTAAGTATATAATACCGAAGGAACACTAAATAGACATATATGTTTAAAATTTAAATCTTTTCCATATAATTTAGTATTATCTACTATTTATGAGGCACAAATAAAACGCATAATTTCTAAATATGTACGTATAATTATAAATAGGTTTTGCATGGGAATAAAATTTTATATTTTTTATAATAAAGCGTAAGACATTGTTTTCTTTTCGTCATTAATGTGTATAAATAAAAGTAAACTCTACATTGAAGTCGATGAAGGAAGTTTATGTGTATATTTTTTATAACTAATATTGCGTAATGGGCCTATCAGATTTTTCTGCGAACATACGAATAGAGGCGGTGCTATCGGATGGAACGTACAAATCGATCGATACTCACCCAACAGTAGTTCCCAATTCTCTGTACCAACTGACGTTTTCTTTTTATAGACCGTCGTAATATCGCAACGGTCTGGGTGCGCCCCCAGACGTCATGCTAGTCCAAGTTAAATATTTTTAAATGCATACTAACACGCAACGCATGTCTTGCACGTGTAAGTAAAAAACTTTAATTATATAATTGTTAAATAAAAAACTAGGTTTAATTATAAGAAATGGCAAGAAAGATCAATGGCAATGAGAATAAGTTTGTTTATACAGATATATATAAACATCATGCTACAGATTTGAATATTTTTATAAATAAAATGAAAACTGTTTATTTATTAATAATCTTCACTTATACATTAAAACATTACCGTAAATAAAAGAGTAATTCGTTTATATGGGGATATAGATTTTAATACTTTTACAAAAACAAGCGGTAAAGTAGAAGAAATTTAAACGATTTGTAACTATGTAACACCACCCGAATTGCGAGCACATATGTGAATTCATTGTAATTATTTTATATTTTAAGTATGATATAAATCTATGTTAGTGACAAGACCTTAAAACGAACTTTTAAAAAATTTGACAACTTGATAAGGACTTTATTTACTTGCCTTGTATTTCCAATATCCGCAGATTTACACACAAAAGTTTTATGGCGTGAATGATATGTAGTGAGTTTGTTTTTGTTTATGTGTGTACGTGTATATTGTGGTAGCTACCAATCACTTAGCCCTTTAAGATACCTGAGTGGTATCGCTTCTCATTGTGAGTGACCCGGCGGTGAGTGCGACGGTTTCTGGTGTGTTGTCGGCTGCTACCGCCGTCTCCTCGCGGCCCCCGAACTGCCTGAATCCCTGCTGTACAACATACCGCCATGTTTGCTCACCAATCCCAGATACGAAGTCAATAGCACACAATAGCTTATACGAAGTTGTAACGCTAGTCAATGAGGGTCAAATGTCTTTGCTAAAAAGGCAAATTAAAGAAAAAAAATATACAAACACATAACGAAACAATATTTGAAGCTATGCGGGTTATTCTTGATAACGGTAGCTTATTGGTACACAAAGTTTACTCCTTGCACGTGTGAGTCGTAGAAATTTCAGAAAATTTAATGTATTTGTGTAAAATGTGTTCTGGTTTGTCATTGCGCAATGCGTGATATCAGGCCCGATCACTGACCCTTACGTTTGATAAAGTACCGAGGTGAGGACGTTATCAGGTGGCGCAATGCAGGCCCAAAAACGTTCGACGTGAAACCCGACGTCCTACAGACGAACCGATCAATAACCGACGGCTAAAACTGGCGGATAACTTTATTTTTATATATGAAATAATGTTAAACTAAATACCTTTAAATGTTTGTTTTTCAAATAAAAAAAAAGACAGGGGTAACACCTTATCAGTTAATGTATAATATCCAAATCTAATAGCTAATATTTATGCTTTTTGATAATAATTTATTTAACTTTTTATTTCTTACTGCTCACTATGTGTTAATATAAAAATTATAATTATTGTTATAAAACGATATGTACTGCTTGAATCATAAAAATGCTTGGAAGAAATGTCAAATATTTAACGACTGTTGAGCACAATTTGTAAAAAGATCTATAGCATGGCATTTTGTTTGTCATCTTTTGTAGATTTTAATTATTTTTAATCACCAATCTCTGTCCACTTATGATTAGAAGATCGGACCCCGACTTTATAAAGGCACGACACTAATCGATGCACATTACTTACGATTGCAACTGTATCATTACTTCTATTACTGCAAAATGATTTACCTGCTGAATGGAATAATTAGTGTATTTTCGTTATGTCCTTTTGATTGTAATGGATAATTTGAAAATTACTTTTTAACGAATATTAATTTTAAAGACCCTAGCAATGATGGAAATATCAATTACTATATTAAAAGCACATATCAATAAAGCGGTCTTTGGTATAATATGTTAATCTAATACATTTGGACACATAATTTCATGAGTAATGGTAGAAGCGGCTCGCAATGGGACAGTATCATGCATTAGATACGGTGATGATGATTATGAATGCGACGGTAAATCGATCACGTGACCAATTTTCAACGACCATTTTAACATTAACACCTCATCACGTTTCACCTCGGGGGCCAAGGTTCTTTATATACGAATTGCATCGAAAGCATAAAAGCTGTCTCGCTCTGATTGTGCCATGTAACTAGTGAAATATTACGTGCCAATACGATAGTATCGTAAAATGGTAATAAAGTGTGGTTGACGTGCGTGTGGATCACCAACTAAGTAAATTAAATCATACAATAATACAAAAACTAGAAATCATAAAACAAAATATATAACTCTAAATGGACCAATAACAGAATCTCAGTCGACGGACGCTGGACAGAGTCATTTTGAGTTGTTTAGAGAATCGGCTGTTTTTATGTTCGCTTAAACGAAGGCCGGCATTATTATTTCAATAACCCGTCAGCGGAACTGAAAACGCTCACTGTGATTGTATTATGAAGCTGTTTTTTTGTTACTTTTCGCTAGTTGCTGGTTCCAATACAATCATATAAAAAATTATTATTGAGGACGGGGTCGTATCATATCACATATATACTGATATTTTATTAAAGGTTCAATGCACTAGTGTTCCAAATTCGACTTGTTGGGTTCATGATTTAAGATGGCCCCTTTGATTGACCCTTGTTGCGGAATCGAGCTGTGCGGTGCACAAGCACCTCGATATTTAGCGACTGTCCAGCGACCATCGACAGTGATCAATTGACACTTGACCCCGGCGACGCTTCTGCCGCGACCTTGGACTCACAAGTACTGGGAGATCT
Organism: Ornithoptera alexandrae; assembly: GCA_029030555.1. NCBI lineage: Eukaryota > Metazoa > Arthropoda > Insecta > Lepidoptera > Papilionidae > Ornithoptera > Ornithoptera alexandrae. The sequence continues at coordinate 1,512,354 of JARDVY010000301.1, read as the reverse complement.
CTTTGATTGGTAAGTGACGTCACCAATTAAGTTGGTTTAATTTCGTTTTGTAATTTACCGCCAGTACTCGCGCGTCATGAAGTTTTTGATTAGTTAAAGCATCAATGTTAGTAGCGATTGTTTTCTGTTATCATATGCCCGTGATTATAAGGACTTACCCTGGGGTTGATGTTGTGCGATGTACGGAGTAAGAAGACGAGCACGCTTCTTCTCAAACCCTTTCTGTGTAATGTCACCTGAAAATTATTAAGATCGTTAGTACTTTGAATGTTTGATATAAACAACTCTTCTACTGGAGGTAGATAGTAGGGGCATCAAAATATACTATATTAAACATGTTAGTACTGTTTAAATTGCGAATTACGGATCCACAAACCCTGAGTCCGAAGAAAACGCAAAAGTTAATAAGACTAACAGCACCTGCATCGATAGAAAAAAAAAATACGTCTAAATGCAGATTTCGGTTTTTGTCTACAAAATGTAACATTCCGAGTTTAATTTTTATTTCTTAGTATGTTTAAAAATAATTGTTGTAGAATTAAAACGCTGGGATCACCATCATCATCAACCGATAGACGTCCACACACATACATTAATCAAATTTTTATAGTTATTAAGATATAACTGCTAGATATAAGAAAAATTATTTCCTAAAATAACCTATGAGTACCGCTTGTGAATTGTATGTATGTGAACATAGTGTAAAATTTTACGCATCTCCTACTATAACCAACTATCCCGAACAAAGTGGGCGTTCAGAAATTATAACATAATACATACAGACTATCGTGCCGGATAACATGACTCGTAAACAGGTCTTTAAAGAGAATATCTACATGTTTATGTCTCACTATTAGACAGCAGACTCCGGGTCTGCGAGCCCAGTATTCGATCAGATGTCTCAGTCAGTCAAACGGCTAACAGCACTACAACATCAAAGAGATACAAATATGCATATTATACAGATCTATATATATATATAATAATGAAAACGGGTTTTGTTTGTTCGCCAATCACGTGAAAACTAGTGAAAGTCCTCTGTCATAGTCTGTGTGTTTGTCTGTCTGTGTCATATCATAATGAACAGTCATGTTCCCATGTCGATAAATGGGAACATGATCATTCAACGCGGTTTGGCGTTTGTAGATGCTTAAAGGATATTTATTTTTTGAATTTAATAAATCCTTCACCAATTTATTCCTAATTATTTTTTATAAACTCTTCTACTTTTATGCGGTTGCTATGGAAAGTTTGCTATAGAAATTTTGCGGTAGCGCTTGTTCTCAAAGATTATTTTAGAAAAATTTCCCACCGAACAAGGATGAGATCTGTTGCAGCTGACAAGTTATTTTTTTACGACAATACCTAGAATCTATGAGCGAACGTTATATCACGATTAGATAAGTTATGCATTACTGTACCAAACACTGTGACAAAACATTTTGTGTGCACTTGACGTAAATTTTTAATTATTTTTCCTTTCGAAATTTAATAAATTTACTAAATCTTCTTTAAATTCCACAGAAAATCCTTCTTTGTATGTCTTTCTACTTTCAGTCTGAACTACCTCTATCAATCCACAGTAACTTTAATGAAACTCTTTGGTATTCTAATAAATACCATAAATTCGATTTTCGCTAAATTTTACACAAAATATGGCGATCATACATTGATGTAAAAATGTGTGACGTAATTAATTGACGGGTAAATCGAGTCAATGTCGACCTTGCAAATAACTATTCTAACGAGTCGAGAACTACGTTTTAAATAAAACAGACAATAAAAAAAATGCCATACCTACTCGAACACGTCCATCAATTTAGATATAACCACGATTTCTAAATATGAACCTTTATAACCAAGAAATATAGAGGTTCAGGTATTAATTAGATAATATGAATTGTATGAATATCTTACTTTATTGAAATATAGTAATAATTAATAAAATAACTACTTGATCTTCTATTATTTTTACACTTTTCGATTATATATTGTAATCATATTAGGCGAGATTTAGAGTAGGCTTTATTCAGCTCATTATTATGGTGTAGGATGTCTGTTCAGATTATTATAGTGTAGGATATTTCATTGAATCTAACTTTATTTGGGAATGTAAATCAAGCTGCGAAAAAATACAATTATCATTTTCAGGTTACAGCCGTATCAATAGTTTGGCAACTGCAAATGCACATGGTTGTACACGTTATCGCTGAATGACATTTGAGTTGTTGTTTGCTTGTCAACTCATCATAAATATTCTGTGGCAAAACTGTATAGTTATGCCACAGAATTAAATTAACAAATCATACAATGTTATACATATAGACAGAAACAATTATTTAATACAAATATATATAGTAAGCTTGACTATCTATCATTCCTTGCGAAGCTTTCGCCCGAGTTTTTATTTAATTAACATTATCCTATGAAAAATATTAACAAAATTTCTGAAGCATGGTTTATTATATTCTGTAGGGTTTACATCATTTTAATAAGTGCATATGTTACAAATTCTTTTTCGCCCCCATAGGGTATCTACAGAAATAATCAACGTCGTATTGAATAAATAAATGCGTATAAACATTAATAGGCAATGTCTGGTGACGGGCTAGTAACAAAACTGTAGAGACTATAAAGTAAGTTACGAAACTTGTGTTTTAAAGTAGATATTTTAACTTGAAATAATTGTATAATTATTTTGTCAAATGAAGACGAACTTAGTTTTTATATTTTTTAAAAACATAAATTTTTGATTTAAGAAAACGTAATAAATAAGCTGCGAGTCAATAACATACGGGCCAGCAGCAGTCCTTACGTGCAAGCAATTGACGCATGTAATGCGATGCAAACAGTCAAGTCCCAACTCCTAATAGGTAGTGCATTGTTCGAGGATGTTTGATCTGAATTTTAAAGCTGTCTTCCGATTTTATAGCTCAATTAATGTGCGACCGCGCTCACAAACTGCCCGATGTGATAGCTTCCTTTTTATCTACCTCTCGCATTTTAAAGTATAGGTTGTTCAGTTCTATACACACTCCCGATTCTCAATCATTCAACTGCAACATTCTGTTGTATCAAATATTTCTTTAAGTAAATAACAAATCAGTCTAAATATTTACTCGTTACATTACTATTATTGTTTTAATTAGTGCTTTAAAGTAAATAAAGATATAGGGTTAAAAGATTCTCTTGCTAAAACGATTAAATCCACTTCAGATTAATGTGGCATCAAGCATTCTCGACAGTAAATGATATTTATTTTGCCATTGACTAATAACTAATTTATTCCGGAAGCCAATCTGTTAAACTCCGTATTTTAATTTCCGTAATATAATTAAATCATAACTAAACACTTCTGCAAGATTGTCTGTTAAAAATACACATATTAGTCGAAAAAAAAATCTATCGTCTAAGTTTGCCAGTACACAATATTGTGTGAACAATGCCTTCTGATTTTTAGGATCCTGTAACTAATGAAATAAATGGGACAGCAAGAATTAACTTCTTGTTAACTCAGTTACAATTATTTTTTTTGGCAGGTTAACGTTATACGAAAGTGCTTCGATGCTTGATATTATTACCGTTCTTGTATAGTTTAAACTCAAAAATAATTTAATGTCAACATTTTTCCTAAAATTCCACGGGTGTACTGAAAAATATATTTTGGTATCGTTGCCAATATAGGTTCGATCGAAAAATTTATCTTATAAACATGACTTTACATTGACATGTGAAATACGAGCAGTCAGTCTGTGTATTGTTCATATCATATGAGCAATACATAGAAGGCAGCGCTATTGATAAAATACGGAGATAAGATTTCTTCGTAAATATACCAAAAGTTATGTTCTAAATAACACAGATTTCCTGTATGTATACAATAAAAGAATTATGCAAATTTTACATTGTTACGTAGGCCAATACTCCACAAAAATTTGCATAATTTGAAATAACCAACCTTACATGTTTTTGTGGTATAGTTATACCGTTAATAACAAAATTACCAAAATTCATCAACTACTGTTTTATTTTTATTTTAACGTAAATAAATATTTGTTGATCTTCGTCAACTATTTGAGATCGATTAACAGTAGTTTAATAATATTAGTTTAGACATCTCATTTTTAAGACATACTTATAAAGGTATATATTTAAACATTTAGGCTCAAACTTTCGTACGTTTTTGTTTATGTGTTACGGAAGGGCAGGGATTTAGCCAGCTAACGTTATCAACATATCCAGCTTCTCTTACAAAATAAATTATTTTATTTAATTTTAAAAAGGTGGAAGAGTAACGATATATAACTTAATAACAGATATCACTATATCTGTTAATAAGAAAATGTTAAATCTCAAAACTCGTTCTGAAGTCGAAATAAAAAACGAAACTGAGAACATATGTTCATAATTAAAAACTGTGCAAAACTTGCAGTAATTTTAATGAGAGAATTACCTCGGAACTTGTAACATGAACTAAAAACTTCAGTTAAGTTTCTTAGAAGATGGTCTGAGGTAAACATTTAAGAGCAAAAATTTTGCATGGTAATGATCATGAATAGCGGTTTTTGCAATGTCTCTTGTAGTTAAATGTAATAACGATAGACGGCAAACGTTAATTGAGGAATACGTAATTTTTTTATGGCCACACCGTAAGAAGAAAAGCGGGTAACACTGGTTAACTTTTGGAATAGAGTTGATGCTCTTATTAACGTTGTGATTACTCACTCGCACGTTTAAACGAGCACAACCATTCACTGTGATAAATAAAAAATATAAGACATTCACATAAACTACTAGAACAACCGATGTCATTCTGAATTCGTCTCTAAGTTCAGCGTAATTCATTTTAATAGACTTGAATGTGAAACAGCAACTCACTGAACAGAGACACACTATTCAGATATTACCAAATAAATTGTAATACATTTGGACACTTGTCGGTCGTCGTCGCTTGTGGGGGCCAATAAACAAAGTAACGAATCGATATCTAATTTAAGCATTAGGTGACAAATATACTCCTAAACTTCGATACTATTGTAAATAACATGATAAATTCTCATCATGGCAGGAAGTACAATAATTGTAATGTGTGTAGTAAATAATCATACTATTCTTTTGAGAGCTTTAATGATTTATCTGTTAGCAATATAAATTACGACTTAGTTTATTTGTATACCTAGTATATTCCTTACATTTATGCAAAAAATGTTTGAAATATTGTGTTGTAGTTATAAACTGATGTAATGTGCAAGCAAGTGGCAAATGGGTTAGAGTAAAAACGATTGGTAAACTAGCATTTGTGATTTCAACTTTTCAGTTCTAGTAATTTATTAGGTAAATAGTACTGTATACTATTGAAAAGTAAATTAAATGAAGAATAGCTCTTTGTTGTTTCAATTTTATTAAGAATACAATAAATTTTAATATTATTAGTGTCACTGTTTGATTAATATTGACCAAATTGAATCGATAATAAAATAATTTTCATTGCTTGTATTGTTCTTCAAATAAATTACAGCTTATACGTACATGAGAGATAGTGTTTTGCAAAAAAAAAAAAGAGATGTATGTATAAAACAGCTTACTTCAAAGCTTGAAGTTAAACTAGAATTGGCGTTCGCATCGAGTAATAAGAGCTAAGCTATTCACGCTTGCTATTTTACTCTACAGGACCCGATCTAACTTTGCGAAATTGCAAATCGAAATAGTTTCAAGGCAAAGTTAGGTGAATTGATTAGTTTGTAATTAAATTATTATCTAGTATACCAACGTGAAATATGAAAAACATTTATTTTGTGAACACATAGGAATGAATTATTTTAGTAATTTTTCCTAACCAACCTAATTTACTATGTATGTAATAAGAAAAAGATTTTATTTTGCACATTTCAACAGAATTAACGGACCTTTACACCTTTTTTTTTAAGTCATTTCAAGTATATAATAAAATCGTTTAAAATATTATATAGTAATGAGATAATTTCTCAAATTTCAGTTATGATATTAAAGGCATCTGGCAAGTAATTGTTGAAAAAACCTCTTCCAATTTCTATTTCTTTTTATATGCGTATAGTCCATAATTTGAGTGATTTTTAAAAGGAAATCTCAGCTACCAGTTTCGTTTTTTTTATAAACTAAAAATCGTATCAAAAAACAATTAAATTTTATGTTATGGTGAATTTATCATCTTAAAATTGTAAATTTAGCACAACTCGCATGTTATGTTAAATCTAAAGATAACAATTCCATCTAATCTTTTTACATATTTATATTCGTAATTCTATAACAATTGTTTTGTGCATATAATTTGTCAATGCTATAAGTATTAGACTTTTTAGTAAATTAGACTAATGCAGACAAACAATAAGAATCCAACACCAGGACGGCGTAGGTGAATGGGCTATATCGTTTAATCTCAACATGTTGTAAGTTCGACTACAGGAAATGTCAATAAAATTAAGACCATTTTAAACATTTTAATATAACTCTCACAATTACACCAAATAAACAATATAAAAAATGTTTTAAAGCACTGCGAAAGAAGGGCTTTGTAGCTAGTGTAAAATTACTGGGGTAACGAGACTCAACGTCGTATCTCTCAGGGCGACGAGCGCAATGTTGTGCTGTGTATACCATTCTAACCAGCGTCACGTTGTTTTTGGCGGGCATATCACTTAATATCAGGTGAACGTCCCGCTCGTCTCGTCGTTTATTTGATTTAAAAATAAAGGAAAGCAGCAATTAGGCTGTGCTCCTAAATACGTATAAAATGTGTTCTGGGCCACATTTGACATGATAGTATAAAGAAAAAATTTAAAATGTACAATACCTAGTAACAACTAATTTATATAATATAAATTCGTCATCAGACATCGAAGTACACCCAATTAAATGTAAATTGCTGTTTTTATAGTAAAGAAATCCTAGATAATCTTCCTTAACCATGAATGAAAAGATCATTACTGACTTTTGTTTTAACAGTGAATCATTCTCGTAATTCTTGCTTTTACAAACACTTCAACTGGCCTAAGCTGGAGCTCTGCAACCCTATTTCATACAGATGGGGCAGAATAGAACAACACCAACCCTACATCAAGGGTAGTAATATCAACAACTGTAAACTCCCGTGCTCGCAGCATACATCTCCGTTCCGGAGGACAAAGAGTAAGATTTATTCTCTATGTCTACGAATGGACGGATTTGAAATTTATTTTCTTAAATTATCGACTGATTACTTTTTCCAGATTATATTTTTGAAGAAGGTTAAGTAGTCACTACTCGACCGCCTGTTAACCACATTGTCTTATTCAGAGTGATATTTGAAGAACCAAAATCATAAATGACGTTATGTCTTTTATCCACAGTGTAAAGGACTCAATTAATAATTATTTTAAAGCGCAATTGAGGCTATAATTCTACAGAGCGGGCTTAGTCAGACCGCGTCACGTCGACAAACGGGTTTGTGTTGATGCGTCATGCTTTCCCAATAAAATGGCTTAAGTGCGCCGGTGGACTAAAGCGAGTGGTAAATCAGGTAGATAAGGATTTCTATATTATACATTACGCGTAACGAGCATCGCTGACAAATTACAAAGATAGAAATATTTAAAAATAATGACATGTAGATAGTTTTGTTTAGGATTATCGGAACACTGATAGTAAGTACTAATGTCTAAAAGAAACGTAAAAGTGGAATATTGAATAGTTATAACACGCACGTCAAATTATTATAAAAAAGGAACTAAAATTGCTATATATTATGATAAAATCGATAATGATTCTTTTATATATTTATCTCTAAAATAATAATAAAATGTAAGTAACCATTATATTATGCATTATTCCATATAACATGAAAAGGGTACAAAAATAATCAATTGGTACAAATAAATTTTAATATTAGAGGATGGGATCTTCGGTTGATTATAACAATATCATATATTTGAAGTATTACAAAGATAAAATTCATCCGTACAGTTCAAGAGTTTCGTAATAGTGGCTGGATTGAAGATGTTTACTAGTAAATTATGTTTTGCTCAAGGTTTAATACAATAGCCGAATAGTTGCGCAGTCGCAGTCTTTCCGCCATGCGTTTAAATATACTTGGTGTTAATTGATTGTATGTTTGTATTGTCCCCGCGATACAATGCGTGGCCTTAGGGATTTGTTTTTATGCAATCTAATATGGGTACAAATAAATTTTTCATATACAGAAAAATCAAGTAATTTTTTCCTTTCAGAAATACTGTTAGTCCTCTCTCCCTCTGTCGGTTTTGATTTACCCATACATATAAAAAAATACTGTACTTTGTATATCAGAAAATGTTTCACGTGAACTCGTCGCGAGATCTTTTAAATTAGGAGATTAACCAAAATCCAGTCAATTAAGGGCTCAGGAAGTTCGAACTGATTTAGGCCCTAGTGTATATTTTCATACTAACTTTTAATAACGGATTAAATATATAATAAATCAATATCTAGAGTTAATGGTGGATAATGGCACGAAACAAGTGCTTATGCCATATGCCGAGATAGAATTATCATAGTACTTACATTTTTAAAAAAAAATACGTTATAAGTGTATATAGAGTTGCACGAAAGTATATTTTTTATTCATAGTAATGCTCTACTAGGAAAGGTAATAAAATTTATTATTTTTGATATTGATTCATGTTACTATGGTAAAGTTTTTTTCGGTTATCTTACATATTATAAATCATAACAAATATCTTACAGGATTTCTGTACTTAGAAATTCACAAATCTGAGAACCAGTACAATAAACCCATCTTCAGCTTCATTATCACCTACCTCATGCGAAATTCAGTGCTATTGTTAGGTTGTTGTAAATAAAATGTAATGTAGTTAAGAAAAGAGTTTCATAAAAATATTTTTTTAAGTTTCTATTAAGAAAATAATTATATAACTTCTAATAATTATAAATATCTTAAAATTTTATATTAGTTTCATTAGACAGTATATAACTTCCTTTATTTGCCTCTAACAGACATCAATTGGATCAAAGCATTTTATTACAAACTTTAAGTCACACAAATTATAATTTAATGCCTCTTATTTCTTTAGAGAGTACAAAGTTGCAACGGAAATAATTTTCAGGTGCAAAAATATCTTTTCTTATTTGCCACATAAATAGTTAAGATATTACTTTTAATGTAAGACTGATTAACCTCAAGATTCCACTATCCCACGCGGTAACACTTCTTTCAACAATTGAAATACTTAAATTATATTAAAACGGAATCTAAAATTGTTCCCATTGTTTAGATTGATCATATTGCTAATATCATAACAAAAATTTGTCCCATTTTATGTCAAATAATCATATCATATTATTGAACCATGCTTATCATTCTTTATAGCTAAAATCTGTGAGTGATATTTACTTTTATAGATAAACTACACAAGTATTACGAAATTGAATATGAAACAATTTATTTATATTTTTGGTAATTAATTAATTAATTTATAAAGCATTTGTAATTGTACACTTTATTTGTATAACATCTTTTATGCAACAAAATAATTGCTATACTTTCGTATGAAATATTACATATTAGTAGTATTTTTCAATTAACATCATATAGTTTAATGAAATTAAATTTATTAATTATTAATTTTGCAGTGTATTTAATGAGATTGTTCAGGAAAAAGAATTTTGAAAAGGTAATTTTCTTTATATAAACAATCAAAAACTAGTAGAATTATGTTGTATTTTCGCATAAGCAATCATTATTAAGATGATAAATTAAATTATAAAGAATGCCTATTTAACTTCGCTTTGCTAGCATTGCTTAACATTATTCATTTGAAGGAACAATATGTGATTATATCCTCACCATGTAAAATATTATTATTGTGATAGTGATAACAATTTTGTCAATAGTAAACATAGTATGTTAAATACTAATGGAGTAAAAGAGATAGTGGAAACATTTTGAGCAGCAATTACCTAACTGGAAAATGCCAAAATGGTTGCCAATCTTCTAAGATACTATTAAGAACTTGAAAACAAACAGTTTTTGTCACAATTTTCTAATTTGTTTTGGTTTTTACTCAGTATGAGATATATGTTTTTTTTAAGAAAAAAGCGTAGATTTATAAAATATTAATTTCAATTTTATTATTTATATTTTAGACAAGAGATTTTCATTTGATTTCAATATAATATACATCCGATATACTAATTGGAATATGATAAACAAGTTTTCAGTAATTATGTGATATAACTAAAAAATGTAACGCATAGCATTTTTTGTTAAAAATCAAATAAAACTGTAAGCTCACACCTTAAAGTGATTGTTTTATTACTTGAGGTATTAGTTTGACAAGTTAAATCTTATGGAGTAAATGGTATAAGCAATGCAGAGAATAAAGTTGAAGATTCCTGAGATCAAACTTATCTCAGGAGTTCAATTTTATTTGTTAAAACAGCATCATGTTAAAAATACTTGCATTCCTTGAAAGTTAATATGAGACAGACTAGGCAACGTTAAGCATTTACTCTAGAGTGGCATATTTTTTCAGAACATTAAAAAAACTATTGGATGATTTAAAAAAAACTCTAAATTAGCTTTCTGAAAACAACTCATCAGCTGGCATCATAAATAACGACAATTTTAAATAAAAAACTTTTCCTGGTTTACAATATTAAAAAAGCTTTAATAAAAAATAAAATAAAAATTACAATTAGGCTATCTGAAGAATAAGTAAATGTTGCAAAATAATCGAAATTAACAAATATCGATCTACAAGAATACAAGACTGCACTACTTATCTTACCTTCAGATAACTCCAGGTCTAACTCAGCTAATTTATCTCTTATTTCATCAGGTAACTTTGAGACATCAACACTTAAGTCAGCCATTGTGGAAAAACACTATTTTCACACAAAACAAGTAAACTTAACGACAAGAGTTCAAGACACCATCATGACACATAGCCATCTTGAATTTTGAATAATTTCTGTCCGACTCTACACTAAACATGTACTGAACTAATAAAGTCGTTCTTGGACACCAGAGGTCGCCAAGGTATTCAACGGTTATTTTTCTTTTTCAGGCAAACAGATGTCGCAACGGTATTAAATTTATTACCATTATCAATATATAAATTACAAGATTGGTATAATTCCATCAACATAAATGCACAATTACTAATGGTATATAGTCGTAGTGTGAAAAGAATAGAGATAGTGTTGGCCTTTAAATTGCCAAAATTATATCTCTACCATATTTTGAGATTTTAAGTCTAACAATTTCGAATCATCAGATGGAACAAATATGTAACTCAATCAGACTGACAGAATTTACATTTCACGTTTGATTTAGATGAGGATTTAAAAGAAAATGTGTAAAAGGTTTTATACATTCTATTTTAAATCATAGAAGATTCCGGGGGCATACGCAGCGCACAGAAGATCACCACCAAGCGTTTTTTAGTGGATAAAAATCCCACATAGCCTTGTCTTCCTCCCAGAAGCAGGGTATCTTTTTAAAAGATCGCTCCTTCTACCCCAAAAAAAATCTCTGTTGCCAGAGAACATTTAGGCGGGTAAAACTGTAACACAATTTTTGCTACCAAACAATTGTGAACAAACATTACTGTGTCCCGGATGGAAGGGCGTTGTAGCTAGTGTAATTACTAGGGTAACAAAAGTTAATATCTTGTCTCTAGCGACAAGTGCAATGTGGTGCGGTGTATAAACTACTAACTTGTTTTGGGCGGGCGTATCACTTACTATTAGGTAAAAGTCCTGCTTGTTACGTTGCTTAAAAATATAAAAAAGGTAAAAGACTAAGAATTAATATAATTTTAATGTTATTAAATTTTTAAACAAGTAAAATATCAAAGCTTAATTTTTTTAAATGACATATAGCAATGCAGTGGTTTATTGATTAGATCAAATATATTGAGATATAGGTTTTATTGATGTGCTAATGAAATAAAAATAAGTTTGTTTATATTCTTTAAAATGGAACAGTTTGTTTGTTGACTAAGCGTATAAGAAATACAAAATTGCCTATAAAATATAACAATGGTTTTATAAAGGAGACGACTTGCCTGCGTGGTATTGATGGCTTTTACCAACAACTGTCTCCTAAAGACTTCATTATCAAAAATGTTAAATAATCTCTGTACTGGTAAAATCACACTAACATTATTTAGGAGTTTCTTTTACTTTAATAAATAATTATTATAATAAGTTACTAATTTAAGTACATTTATAAATATTTAATTTAAGTCTTAGTGATATTTCTAAAAATATTTGGTAAACAAATTTTGTACAGAATTTATTATAGAAATTAATTATAATCTGTAGAGAAATTTAAAGGTGACAACACTTCTTCTTCGTTAAAGTGTCATGTCCGCTAGGTGACGCTAGGTGGTAGTTCTTTCCGTTATTGTCAGCCTAGTTTTTAAAATTAATTCTCGAAATGGCTGCCACGCTAAATCTATAGCTTATTGGTTATTTCATGTCCAAATTTCAGTGTGTGATTATGTTATTGTATTAATCCAACAAGTGTTTCGAAAAATGATTGCATAAAAATTGTTGTAGTGTCAAACTCCCTGGAACGTTTCTTGCATGTTTCCTTTTTTGGCAATTAAGTTATGGTCTCGGCGTTTGTGTACTGTATGTAATAAAAACAATCTATGCACCGTTAAAAGTTTTTATAAAGGCGGTATTGAGTGACAAGTTCTTCGCCAATCCCTAAAAATGTCGGATCCGAGATCGTCATCAGCGCTCTTCAAGAGAGCTGAACAGTTAAAAAGATGGGAGGAATCAGATACTAACAAACAGCCACCAACACCAAAGCGTGCTTCAAGGATTAAATTTTCACCGGGTATTGTATTCTTGGCTGCATGCATAGCTGGTGATAAGGAGGAAGTTCAACGTCTTTTGAAAGCGGGCACGGACATCAATACAGCAAATGTTGACGGCCTCACAGCTTTACACCAGGTGAGTACACTTCATCAGTTTGGTTGTCATACAGAAATGTCATGTAGAGGTAAATTATGTGTAAGAATGTTTCTGCAAACTTAGTTTTAAATGTAATGATGTTACCATTTTCTTTTGAGTTCTCAGTTGAACTATAATCTTTATACAATTGCTAATAATTGCGTTTTTAATATAAACTTTATGTGATAATTTAGAAGATATCTGGTTGTAGAGTTAAGTGCATTTTGTTAGTTTGCTATTGTACTACCTGTACATAAATATTATAGGAAAAGGTTATATGTTAATACTGTCATAAGTAGAGGTAAACAAAGGCAGTATATGGCTAAGATTAAAGAGTGTGAACATCCATGTAGTTTTATTAAAAAGATATACCACAACATGGTGTCCGGTGTGTATAGTAAAGTGATGTTCTAAGTGGAATAGTAGTCAAATTTGTAGTAATTACGAAAGAAAAGGTGTGAACAATGTCTAGAAATAAAGAGGAGTATATAGGCTTTCCTTCTATACAATAACTGTCACCACTTGTTTAGGAGGAAAATTCAGCTACTAATTGGCGAGAATTGAAGATGGGGTTCGATTATTATTTGATCTCTTTGGGAAGAAAAATGCGGTTTGTTTATACATGTCATCAGTAAATATGGACAAGAACTACACAAGGAGCTGAATTTAGAACCCGAGAAGTATGATTATAATTTATTATATAAAAATTTAAAGAACACTGATCTTAAAAAAATATGTACTAAAGAGGTAAATTAATGTTTTTAACATAAGTAGTGTATAAGTCTTTTGTTAATTATTTTTAATTTTAGAGTTATTCAATATATTTTAGTTAACAGTTAGGCAGCCTTAAAACAACTAATAAAAAAAATGTATAGATAAAGAAAAGTATAGGTATAGTAAAAGTTATTGTCTAATTTTATGAAACAAGCAAATCATGTTATTAAAAAGAAAAGAGATGTAGTGGTGGGTAGTACATAATATTATAGGAAGAGGTTATATGTTAATACCATCATAAGTAGAGATGGACAAACGCAGTCTGTTGCTAAGATTAAAGAGTGAACACCTATGTAATTTTATTAAAAAGATATACCACAACAGCTATATTAAGGTTACCATAATGCTCTGAAAATACAGCTCATTTGGTCAATAACTACTTTATTAACCCTTCTCTATCACTACTGATATATTTTCATTAATTTCATTACCCCTGGTCTTCAATGTGCTCACCATCTATATGCCAATGATTTGCAATTGTACACACAGGCTAGTGTGGATAGTGCAAATGTAGCCATAGGCAAGATTAACAAAAACCTAGAGTACATTAAGGGTTGCTCCCAGAGGCTTGGACTAAGTGTTAACCCTTCCAAGTATAAAGCTATAATAGCGGGAACCATTGTACTAACTAAATTAGATTTAATAACTTTGCAGATAATTTACTAACTACTTTATAATGATCCTTATCTTAATTCCAGTTTTAAATATTTAAGTATTAACCATGACAAAGATCTTTGCTTCTCAAAAAACTCACTTCTTTTGTGCCTTCTAATCTTCTCTTCCTTTTCTAATCAATCTTTTCTTCTCTGGAATGTGCTTTCTCTCAATATAAGAACAATAACTAATCGGTGTCCTTTTAAGTAGAAAGTACAGGAACTCTGAGTCTTCTTTGAATTAATTTTAAATATTTAGTTAACATGTTCCGCGCTAAGGCATCATCATACAATATCCACAAATAAGTAAACTTATGTTTTATTCAAAACTTCATCTTGTATAATGCTTCATTGTTTAGGTGGAAAAATAGTTTACAGATTCTTTTTCAATGTGCTGAAAACATATTTGTAATGAAATATGTTTTCAGCACATTGACAAAAATGGTTGTGTACCACCTGTGGTACACATTGTATGAAACATGTTAATATCTTATATGTATTTTTAAATATGGAATGTATGTGTATTATAATTGTACTTGTTTGTATTTCCTTTATTTTATTATTATTTTTTTTTATAGTTAATGCACCTACTTCAACATTTCTGCACTACCCAAGGTAGACTGGAAGATAATGTCAATGGCATTAAGTACACCTTTTTGTTTATAAAGCTAAATAAATAAATATTACATGATCATCATTTTAAAGTGCCTCCGTCAAACTGAAGTCTTACTGTTATCTGAAGAGTCACTGTCAAGATTGTGAAAACTATGTTTTATAATCGGTGATATTTAAGCTTGGTCTACTCCTTTACATTGTCAAGCATTTCTTCCTCTGTCATACAACAATAATTAACATAATACTATTACCTTCAACAATTATAGTGTACCTTGTCCAAGTTGAAGTTTGCTGGTCAGATTCAAAACTATCATATTTCAAAGCATTTTTACAGTAAACAGTAAAGACAAGACTCACTCCACAATGTGTTTCTAGCTAAAAAGTAATTTTATTTTCACTTAAACAGTGTATATATTAATCAGCTTATAAAATTGTTAATTTGATTAATTTTAGATATGTAAATAAAATATTTTAGGGTACTGCTAACAAGAAGAAAAATATTTTCTTTTTTATTCCATCCTTGTGTAAAACTTTTGTTAATATTTAAAATGTATGCAATGTTTAATAAACAACATAAATGTTTAGAACATGACAAGATTGTTCCTACTCTGTATACCTACATCCACTTTAAGTCCACTCCGAATTAAGGCAAATTTCAGATTACTCCTTGATCAATCTTATTTAATTGCAAAGCGAGTTATTCACATGTATTTATGTGTATCTTTGACAAAGCATTAGGCAAGGAGAATTTTGATTAAGTTTTTGTAAACTGGTGGATTGGTATTGTGTAAATTTTAGCTAAGATCAAAAAAAAAAAATATTGCACTGTATGAAGATAATTTCCATACTTATCTTATTTTTAAGAGCTTTGGTTTGGTAACTTACAGGTTATTACAAAATGATATTTAGGGTTTGTTTGCCAAAAGTAATGGTGACCGTGTTTCTAAGAGACTGAATATATTAAGTTTTTTATCATTCAGATGACTGCATGTATAAAAAAATATTTTGCATATATATATACATAGATATCATGCTCATCTACTTCACTTTTTGATAATAGGATAGCTGATATTAGGATAGCTATATTTTACCAATGGAATTCTTGCACATATTATTGTCAGTGTTCAGCACTATATCATCTAACAGACGTCCACTGCTGGACATAAGCCTCCCATCCAAGATCTCCATATTGATTGTCGAGCCACATAATGGGCGGCCTGCCAACACTGCGTCTTTCGATACGCGCTCGCCATTCGAGGACCTTGGTGCCCCATCGACTGACAGTCCTTCGAGCAATGTGTTCTGCCCATTGTCATTTGAGACCAGCAATCTTTTGGACTATGTCGGTGACTTTAGTTCTATTGCAGATCTCATTTCTGATTCAATCACGCAGGGAAACTCCGAGCATAGCTCTTTTTATTACTCTGTGCGACTTGACGCCTTTTCACAAGGCCCACTGTAAGCAGCCACGTCTCAGTGCTATAAGTCATCACTGGTAATACACACGAATTAAGGTCCTTTGCCTTTAGACACTGCGATAGTTGGGACGATAATCTGCTGCGTAGCCTCCCGAACGCTGCCCAGCTGAGTTGGAGTCGTCGATTGACCTCTTTCTGGAATTTGGACTTACCATGCAGAACTATTTGTCCAGATAAATATATTCGTCAACAACTTCCAGTGTATATATAGCCTACAATGATAACTGGTGTGGGTACAATGTCGACATTAGACATAATTTTTGTCTCCTCCATATTGATTTTAAGGCCCACGAGTTGAGATGTTTTATAGAGGTCATCAAGCATTTTGCCAAGATCTTCCAAGGTCTTATGCATGACTACAATTTCATCGGTGAATCGATGGTGATGTACTCGTCGTTTATGTTGATGCCAAGTCCTTCCCAGCCCAAAAGCTTGAATACATTTTTCAGCGCAGCTGTAAACAGTTTTGGAGATAAGACGTCGTCTTGCCTGATACCCCGTTGCAACTGGATGGGTTTCGAAAAATGATCCCGGAAACGGACTAACATGGTGGATTTTTTAGTACAACCACTGCAACACTTGGATGCATCGATAGTCTATTAGGCACCTCTAGAATGACTGAGCACTGCCCAAGTCTCGACTGAGTCAACAAAAATTTCATAGTTCACATACGCTTAGAATAGAAGCAAGTACTGTGTGTATTCTTCTGTCTTCTGTAAGACTTGCCGCAGCGTATATATGTGGTCTGTGGTGCTGAAGCTTTTTTTTAATCCGGCCTGTTCGGGAGTCTGGAAGTCGTTCAGGCTGCTTTCGAGACGATTCGTAATGACTTTTAAAAATACGTTATATACGTGACTCAGAGGTGTAGTGGGTCGTTAGTCCTTCAACTGGGTCCTATACTCATTTCGAAGAAAAGTTTCACCATGCCCCTGTGCCACGCTTTGGCATTTTTCCCTCCACTATGACAGAGGTAAATAGCTTCTGAAGGACTATCAGCACTGAACGACCACCTTTTTTCAAAGCTCTGCCATAACTCCATCGTCACCCGGCGTCTTGTTGTTCTTCAGCTGTTCCAGAGCCGTACTAATCTCGTACAGGCTGACGTCCGGGATATCTTCGGTATAGTGCCAGGTTACTTTGGCTCTCTAATCGATGGCCTGATTGTTGACAGATGCTTGTGATTTCGTGTATAGTTCTTCGTGAAAGTATTATACCTTAGCCAGTAGCTCAGCGCTGGAGGTTAATGATACTCCTATCCCGTCTTAAACTAAGTCACCAGGCTCTGCCCAACAGCAGAAAGTTTAGCAAAAACTTTAGAGCCTTTGTTACGCCCGATCGCCTCTTTAATACAATTTGTATTAAATCGGCGCAAGTCGGGAGTCCGTGACTTAGAGATCCGCTTGTTGAGCTGCCGATAGCGAGAAGCTTCTTCCGGAGACTGCAGAACCATCCTATGTCTTTCCTCTATAAGCTTGTGGATCATCTCTGAGATTTTTTACCTCTTTTGATACGGTTAGGTTTAAAGAAGCTTGATCCCACCGAACGAACAGTTTCCACGAAATTGTCATTATAACTTCACGTCAGTGCAGTTCTCCAGACTTATGTAACAATTTTGTAATTTGAATTGTAAGGCCTCAGAGTTTTGGTTCTCGGCGGTATTTGGGCAAAGCGTGGAAATTATCAGTCGATATCACTTGAACTTTACTTTAAAAGTTAATGTGCCTCTTACCATTCCTTAATCGGTTCCTGTGTTAGAGTTGATCACTGAGACGTCATTTTTTTCGAGTTTTTGTCGACAAGATAAAGTCTATCTCAATTTTTCGTCTAACCGTCCGGATTCATCCAGGAACATTTCCGATACTGTCGTTTTCTGTAGAGGGAGTTCATTATTTACAGACTTTCCTTCTCCAAGAAGTCGGCTAGCACGTGGCCGCGGTGGTTCCGGATTCCTTTACCAAAATACCCCACTTTCAACTCCTTACCGCAACGTTTGCTTAGCCTTGCATCGAAATCTCCCATGACAAGTAAGTGTAATGAGTCCTGGAAGAATGCATAGCTCGAGAGATGTTCTCATACATTGTTTTCAATTCCTCTTGGGGTTGCGTCAAAGTTGGCGCGGCGTATACCTGTATGATATTCAGCGAGTACGTATGGTGATTCTGAGTATAAGGTACGCTACTCTATTCGATACACTTCCGATCTATACAACGTTGTTCATTTGACATTGGATATCTAATAATATTTTCTTTGACAACTAATGCTACAGTTTATTATATTTTGACACCAGAAAGAATAATAATGCTTCTCTGTTAGCATGTGCTGAAAGAGAAGGAATTGAATATGTGTAATTTTCATTTAGCATCATCATCATTTCAACCGATGGATGTCCACTGCTGGACATAAGTGTCTTGTAATGTATTTTACAAATCACTATTGCGCTGTTTGAATCTAATAGTTCCCAGCGATTTTTTATGTCCTCTGTCCACCTAGTGGGAGGTCTGCCAATGCTGCGCTTTCCAGTACGGGGTCGCCATTCCAGCTGCTTAAGACTCCAACGTCCATCGGTTTTACGAGTTACATGCCCCGCCCATTGCCACTTCAGTCAAAACTCGTATGGATATGTCTGTGACCCTAGTTCTTCTGCGGAACTACTCATTTCTCATTTGATCATGCAGAAATACTCCAAGCATTGCTCTCTCCATCGCCCTCTGTGTGATTCTAACCTATCTTATGAGGTCCATAATTAGCGACCAAGATTCGGAGACGTAGATCATCACTGGTAACAGGCACTGTTCGTAGACTGGTCTTCAAGCACTGAGGGATTTTCTTTCAATGTCTTCCAAAACCCTGACGCCGGTGCCTGTCTAGGTGCATAAATAAATGTCTATAAATGGGATTATTGTTAAACGTACATGAAACATGTCTTCGATATTATTAAATGTTATGTTGTTTTACTATATGGATAGACATGGGCGACGGGTGGGCCTAGCGATACTAGGAATAACTCGATTGTTTTGGCCGACTACTAAACGTCACTAGTACGGAATTAGAATCTGACACTGTCTACGGCACTATCCGAAACGTTCAATGAATTCTTGTAAGATCGATTATTATCTAAACATATATACTAAAAAGGAAGACAAATTACTTAATTACGCCATCATTTACGTAAACGTTATTTTTTATTTTTATTACATACAAAATTATTGATCACTGAATAATGGCTCTTGGAAAACCAATAGTTTGAGAGAAATTATTTAAAAACGCAATAAACAAATTTTTTTTTTCTAAAATGCACGTTAACATAATTTGTTTAAACTATAGATTAAAATAAATAAATAAAACAGTGTCCGTTAATAATATCAAAGAATATGCATCAGCACCGTACTTCGTTAAAAGAAAATCATGATTAAAAAATTTTCGTTTTTCTATTTGTTTTGAATAGTATCCGAAGCGGTTGAACGTTATTTGCCGAAACTTTCACTTGCATATATCTTATGTTTTATATAGTAACTTGGTCGTGTTTTTACATTAATTTTATTTAATATGATTAGAAAAGTAATATTATTATTTGTTTTGAGACTTTATGTCTGAACCATTTGAACGATAATTTTAACATAAGCACATATGTGGATTATTTATTAATAACGTTTCATATTAGTACCTTTTGCTATAATTCACAGCACGGCGCTGCAAAATAACAACTTCTCTACGTTTCAATCGAAACACCTTAATGTGATATCGAAATTTGAAATAAGAAATTTCTGCTCAATGTCTGCGGATTTAACTAGTACACATAAATTGCTTCACTTTTGAGAAGTTTTTAAGAGAAATAGTTAAAAAGGTTAAGATCACATATATAGTGTTCAGTTTTCATGATATTTAACAATCAGAATGTTTATGCTATTCTTCTATCAATAATTTTAAATTACTGATGTGATGGTCGTTTAGAAATACATTTATTTATTTATAGTAACTGTATCTTAAAATGTGTTTTATTTTTTATGTAAGATAAGCTCTAAACCATAATTCTAGTTTACATAAAAATTTTTTGATATTTTTTTTGCAAAAATATTTATTTAACTAGTTTCACTTTATACAAATGCCCACACAGTTTTGAAAAAAATATTCCCTTGGCGACTTGATCTGCCATCACATGCAGGAAATATTAATGAGAAGTAATAAAGTTAATTAATATGACTTATTGTCGGATGACGGAATAGCTACTCTTGTGTCTTTATCCAAACGTATATTTTCATTGTAAGAATTTCCAAAATTAGACGATTTTCGAAGTAGTCAATAATTATATCAATAAAGTTCTTATAACTAGTAGTTTTTATTGCAAGATTCCACAGACTGTTTAATTACTTTATAAATACTAGTATGATTATTCCGGACGGTTGGAAGAAGTAACATAAAAAGGAATCTTATATTGTAGGAGAAACACCGTTTGTTTAGCAACTCGCCGAGAAGAGATACACGATACAGCTATGCGGCTACGGAATGTAACGTTAAAGTGAACGCTGAAAAGGCTGAAGGTTTCCAACCAAACCCATGTAGAGGATCTTTGTTTGTGTAAATAATTGATTTCATGTTCACCAGCGTGCCCACCTAACCCACAACTTGTATTTAGGGCCCCCATGGCTTCGCCCGAAGCTAATCTTGATATATTGATGATTTGACGACTGATAAATGTGATCATAATCTATGCTGGATTCATTCAATAACAATTTGTAATATTTATTAAGAATGTACGAAATTAAAACTTACATGTACCTATAATTTGATAGATCTTGTTATAATTGTAACAAATTGAAACCGGTAAAATGTGTAATGCATATCTGTGAACCACTTCTAAATACATCAAGACTTAGTCTTTTTCGTACCTTGACTTCAAAATGGAGAGAGATAAAAACATATTTTATAAAGCCATTCTGTTTTACATAACAACTCTTTAGATTTTTAATCTATAAAATTATATGCTTAAACTATCTATTTAATTTCTGTCCTTTCAGTTCACACATAATTTGGTGTGGTACTATCGAAGAAAGTAGAACTATTTTAAATGTTCTTGTGAATTGAATACACAGTTAATAACCAAAGATAATATTGACATTGAAGCATTGACAATTCTATAAACAAGATTGTATGTTTCAGTATCGAGTCTCTTCATTTCTAAGTATTAATTGTCAATTCAGGCGTGTTGTTTAAAGAGAAACTATACTTATATTTAATTCAAATGAATCTTATAATATTTATAAATATTCGTTGAGCATAAAAATGATAACTAGGGATTCGGGCGAGGCTTTCATAGTTTGTGGGTGGACTGGGCTTGTTTCATGTTGTTGACGTCAATGAAATTGTTATTTATGATTTTCTATTTTAATTAATTCTACCCGATTGTAAGAGAAACTATAATTATGAATATAAAAGAACAGTTAAAATGTCTGCAACATAATGTGCTGTGCTCTGATTTCATCTTTAAGGGGACAAGTATATACAAACTTATTTTCCCTTTTACATATGGTTTCTTATAACATTCATATATCACTAATGTTACGTTATAAATAAGTATTACGTGGATTATAATGTATTCCTGAAATTAGTTTGCGATGAAGTTGAATATCTTCAGTGATCCACGCATCGTGTGCTCCTTATTCTTATCCGATTTACGTCCAGACCGATTGCATCACGGACAGTGATGACGCATTGGAATATGATACCGAACCGGCTCTCGCTTGTAGTTGTTTGCGCATATGAACATGTTCGTAATTCATCGATTGCGTGTAAATTTTGTAACTATTTCCTTGAAAAAGTCTTATTTAATAATACGCTAATAAATAATCATAATGTATTATTTATGTTTCGCAATTAGCGTGCCGATGTGGACGAAATCCTTTATTACTAATAAAATCTACAAGCTTTGATACAAATCATCAAAAATTATTCAAAATAGTTTTTAGTTATATTATAAGATTTTTTTTCTTGTATGTCAAACCTTATTTTTCACTTGTGTGAATTTCATCATGTTGAAAGTTAAGTTTCATTCAATGAGTTACTTTCCTTGAAAAATACTGCAATTGATATAAACGAATTTTTGATATTAACTTTTACGTCATTGACTTCATGTCGCACGTTACTTTGGATATGGCGATAAAAGACCACTATATGGATTTAACTTTAACTTTTAGTACTAGTCTTTGTTTATCAAAAATATTAGCTTTTTTCCATTAATTAATTTATGTCATATATTATTTATTATTATTATTTTGATTTGTTACAATGTTATTAAAAATCTCCCTATTTAAATTGCGCTAAATATATGCTCGGATTTTATAAAATTAGTATTCTCAGTGACAACGATTCGAAAAAGACTCAATGTGAGGATGCTTATGAATCACATGTGACTTGTGTAAGAAAAGCCTAGTCGTCTCCTAAGCAAAGATAAGAAAACTAATGTAATTAGATAAAATGTACTTAAACATTATCTGCTATTAAATACAATAAAGTTTATTTAAATTTTATGTACATGGTTGCGAATATGAATTAAAGATAACGAGGGTACTTATTAGTGAAGTAAATTGGTTCATTCAAGCATTTTACGATATGATACCTGTTGTCGTATCGTATTGTTCATTTAATAAAGAAAATAAAATTTTACGGAACGTTTACATAAATAATAAATATTTTTCGAACTAAAACGAGCATCCCATTTTAAGTTTGTAATATTACCTTACTGTTTTGCCGCCGTTTACATTGATACAATGACGTTTACTATACAACTTTCTTAACAGAATGTATTTGAGGTTCGAAGTGGTCTCGGCCAATTATTTGAATGTCAAATTTTAGATTACAAGCGAACTCAAAGTCGTACATTTCAATGGTTCCTTATTATTATATATTCAAATGATACCCAGTCTGGTGGAGACGTAGTGTTTTAGAATTTGCGTATTTTGCAAATGCCAGCGCCGATATAATTTCTTGCACTTCACGACTTCAGTACGTAACATTTACTCACAGCATTTCATTCTTGCGCATCATAAACTAAAACTCGCTGAATGTATCGTTCCGTTCCTAAATCAACACGCGGATCAATACGGAGATGCGCTGACGGTTATCAAGTTTTGAAAGTAGTAATTTAATCGAAGATTGTTTATTGTATGGGTCCATCTCTATGCTAATTTAAAAGTAAAGATACCGAAGGTTTATAACAAAATGCGACAGATGTTCAGATCAGTGGAATTCTATAATGAGTATAAAGTGCAAGTTCGATCTTGCATGAATGGGGTACAATTGCAACATTGAAATAATTGCCGAGGAAAACTTTTACTTAACGATAATTGTCTTATGGGGTGTATATGACCGACAATTGTTTAACAACTAAAACTATTGTTAGCAATAATATTATTTATTGTTAACACTTGAAAAACTTTGAACTGAAAATTAAAACGTACTTTGTTGACCTACTAGTTGATAAAATACGAGTCATAGTCGTTATTAATAAATTTAAGTTAATTATTAGTTTTATCACACAAACAACCAAAATTGAGATAGTCATTACTGTACAATATCAGTTATATGTGTGAATTGCTATTGTGTATTTTAAGAATTTACAGTATAAATAAAATAATTTACAGTATCAAAGTAATAGAATGTGGCAAAGGGGTGGAGTTATTGTCATTATTTTATTCCTGTCGCTTCATTACGTTGATTGTAACATTTTAATTACACAGAATGCACAGGCGTGTTTTAAAATGTTTGTTAATGATCAATAATAAGTAAAGATATACAACGTCATCATTTGTTTATATTGCTATGAGATAGATATTTTTAATTCTTCAGTAAGATAGAAAAATGTTTTAACATACCATCTCTCATCATCTTCTACCATTTGAAAAAAGTTTGTTGTAGCCACGAAAATGATAGATTAAGTATGTGAGTTTATAAAACGTGGTTCCTTTTGGTGCCATGTTACATTGTTTAATTTTTTTTCTGACTATTAGTGCTGTTGTATGCGAGATAAGTTTTTTCAATTAATTTAACCCAAATATTTTTATATATGACACGATGAATTAGATATAATCAAAAGTATTAGTGATGTTACCCTTACGAGTTGAGTTATTATTTTGGCAACGTTTAATCGCGGATGCGTTTTGTCTTCGTTGTATGCCGCGCGTTGTTTTATACGAGTATATTTATAGTACACGGTATTTATCACGTAAGCTTGTCCAAGAAATCAGGTCGATGACTTTGCGAACCCTTGATTTTTTTATATTAATCTAAACTACCTGCTCTCCTCAATAAGTCATCGTAATGGTGTGTCGTATTGGTGTAAACATACTTTTATTTGAAGGCGAGTAATAGTTTCGTTCCGGTTTACTATTTAGGTAAATAGATATTGTAAATATCTTATTTTTAAATAATCATACCTTTATGTAATAATGTAATAGATTTGTAAGCAAAAATTCGTAACGGGTAAAAAATACTCTCGCCCCAATCAAACTACTTGGGGCATATTGTCGGGATATTTTTCCTAATATCTAGATCTCAATCTAATGTTGTATCTAACTGACCCGCATATTTTGTTGGTGAATGATGTATTGCTGAATGACAGAGCGCCATGTAAATTTAGATTCGAGCGAGAAACTTTTTTCGAGGTCATGTCAGAGAACCGAGATTGTTGATATTAGGTACGTCATAGGCAGCATACGCACTAATCTTTTAAAAAATATTTATTTAAATATTTTTTAAATCATTGGTGTAACATTACTATTAAAAAAAATTTAAAGTAAATAAATACTGGTATTGTGAACATAATCGCGAATGCCGCAAACTTAGATTTGGACTTTGGTCAGGCAGTCACATCTATGCGCTTGAGTGTAACTTTCTCTTATAAATTAAAATTGTATGCTAATAGGTAATAGACAACAATGATTCACATCATAAACAGAGGAGGCAAGTAATAAATTTTTTTATTTAATTAAAAACATGTGTCTTTTTTAACATTATCAATTTATATCTTTTAGGTATGATAAAATACTTCTGTCTCATATTAGACAAAATACGAATAATAAAAATGATAGTAGATTGTATATTAACATAATCGCGGCAACAAGTTTTTACACAAGTGAATGTTGACATTTGAAAAGTACAATTTTCATAGGGGTTATTCTACAATACTTCTTCATATTATAAACAATGTAATCAATATGAACAATATGTTTGACTGTGCTTCGTGGTAATTGTGTGAACTTCATTATATAATATATATAATATATAGTTATGTATAGAGTGAAATGCTCGTATCCGGCGCTTTTGATAATAACGATACCGTGACATGACAGAGTTTGTGTACAAATCGAAATACTTTGTAACAATATTTTCTCAGTGTATTCCATAAAAAGTATTTTATATTTGAAAGTTAATTTTTTTTCTGATACTTAGAATGTTTGTTCACCGATATAAGAACTAGGCTGAAGCGTTGTCAATTTATAATAAAGTGGATAATGTTTTTTGATGTTCTGTTCAATAGATTCGAAGGTTGACCATGTATGGTGTAATGATATTTATATATTTGTATAGAAATCGAAAAATTTCTTCCCAACTAGCCGCTCCACTTCTGTTTGAAGATGATAGTTAATATCGATGATGATAATAAAAATTAAGTTGTATAATTTTGAAGTTGTTCTCTTTTAGAATTTACCAAGTTGTTTATGTTATATGCGACTTAGAAATACATAGTTCACTTACATTGGCTGTTCATGTATGTATCGGACAACAGTACCAACGGTTTGTCCTACCAAACAAAATTTATAGCTAAGGCGAATGTCTAATGTTAAACGAAACGATTTATTTTCACGGCACTAAATCTATTTTATCTCTGTCTATAAATGTTATTGTAGGCACAAGTTGTGCGCAGCTGAAGCCATGCGACATGAAACGATCTGTATGATGTAATTTTTGTTTCTTGATTCCTCTCTTGACGATTTGATATAAAGTTTTAATAAGAACTTTATACCTTTTTTGTATCTATTATTACGTACTTAATCAATACGACACATTCTGAATCAATGTATTAAAGGCAATATAATATAACTTTAATACTTAATGAGATAAATATCGAAAGTATCGAATTTTAATTAATTACTAATATTTGACATTTTCTTACAAAAGATAACGGTTATGATCGATATATTAATTTTTTTAAATATTTTTGTAATAATTATTTTGTTTTGTGTGATTAAAACTAATATATAAAATTTTTTATTTATGTACTTAGCGTTTGTTAAATATTTATATGTCGCGACAAGTTAAAACAAACTCGAGCAAACTAGATATGTATGAAATCTCTAATGGTTACACGCACCAGCGAACGTAGCACTGACCCTGTATCGGTTTCATATTACTGAACAATACCATAAAATTAATAGAAAACAATGAAATTAAATTTAATTGATCGCATTTTTATTATTATGACAAACATTAAACCTGCGAAATGTTTCAAACCTTTGCTTGTGAACTTCGTTTTGAACATTGCTCTAATCGATGCGTGTGTGCAAAAAGCTTTTGCTGACGCAAAATATGAATTAAGTTATTCTTATGGGGACAGCATCTAAATAGAAAGACGCTAGTTGTTCTGGTTAAGCATAAAAAGCTGTTGTTTGACTAGAGGTAATGTGACGATCAAAAAGAGAGAGAGAGGATAGGAATTAATTTATGAGCTGAGATTAGGTTTAAACAGCCAAGCGATTGTTTGATTTTGGAACGCAACAATTAACTTTAATGTTAAGGTTCGAAAATCACTCGTATATTGATAATATAGCATGACGGCGCGTCTAACGAAACTGAATATTTTTCCATTTTAAGAACAATACATTTATATAATGAGCATTCAATTGGTGGTACAACAAAATAACAATCCACTTCGCTCTCACACAGCATAATAGGTATCTAAACCATAGCGACTTCACTGGCGATAGGATCGTTTAAAGCGGAACTCAATATCTGTACATCAAGCTTGGCGTAGAACACGCGGTAGTCTCTAACTAGGCAAATTTCAATAAGAGAGACGTATCATAAGTATTTATTGTATATATAATAAAATTAAGAGTGTATTACAACAAAACACAACTTCTTTATTTACAATATTTATGGCTGATTTTTTGTAATGTTGGACTCGTGTTAAATGCTTGCTTTGTAAACAATTTATATTAGATATCTTTCCATTGAGCGATTCAAAATATTTTAATGATTCATTGTAATTTTCCAATGATTTAATTATCATCATTATCTTCAGCCGACAGACGTCCACTACTAGATATAGGACCACCCCAAAGATCTCCACAGCGATCGATTTGCGCTGCCCACAGTGATCTATTATTTGTGTAAAATTGTTCCCCTTTATTTGACATTAAAAATAGGTGATCGTAAAAGGATTATTACCGTGTAACTTTGATATTATAAACTATGATGTTATTTTTCCAGGCTTGCATCGATGACAACCTTGACATGGTAGAGTTCTTAGTAAGCCATGGCGCCGATGTGAACCGGGGCGACAACGAGGGCTGGACTCCTCTACACGCGACCGCTTCCTGTGGTTTTGTCAGCATAGCAAGGTAATTGATTATCGCATGCGAAATGGTTTTGTTATACAATTTACGAGTACTTGTACTTTGTGCTTTTAGATTTTTACACTAACAAACTATTATGTATTATTACACTTTTGAAACATTCGTTTATTATTTTCTTAAATTTGTAACTCTCTTTTAAAATTACATATTCACTAGTAAATTTGCGTACAAGTAAAATATTTAATTTTAAGGGAATGTGATTCGTCATAGTTTTCAATAACGAAATTTATTTAGTTATTGTATATTTAATGCACAATAATTACATGTAATTGTTGTGTTTTTTGTAAAAAAAATAAAAATGTGTTTGTTACGGTCGTGAATTATTCGTAGAGAGTATCATCTTAATCACTTAAAATGTCCTGCTGAACTACTTTCTTAGAAAAAATTTAATCTCTATTCATGAGAAGTACAGGACACCATTGTTGTTATGTCGAGACCGGACCTAATTACGAAGGCACATTGAAAAGTTTTGAGCCTAAGGTTGACATTTAAATTCAAAAGAAAAAATAATACTGGCACGTAATAGACATTTCTTTTTTAATTATAATCTGCTGCCTTTTGTTTTTTTTTTGTCAAAATTGCAAAATTTGTGATCGATTTAACAAACGAAGTTCGCGGTTTCCGTAGCAATGGATAAAATTGAGCACCGTTCCGTCATAAGATATTTACAAAAAGAAAGTATTAACGCCAAAACAAATTTATGAAGATATGTAAGAGACTTTGGGGGAATTTGCTCCTACATATGCTACTGTCAAAAGATGGGTAGCGAATTTCTAACGTGGCAAAGAAGCAGCGCAAGATGAACCTAGAAGTGGTAGGGCGCCGACGGCTACCACAGACGAAAATACCAATAAAATATTAGACCTGATTTTGAATGACAGGAGATTGACGATTGTAGAGATAGCAGAAGCAATAGGCATTTCCTATGAACGAACACATAACATAATTTCCAACGATCTTGGATTTTCTAAGGTCTCTGCCAGATGGGTACCTAGACTGCTTTCAGCCGAAAACAAACGCACCCGCTAAACAGTATCACAGGATTGTTTGGATTAAGATTTTCTTAGCCTTTTCGTAATTATGGACGAAATTTGGGTTCACCACAATACACCAGAGTCCAAAGTACAATCCAAGCAATGGAAAAGAGCAGACTCATCGCCTCCTAAAAAGCTCAGGCCGGTTTGTCAACCAAGAAGGTAATGGCTTCAGTTTTTTGGATCTTTAGAGGGGTCATTATGGTCAACTACCTTGAAAAAGGTAAATCGTCTAAGAAAATTTTGTTCCATCAAGACAACGCTCCTGTCCATACTGTGGCGAAATCAATCGCACAAATACACAATTGTAGCTTTGAATTGTTCCACCCTATTCGTCGGACTTGGCTCTGTCTTATTACCATCTCTTCCCCAATCTAAAAAAATCATATGGCAGGGCGAAAATTTTCGACGAATATCGAGGTACAAGAAGCTGTGACTGAATATTTTAATGAAATTGAAGATTATTTTTTTTTTAGGAGGAATACTAAAGCTAGAGACAGGATGGCATAGGAGTATAGATCATTTTAGAGACTATCTAGAGAAATAAAATAATCATTTAGAAAAAAATCGTTTTTTTTTTAAGGTCGGGCTCAAATCTTTTCAATGTGCCCTCGTATATTTAGAAGCTTTTAAATGCATCAATAATGCTGTTCATTATTGTTTAAAACGATAAAAGTACTTATTTCTATGCATAATAGTATATTTTTCTTTAAATCGCAATCTTTTAAATTTATTATTTGCACTTTGTGCTTACTTCGGTCGTAATCTTCAAATATTGTTTGATTACCTCTAAATATTTTTCTTGTTTTTTCTGTTCTTTGGTTTTAGGTAAATGAACATAAAGTGACTAACAATTGTTATATAATAGTATAATATTAATATCATATAACAACAACTTTGTTGCGTTAAACGTAAACGTAGTCGGACTTATGAGTCAAGTACATAGGAATTCTAGTCATTGGATCCATCTTATGATCTTAATGATAGCTAGGTGTAATAAGTGTCTTGTTGCTTACATTCTCTGTCTACTTAGATTGTAATTATAAAATTACAAGCTGTGATATCCATTGTTTTTTTATATGCTAACTCTTCTGTATACTAAATAATAAATTATTTTTATTCCTACTCCTATGATATTGGTAATGTTTGTGCTTAAGAAACGACTATATAATTTATAATAATTATTTGGACTCGATGGACTCGAACAATATTGATAGTTATTTATCACAGAGCAATTATTAGTACATGTGCTCGTAAAATATTATTATAGCCTACGAAGTTTCTTTTTCGCAAAAAAAAATTTTAAAGAAAATTTTGAAATTCATTCGACGTATACCTAAATATCTTGAAATTATAATTAGGAAAAAATCTGATCAAATCGTTTAATATAATCCAACTGTATTGAGATTGTTCTAGTCACTGAAACAGAAATTGCAATACTGTTAGAGTCGGTTACCGGTACTCGGATACACAATGTCAAACATATTTTCTGTTGTTTCTAGTCAAAAGACAGTTCTCGCGTAAAAAAAGTAATGAGAGCAGCACAGAAATCATACTTGTGGGCTAAACCATTGTTAGGCGTGAGATTCAAGTTTTCAAAACTTTGTTAATTCTTAATCGTTACATACACGTAGCTATTTAACTGTTGCAATAAATTGCACTCAGATATATTATACTGACATGTCCATACTGATTGCGATCTGTAACTGGTATATTTATCACATTATGTAATGTATAGAGATTAGTTTAGTATTAGCAATATCTAATAGAGCGCTAACTACTCTTTTCAAATGATTATTCAGTACAAAGTATCATCGCAATAGAAACAAACCGAATTTATTTAGGTGAAAGAGATAAATTAACTCACGAACACATTAAGAAACTAAATGTCAATAAATATCTAATCAGGCCGTGAGTTACGGAGTAATGATAGCGTTTTTGTTACGCGACCCTAAAAAGAGTTTTATTGCATTTAATTACATTCTCACTGTTTCTTTTTCTTTACTAAAATTCCATTTATTTATCGATTATGAACTAAAAATATAATCGAAGTATCAAGAATACTTTGGCTCGCATATGATAGCAGCTCGATTGATCAACACAGGGGCAATCCTGTGATGATCAGTTGTGATTAGTGAGAGAGATATTTGCCAGCCGGGTTTGGAAAAACCCTATCATTGTACAAACAAGTAGTGTGGAATCAAAACAGAAACCTTTAAATTAACGTAAAACATCCCATTGAACCATAATTTGTTTACAATTCGACAACAAGAATTTTTCATGATGTATATATATATTTCTTCTCCTCCTCCTTCTTTTTTGTGTATCACTCAATATCTGTCTGTACAAAGTTTATTACAGTTCTTTTTTTGATGAAAAAATAAGTTATGTAATTGTAATTGTTGTATGTCCGATAAAAATGAGACAAAAAACCATCTAATTTTTATTGTTCAATATCTTTTTGTGTAAACATATTTCTAACGTTATAGACATTTCAAAACGTGTAAAGTTGTAGTATAGTTTGGCCTAATGGCAGTTGTTAATTGATTTATGATTTTTAAAATATTATAGAACACAATACACAAATTGAATTCGTGGATATTGATGCACTTCTTTTGAACTACAAACAGGTTATTGCTAATTTTTCCGTTATTACAATAAAATCTATTTACCTGCTTTGCAAAGAGAGTTTTTTGCTCAGTTTATCTATTTATTTATTTTTTTTTTTTTAAGTTTATTATTTTATTTTTGTATCTAAGAATTTTGATCAAAACTCGAAAATGAATGATTCGATATTTGTACGATAACAACACTATATCTAGTTTTGTTATTAACTTTTTAAGTGATTTTATAAGAAATGTTTATGTATAAGGTTGTTTTAAATTAGTTTATTCTACATAATTTCAGGTATCTCCTGGAAAATGGTGCCGACGTGGCAGCTGTTAACTATGATGGCGAATTACCGCTCGACATTGCTGAAAATCACGATGCCATGATAGATTTACTGCAGAAAGCTGTAGAGGAGAAAGGTTGTACATATTATCCTTTTTATGACGTTTTTTATGCTTTATTGACTTTAAATATTTTTTTCTATTTATTAAAGAAATTCCAGATATATGTTATTCAGTTAATTATTCTCAACAATGTCATCACTTTTATACTGTATTAAAATTGGAAAATTACTATCCTCAAAGTATTAATATTAAGTATGGTTAGTAAACTAAATATTGAGGTAATTTCTATTTTACATAAATGATTATTTTCTGTAAAACCTAAGAAAATCATCATTTTCGCCTAATTAATACTACTGGTGGTAGATTTCTTAGCTGTTTGTATTAGCTTTAGAGTCTGATCAAAGATTTCATTTGTAATTAGTAAAATTATAGGAGTAAATAACATTACATCTTAAATGCCAAGAAGTCAGAGTAATATTAAAAAAACCTACTGTTTTTTTTAGACGTGGATTGTAATACAAGCCGTAATGCAGAGGTCAACGCGTTAATGAACGATGCAAAAAATTGGGCAGTGAATGGTTATGTAGAAGTGCGAGATATGAAGACGGGAGGAACACCGTTACATGTCGCCGCAGCAAAGGGCTATGTTGAAGTAAGTACATTAAATTTACTGCGTTTAAATGTTTTAATATGTAATGACAGTAGATTTACTATACATGAGGATGCTGGCTAGCCAGAGAGGTCCATAAGAAATACTACCTTTCCGTTTCTAGAATTGAATCTGCATGCTCCATGCTACTACATATTCTGTATTCTATTCTCATTCTGGGGCAAGGGGCTTCCTTCACAAAGAGAAAGTGCTATTTATCCACACGAGTTGACGAATTTTCCATGTCCTTGGAGCACGTCGGTCATTTCGCGACGCCTTCTTTCACTCGAAGTTGAACTCAATGGATTTCAAACTCGCGCTTGTCGCATAGCATGCATGATTTCAATTACAAACTGACCCGTCGCTGCTTGAAATAATATTTATACAACACTGAATTCGTTAGTTGTGACTATTTAAAATTTTATGCATTTTGGTTAGGTGGCTAAGACACTCCTTGAAGAATGCAATGTGGATCCAGACTCTATGGACTACGAGGGCTGGACACCACTACATGCTGCTGCGTTATGGGGACAGAAAGAAACTGCCGCACTTTTACTGAAATATGGTGCCGACACCGAATTAGAGAATTACTCAGTAAGTGGTCTTATTTCTTTGCAACTTAATTATTTAATCAAAAAAAAAAATATATAATTTATTTTTGGTTACTGATTTTATAATATATTTTATTGGATGATTTTGGTGTCGAGGGCTTTGGAGGAAGCCTATGTCCCGTAAACATCTGTCAGCTGATGTTAATGATTTCTCAAATCATCTAGTTCTGCATATTAATCACTGCTCAGTAATCAAAATAAATTTAAAGAAAATAACTCGAACTTACTGTATTGAAATCCATTTCCCTCATAGCTTATTGATATTTTGGGTTTAACTTCTGATGATCTCTGGACACTGTAAAATAATTTATAACTTGTCTTTGAAGATAACTTATTTTTATCAGAACTTGTGTTTGAACCCTAAAAGTACATTCTGTAGTACACTGGTTTTTAAGTGCTTTTTTGTTTGGTTTATTTTGATTTGTTTAACTAGCACTGCATGTAGCCTCGTGGATCTTTGGGTTAACTTGTTACTAGAGCTTAAAATCACAAGTGAATGACTCAAAGAAAACTGAATATATACTTAATACGTATTTTGCTATACCTTTTCCAATATTACTTCCAGGTTCAGTAAATCTTATAACTGCACTTTAACAATCAATAACTTTTCAATTGCAGGGCCAAACTTGCTTGGATCTAGTAGACTCAACTATCGCTATGTGGTTGGCTGATGCTCTTCTAAAAGGGAAACGCCGTGTTAAACACAAAAATAAGAATAACAACAACAACAACAGTAATAATAATAACAATAACAACAAGCGAAAATGCATCGAGCCACAGAATGATATTAAACATGTTGAATTACAGAACACAGGTCAAATGGATAACAATGTCAATGGTAAGATCCACTCAAGGTCTAGCTTATCAGTGTTTTTTCTTGACGAAGTGACGACACGGGCAACACGATCATCTGATGGTAAGTGCCGCTTGCACTTAATAATTTGGCGCCAATTACGCTGCTATAGCATAACATTGTTTGCTATGCTCTTAGCCACAAGGTGTTACATTTTGTCAAACAGTAGTTTTGCACACTATTGTTTCGTGGCGAAAATAGGCGCTACGCTTGTACCTACTTCGACAGATACCAGTGCCAGTAAAAATCTTTTTTACTTTAAGTGAAACTGCTTGCCTTATAGAACTCGTCAAAACACTATATCGTTAAAGACATGGTATAATGTCTGTATTTTAATTTGTATATTTAAACTTTCTTTGTAATTTATTATGTAAAAGGTATGAGAGTTTAATTAATCCCATCATTCATTTATATATCATCGTCATATGCAGATAAACCACCTGCGGCTCCAGAAATAGTCACAAAAGTTGCTGAACGAAAACCTCCTAAAGGCCGTGCTTCATCTTCCGAAAACACTGAAATGACAGAAACACAGCCGGCTACAGATGCGGGACCTTCGTGGCGTTGGCCGATATCTATTCGAAAATCAGTAGACGTTAACCGTGAGTTATGAACATCTTTAAAATGTTACTTTTCCCATATTTATGGATAGTACATAAAAATTATTGTTTTCTGTTAAAAGCGTAGTAGTTAGTTTTCAACACAGCCTTGTGGAGGATATGTAAAATAGATAACGATAATGTATTCTCTTTGTTAAATTTTTTGTACATAATATGTGCTATGATTGTTGAATGTTCTAAAAGTTAAACCAACCGTCCAGCAGCAAGGTATAATAAGGAAAATAAAAAAACATTGAAAATACGTGCATTTTCATGGAAACTTCGTCAAATGGCATGCCATTTGACAGTTTCTTTATTTAATCCAAGGTTATAAAACATATAAAATGTTAAAAACCATAAGTTACTAGTAGGCATAAATCAAACATTCGTTAATTTTGTTTCAGGGGAAAATAATTCTACAAATAATATGGACAATGATACTATGCTGCGCAGAACTCATAGCTTTGAAAATGACAAAACGTGAGTTAGTTTTTGTTTGGCTAATAGTCTTTAAATTTGCAGTCATGATACAGGTATCAGGTGTTTTTCTGCAGGAGCTATCTTGATAGGCTGTACTCCAGCTATCTTTTTTTAATATGAATATTTTTTGGTTTTTGATATGAAAGGCCAGCTAAATGAAAGGGTATGTAATCAAGTTACAAGCTGATAACACGTCAAACTTAATCTTAAATCAAAAAGATCAAAGTGGGTGTTTTGAAATTTACATTAGGCTGTAAAATTACTTATGGTACTAGTTGGACTTAAAATTATAATCTTTTCAGACCATTTATAAACAGCTTGTTAGATACTTAACTTTATTTAAAAAAATACAAATTTATTATTATTTACTCCACGCTCAAAGTAACTGGCGTTTATAGGCTGTGGTTACTGTGCAACATTATATGGACCACATACTTGTCATCTTAGTTTTGAAAAATGAAAAAATTCAGTCTTTCATCACTGATAAAAGGCTTGTCATCATTTCAGTGTTATTATGTAATGTTTAATTTTAATTACCATAATTATGAAATAAGGTTTGTAATTAACATTCTCAAATCAATAACGCACTCATAATTTTGAAAGTAGCGATAATTTATGTTATACTTTATTTCCACTGTATAATCAAATATAAGGAGCACAAATTGCTGTACATAGTATGTAGCATGGTTGTCTGTGTGAACAGTTTCCACCAACGTTACCGCGATGTGACTGCAAGAATAAAGGCGTCTTCGTGTCCCTCTATATCGCCAGTAACACGTTCCTCGATAGCCGCTGCGCAGATCAGGAGAAAGACTCTCGAGGCTATTAACAATGCATCAAAGAGTACTAATGAGGATATTAAAACCAGGTGCTACATGCTCCATGTTACTATGACCAATGACTTACATTAATCAGATCTTTATAGTATGTGTCACTGTAACTATTGAAATCAATTGTAAATAAACTAGAATAATTTGTCTTTAAGTAAAGTTAATGTATACTGTAATCTACATATTTTTCATAGGGTAAATGTATTGTACATATTTTTATAAGATAAATAACTTAGTCATAGTAGGTCTTTGGTCACAGTAAGACATTAATTTTAAAACATTCATTAATAATATATATACATAACTTTTAACCCAACTATTTTATTAATAATTTTACATAAGCTCTCATTTTAGTTGATCTTTTTTTTATATATTTCACATGCAAGTTGTTAAATACGATGGGTCTAGTTCCGGTCTTGTTTGATTACCACGACTGACCATCTTTGCTGTATCACCGCAGTGCCTATTTTTGCCGCCGAACAATAGTGTATAATATAATAAATTGTAAACAATCCATGTTATGTTCTGGTTTAAGGGTCGTTGTTGCTAGTGAAATTACTACAATAAAGTGGATAAACACCTTGTCTTTATTGGCCTGTAAATACCATTCAACCAATGACGTCGTTTTGACGGAAAAAAGTTTTATCTTGCTAGAGTTTTTAATTAATGACATTCTTATACAGGAAGAGTTCAACGGAACTTAGAGAAAGGGGTACTAATGCGTGGAACTCTACTGCAAACACTAGTGCAAATTCTCCTCCCACTAATACCACAACTCAAACTACTGTTAGGAGGTATGTACCACGGTTTTTATGCATTTGTATTATTTTTAATGTGTTTCGGGCGTAGGTTGTACTTGGTTGGTTGTAGATGTAGAAGTATATGTAGAAGGTTGCAATTGTCTTGTACAATATTTGAAGTAAAAAAAATTTAGAGGGAAAACCAGAAACAGTGTGTATTGTATTGTTCATTAACATAATTGTTAGGTTTGAATTAGTCAAGTAACATGCGGTGAAAGTAGATGTGGTTAATAAGTAATTGTGTATGGCAGCTCCACGGAGAGCGTAGAGTCGAACAGTAGCAGTTCGACTCCGACATCGGCCACGCCCACCAAGTTGTCACCTGGCAACATATTCAAGAATTTCTTCAAGTACTCATGCTCTTGTAGTTTTTAATTTATTTGGACACGAAAATTTTATTTTTAATTTTCCATTTCTGCTTGCAGCTTTACACAACTTATTCGTTATTTATAAATTATCTCAAATTTACCTTTACGTTTTTGCCTGATAAAAAATATTTTCCGTTCAAAAATACGTTAATCTTTATTAAATACATGCTTGCAGAAATCCTGAACAAACTCCTCTTAAGTAATTAGCTTTTTGCTTACTTAGCTTTATATAATTTCTGTCTATTTAGTATGATTAATTCGAAGGTTTCTTAGTTTCTGTGTTCAAGTAAATATATTTTTAGTGTAATTCAATTGTTTGTGGAGCTTAGTCCGTTGTTTTGCTGGGACATTTATCTTTTGCAGATTGCCATTTTTTTTAGATGTGTGGACATTTAAATGTGCATGGTTGTCAAAATTCAAACAATTTAGTTTTATATCAGAAGCTATCCTTTTGCATGTTTAATGTTTAGTATTGTGTATGTCATTATAACCTTGTGTTGTCATATATAACCTTGCTCGTATGTGGTGGGAGTTGTAGAAGTTTTATAAATTTTTAAGGTCTTTCGTCCCACCGGTTAGGGACGAGGAGAGTGAAACTCAAAGGAAAGCTCATGCGAAACGAGTGCGTGAAACAAGGCGCTCCACCCAAGGAGTTACATTCGACGAGATCAAATCAGCTGAACAATTGGTGAAGAAGAAGACAGGCAATGGAACAGCTGACTTGTCATCCGCGTCCCATAAAAAGGTTGACGACCTACAACAGCTTAATACAGAAAGCGGCATGGTAAGTATTGTGCAGTTTTTAACAAAACTTTTATGCATATAATATTGATTTCCAATATTAGTGGTTTTGTTTTAGTTTAAAATAGGTACCCTTATTGATATACTCTATTTATCTCGGTGATTAAATTTGTACTTCATATCGTTGCTGTAAGTTTCATAGAATGCTTCTCTGTTAATAAGAACAATTTTTTGGAAATTGATCGGCTGACACTTGTAAATATGTTTGCATCATTAAAAAATGCGTTGAAATCTGTGCTATTCTTTATCATTTCAATTACATAACCAATGTAGCAAGCAAATTATTGGTTTCTTATAGTAACTTTACAATCACATCATAGGTGTTAAAGAGTAGTACCTGATTTGGCCATATTTCATGGTCGTTTGTTTTTTTGGGTTTTCAAATTTTTGTTAGTTTTTGTGTATATTTGATTATTAATTAAAATTCACTTCAGTGTCAGTTTATGTTATTGTATCTAATATATTTTTAATATTTATTTTACGTTTTATGTATAAGGACCTCTATATCGAATCGATTTAAACTGTAATGGATTACAGTTTACAAAAAAGATCTATTTTTTCATATATAAGGTAATGAAATTTCAAACATACTGGATCTATCATCTCTACCCTGATCCATTGCAATTTAGATCGATCTCTCCTGATCTCGTTTGAGCAAATAGTTTTCATCACATTAATACGTCAAAAGATAACAAAGGTTTTTTTATGCCCTACCTGTGTAAATTTATATTAATTTAATCAGCAAAGGTGAAAATACATCATCGTTATATGAGTCTCAATACATATATGCTGGGGATATGTTTCGCAATGTTTTTGTAAGGTGCCACGTTTACAGTGAAACATAATTTTTGGTTGAACGGTACCAAAACAATGTATAGAGGCGTGCACATGTCGGTGGCGAGGTTGCTGTGAGCGCGGCTCTGGCGTGCGTCACCGCGACCGCCACAGCGACCATCGCCGCGAACAGCGAGCGACGCCCCTCATGGCGGCTGCGGCTCGACCCAACCAACAAGGTCTTTTGACCCACTGGCGCGAAATATATGGATATCATACACTACTTAATCAATTCACGTACCCTCGCTCCGTACACGTACTCACTGTTGGACCATTTCATCCGTTCTATATAAAATAACCTCGACTATACTCTGTCAGATAATTTATAAATATTTGAACATAAACCGTACGGACGTAACCGTCCTATACATTATAGTTAACTAAAGTAATAGCTGCGTATAATTTTTAAAATCTGAATCCCATGTTATATTAATATATTATGTAGATATATACGTTGTTCATAATATCATCTAGACACTAATTGCTTTGGTTTTGTTGGGACAATATTTTTACAATATATACAAGAGCAGAATTGGATCATTTAGTGGGTATATAGTAAAGTTATTTATTTCATAGCACATAGTTATCAACTTTTTAGTTTAAGTATAACAAAGGATTGGTTAAATTAGTAATCACGTTGCTTTATGCAGTTCTTGTGTTAGGATTCTTTGCGTAAACTTTAGATTAGATAGGCTGTAATTATGTTCTGAAAGAGAAGAACGTCGTCTTAATTAACAATTTTCTGATAATCGTGTTTCGTGCAGAGTAAAGTTTGATGGTGTTTATTGCGTTCAGATACAATTTATATTTGATAAAGCTGATGTTATGATATCCATATATAAATGCCTTGATTATCAACTGTTTTTAAGAGAGCTGTAGCCATAAACGTAAACATTTAAAAACCAAGCAATATCTTGGATATACGGGAATGCATTTTAAATTAATGTATAAAATCTGAATTGCTTATTTACTTTAAATTACTTTTTAGCTAAATATGTTGAAATCAGTATCTCAAAAGGCTTTCGGTAGTATCTTAATAAAAGATGATAAAAGTGCATAGTATTGCAGCTAGTGAATAAACAGTGGATAGTCATGCATTACCGTGTCATAGGTTCGTTAACATATTAGGGCATTTGCGCATGGTGTGAAAATAGGGGACGCTATCGTGAAAAGGCTGCATTGTTTGTTCGTGTTATAAACGATATTATTTTTATTAAAACGTTTTGAATTTTTATTAGCAAGTCATAAATGGTAGTAATTTACCATCATTTAAATTAGCTCGTTTTAGTTACAATAGGCAAAAAATTATATTAAAAGTCACCCAGTGTTGTGACAATGAGTCCGTGGGTGATGAAGCGTGCTCGCCCAGCATACTCTCTTATGTGATCAAGGACAGAATACAGCTATGCTGTTATGGCGATAAATTTTCAACTGTATATTATCAGTAGCTATTAAAGTGGGTTCGAAAAACGCTACTGTCAACCAAATTCGCCATGAGGCCTTAGAATTGAATCAAAGATGTCCATGTTAAAGCCTCATAATTATTGAATGCACAAAGCCATAATAATCTTTTATTGTTATTTTAATTTTTAATTAATTGAATTAAATAGCATGTAAACTAAAGCCATAAATTATTTATAAATGAATATTTGATGTAAAGTGTATAAACGGTCTTATTGCTAAATGATTACGTAAATCGTTGAAGCTATAACTATCTTCGCCAACTTAATTACCGCGGTGTATGCATGCCATTTTATGAGTCCCTTAATATGCATTTACTAAGCTCTAATTAAGTTAAATTGACATTAATTTTGCTATGCATGCTTAATTAATGATATTTGGATTTTTTTGTTGTCATTAACTGCGTTGTCACACCAATAATGCTAAATGAAACTAAATAAAAGATTAATGAACATGCATTATTAAAAGGTTTTCAAACTTTTGTAATTTACTTTAATACAAGATTCTTTATTTTCTTTATTAATAAAGGCTAGGTCTCTTTTGTTTTTATGTAATTTAATCACGTAATTATTTATATGATTAAATTGGTCCAAATATATGACTATGCTTTAAACGAACACCAATAAAAGGTCCAAAGATTTTATCGATTGAAATAATTTATATGTAACTAAAAATAAAAAAAAAAAACTATTAATATCATATTGCAATAATCATGATTTATTTTATAGTTT
Source organism: Ornithoptera alexandrae (assembly GCA_029030555.1). Classification (NCBI taxonomy): domain Eukaryota; kingdom Metazoa; phylum Arthropoda; class Insecta; order Lepidoptera; family Papilionidae; genus Ornithoptera; species Ornithoptera alexandrae. The sequence goes on along the minus strand of JARDVY010000301.1, from coordinate 1,471,221 downwards.
TTTATTATTCGCATGTCTGTGAGAAATATATTCAATAAAAAAAAAAACACTTGTTATTATATTACGTTAATATAATACGTGGCATTGGCATTATGTATAATATAATACGAAATGCCTAAATAATACGATTAAAATAATCTCTTATTGTTTAAAATATTTTTCTAATACTTATAAATTATATTCCACTAATTCGGTCATGAGGCTAATTTTCCTATCACAATTTATGTAGAGAAACTTATCGAATCTGATAATAATTTAGAAAATTGATGTTAGAAATTTATTGTTTTAAATGTGGGTAACAAAGTGAATAACATAATTAGTTCGAATTGGAGGATGCGAGCCGGGTGACCACCACGCGACCGTCCGCAGCAGAGTCGACGAGCACAAATACCGTAACTGAAGCGACGGTGACACTGCCTTTGAGACGTTCGGTGTCCGCTACTACTACGAACTCTACCACTGCATTGCATAAAGAAGAGAATCACAACGGTAAAATGTTGTTGTTCGCATTTACTTACATAGTAACTACGTACTCATACATGTGGGTATGTGGCGCGCTTTCTCACAATCACATTAACTAATAGTAGCTTTAAATTAATTTTACTTTAAAAACTTTTCTTATAAATATAACGTAAGCCGGAATATTTACATATTACATACACTGCGCACGTCATCACGTCCTACTGGTCCAGTGGTAGTTGCAATAGCTGACTTGGTTGTTGATGATGAACGTCAGCGTGGCTTACCTTCACATCTAAAAGAACTTTCAATTCGTTTATTTTTTTTTTGATAGCTGTCGCTGTACAATAACGATGTCTTTTAATCGGTCTGTATTTTTTTTTTGTTTAATAGAGGGGAAAGAAAAAGAACTAGATACTAGTGCTGAAAGCAAATCTACGAGCACTGTTTCTCCGGCGAGTACGCAGGCCGCCCTCAACGTGATACAGCGTCGGCGTCGACCCAAGCGCCGATCAACCGGCGTCGGCCATGTTGACATGGATGTGCGGAAATATAAATACTTTTTTTTATTACTTAAATTTCGCATGTATGAAGTTAAAATGTCCAACGTAACGTTCCCACAACGGGGAATCGTGAGTTTCGGATTTTGGCAGATGTGACCTATCTGTGATAGCTGTTGGGTTTTAGAACTTGTCGGTTCTTTGCACCGGAACTTGAACCTCAGTAGGGAATAGAACCCGCACGTCTTTACATCCACAAATCATACAAATCGAACTATTCCACCTCCTAATATCGGGGTGGGTAAAGTAAATTAATAAATCAGAGCAGACTGACATCTTTTTTAAGAAGCAAATTGCGGTATTGATGTCATTGTGTTAATTGTTGTTGTCTCCTTTAACCGGTTGTTTTATTACATATAATTTTATTAATTTAGGACATCATTAACGACCGCGGAGGAGGTGGTGAAGGCGATGGCGACGTCGATAATGGCCAGGTGGGTCTGACAACTCTAATTTTACTACTACTTAATACTTTTATGTTTTTTAAAATAGGTTTCTGTGTAACTTTAATGAAAGCTTTATTAAACAGCAATCAAAGTATATCATCATTGTGGTATAGGTATCTTTTATAAACTAAAATGTGGCCAATTACATTGAAAAATAATTGGAATAGGTTTTCCAGGAGAGGAATGTTTTTAATTTTTCTTAAAATTCCTCATAATCGGTGGAAGACGAGTCTATACGACGCCGGCCCTCTTTTAAGATTGTTAGTTTAATTTAAATTTTATTTCTAATATAGTGTAAAGCAACAAAAATAAATAAATTTCATGCTCTCGTTCCAACATTGATTTAGTTTCTCAATATAAGTGCCTTGTTACAACAAAGGTTCAAAATAACATCCAAAATTATAAAGCAACGAGTTTTTTTATATATGACAGAGAATAAAAAAAAATAATAATACTTCTTTACACAATATCTCGTACATGAAAATCTATTTGTTAAATTCATCCCTCCAGATTCATTACACGTCTTTTTAGATACCTTACATCATTTCGCGGTATTGACGTAAGCAAACAATGAGGTGTATTTTCAGAGTAAAACCGGTCCGTTGGATAGCACATATTGATGTTCACGGTTCATATAATGGGAGCACGAGGAAACGATAATTTGATTGCAAACAATTAAAATAGATCTTTTAGTTTAACTAAAACGGTTTTATGATTAATATGAATTTTTAGTAATACATTGTGGCATTCATTTCACAGTCGAACCGTGTAACAGCTACACTGCAAAAGTGACAGTTGGCCTGAATCCAGTTGTTACTGTGTGTACTAAATGATCCATAAATCTAAACGTCACCTCGCATATTCAATTCTTATGCATTCTTATTGTCAATTTTTCTACTTTTATTAGACTAACGATTTCAATTATTGTGTTAAATAATTAATTCTTGTTTATTTTACATCTAATCAGTATTATCTGTCTATTATTTTTTCCCATTACCTGTTACCTTAATTTTAGGTTATAAAATTACCGGCCTAAAATAAAATAGTGCTGCGCGATTTTAGTTTACAGTTCCTCTAGCTGCAATTGAAATTACGTAGACTTGGCTAAAACGTAGATTATTTCTACTTTTTTCTTTACATTCACTGCAGTAAAATAGAACAGTCTTATAGTCTTTTATCATCGTCGAAGATGAGAAAGATATTATTTATCGAAGTCATTTTACTAATTTTTCATTCCAGCTTCTTAAATTTATCCATCCGTCCATCCATATATATCACGTCTCGTTTTTAATGGGGTAGGCAGAGAACACATCTCTCCACTTGCTACGATCCTGGCACACCTCCCTCGCTTCCTCCACTTTCATGAGCGTCTTCATTGCTGCTCGTCGGTTGCGAGTAATCTTGAGCCGGCCTTTCTTTAGGACATCTTTTTTTTTTTTTTTGTTTTACGTGGGGGAAATGCCTACGCATACTCGTCCTCGCGGGGGCAAGGACGAGTTATGTCGGACTTGCACCGACTAAAACCCCCACGATGTTCCGCCTCATCGCCATGATGGCAGGGTCACGGGAACGCATGCACACAACCGCGACCCTGCCGGCGCTGGCCGCTTGCGCAGCCCCACCTCGGGAGGGAGGGATGAATCCTCCCTTTCCAGGGCGCGCCGGAACATGCAGCGCGCCCCCTCCTCGACCTCATGCGTGTGCGGGCGACCGGTTCCCCCGAACCTGTCGCCCAGAGGCCATGGGAGCCACTGGAGAATACCTCTCCCGGCTCCCCGCGGTGGAGAGATGTTAGGCCCGCCGCTACCTGTCAACGGCCGCGGAGGATAGGGAGAGCGGCGCATCTCAATACCGGCACTCCTCTTCCCCCGCGGCCCCACCGCCGCCGCATCGCCGGTGCGACACCGGTTGGCCGCAGAGGGTACTCCCTCCGCGACCCCACCTCGGCTGCGAGGGGCGGTATGAAACCGCCCCTGCAGCCGGCCGCTAGGGCAGCACACAGCCGCCCCTGCGGCCCCCGGCCGCTCCGGTGAGCTCCAGTTACCCCAACCGGTGCTCGAACCTGGAGCGGCCGCTTCGGCCAGCCCTTCGCCGCGGGCCGGCCGGGTGGGTTCCACTTGGCTTCACCGTGTACCGGATCACGGTTACTAAGCCCCTCCGCCACGACAAGGCGAGAACCCGTTGGAGGGGTTCTTTAGGACATCTTCGATTTGATCGGAATATGTCCGCCTAGGTCGATCGACCTGCACCGATTTGTCCAATCAAATTATATTATATTCCAATATATTATGTTTATATTCCAATATTCTTACAATTAAATTCCAATGAATTTTTTTTTGTTTCGTTGATCTCATTTCATACAATCTTTTTTTGGCATTGTAATACATTAGAATCGTTTATATAACATATACATAGATTCTAAATAAGGTTCTATCGTAAAAATATCTTATTTTTTAATTAATTCGTCTTAATTTAGTTTTCTTTATAGTGCTTGTGTAATTTGACGTGAGTTTAGTAACTATATTATTTTTAGCGCATACGTTTATTGGTCGATGATGACAACTTGTTCATAAAATTACACCAACTAGTTATTATTAACAAAGTAAAAACGTTGAGTTTTACTCTCTAGTGAAATATAATTACATTATAATTCGGCCAACAAACGACATGTCTTACGATGCGTAATTTTATAATAATTACCGTATTTTGCTGAAATGTTTGTAATTCAACTTGACCAAATTTTTTTATTTTAAACTCTCCGTGTTGTTGAAAATTCCAGTCACCTACTTTACACGCCTCCAAACAAATCAGTATTTAGGTCAGAAATATTCTGGATGGTAGTCTGTGTAAACTTGAAAATAGATTTTATTTTTGTCTGTTTTATACATTAGCTCTTGCTGCGAATTAAGGCAGTCTCTTTATAGAGTTTGTGTTGTATGTTTTATTTGTTCTAAACTCTTTATGTACAGAGTGTATAAAATTATATAGTTGATAAAGTTTTGGTAGTTCATCGTTGAAGTGTTGTACTGAATCTGGAACTGATTGTTAATAGTTGGTCGATAATAATAGACGTTATGAGATTTCTATTTTCAAGTTTGCGCGTGCTCAGGACGAAAGTTCGTACGTCACCGTCTAGTAACTACACCATGTATTGACAGAAGCAGCTATTCTTCGCGTGTTTATATTTACTGGTGATGATTTTCTTGCTCACTCCTGTCTGATTATTGCATTGCGTCACTGACATCGTCTCGCTTAAATTTACGGACCAGTTTAGTGTGGGCGTTAACAATATTTTCACACCGCATAGATTTATAAGACTTGAAAAACATTCAGTGTGTTTTCATGTCGCGTGGCGAACGCTCGCTGTCTCCTATTTGTGTTCTATCGCATTATAGTGGGATGTGAACGAAGATGAGTCGTAAGCAAGATAGATATACGTCGAGGCCTAGGAGTCAGAACTCCTCTAGCTATGGCACATCGCCGAATGTATTGGGCTCAATGTTTAATAGTCAATACAGTCCATACAAAAACAATTACTCGAACTCTTATACTTCTAACACATACAGAAATTACAATCCCTATACGGCGGGCTTGAACCGCCCTTCAACTCTGGGCATATACGGCGGTACTAGTTCGGGTTACGGTGGAGTGTATTTGAGCAGTGCTACGTTAAGTTCATTGAATTTGATGACACCCGTGTTAAAAAAGTTGGATAAAAAACTATTAGCAAGTCAAAAGAACTTTAAACCAAAACCGGTGCCTCCGGCAAAGGTACAGGAGCCACCGATAACTGCGGAAACTGCAGAAACGGCTGTATCAGTGGGATCCCCTCCTGTCAGACCGGAAAGAAAATCACGATCAGGGAGCAGAGGCAATGGTCTGAATAAAGATCGGTCGCGTTCGCTTACCTCTCTTGATTCGGCCGCGGCGCTAAACTCGCGTTCGTTGAGCCTCAATTCGCTTGCTTCAGATGGATATTGCGTACGTTCATTCACTATATGGTACCTAACGAACTTCTAATTCAACCCATCTAATTTGGGATTTACAGCAGTAGAAATCACAGGATAACTGTCCTTGTACTATTATTTGTTAGTCACCTTTGACGACACTCCTAGTGTAAATTGGCGGGGTTCAATTTAATACGTAATTGTTAATACATTGAATAAATATTGCAGCTTGCGTGGCATGTGTCACAATTACGTTATATATATATATATATATATATATATATATATATATATATATAACTTTTGATTACTTTTTATTTTTCATTCTGCTTATAGTAAGTAACAAGGGTGAGATACGTTTAGCTTTGGTATGATCTTGTAAAAAAAATTTTTTTAAATTAGTTCAGAATATTTTAACCGAAAACTAACAGTCGCGGGAATTATTTCTCAGAAAACGCAATATTTGTGACTGGTATTCTATTTTCGTTGTGTTGGCTATCATATACTCCTCTTATTCTTTGAGTACGGATAGGTAATACGATCGTTATTTAGTACATACGATTAACTAACAAATTTTTAAACAACGTTATCTATTCACAGTCTGGTGTTGAGCGGACAGAGGACTGCGAAGAAAAAGACTACAAAGCGCTGTACGAAGCGTCAGAGGTTGAAGTTCGTCGCTTGAGAGCCCTACTTGCCACTTCTGAGCAACAACTTCAGGAGGCCAGCGCCACCATCGCCAGGCTTTCACAAGTGGTATATAATACATAATTTTATAAAGTTGTTAACACAGTTTATTATTTAGCATTATTTTTTATTCGTTGACGTTTTGGTTTTATATATTATTTTCTTTTATTGTTTAAAAAGTTGTGTTTATGTAATGGAAGGAGTTTGTTATATATTTTTTTAGGTATTATCCGTATTTTTGTTGAAAATTATATAATATCTTTGCATGATGTGTATGTGACATTAAATAGTTTTTAGCATATGTTTCAAGATGAGATTCCCGGCGTATTTCTCGACCATGACACTTGGTAGTGTGTTGAACATAATCACGTAACAGATGTGACCTTATTTTGAAGCATTTGACTAATCCCCGCCCACCGCTTACGACTAATTGTGTACGCGTTTGTTTGTTGACAGATTGGCCCATGTTATCGCTTCCAATGTCTAAATAGTCATTATGTCAACTGTAGTGCGAATGTTCTATTGCAGCTTTGCTGTTTCTAGTTAATAATAAAACAAATATGCGATAGCGCTGCGAAATTATTTCTTTCAACTATTATATGTATAAATGTGCGTTTCTTTCCAGAATCAAAATTCTCTGTCTGAAATCGATAAGAGGGAGAAACGGGCAATGGAGAGAAAGCTGTCGGAAATGGAAGAAGAATTAAAGGTAACCTAGCACATTCTAAAACGTCTTCCTTAATTTATACACATACAAAATGGACACTAATTTATTTATTTACATAACCTATTTGTGTACTGGCTTCTATAGTTTTGTTTCGCTAAAATGGCGGCCGTTAAGATTGGCCTATGGTTGCCACCTCACTACGATTACGAGTTATAATGTTGGTATTCGTTTTGTAGCAATTGCAAAAACTAAAAGCCGAGAACGAAAGGTTGAGAGCCGAGAATCGTGCGCTAACACGAGTCGTGAGCAAATTGACCAACTCTGCCGCAAAATAGGTAAAATGTGTTAGATTGGGCGATAGCTCAATGGCGACGCGGGGTGTGGTCACGGGGTGTTGCTGCATAGAGAGTTCTGTTGTATTATACATTACTTAAATATATATTGTTTATACTTACAATTAGTGATTTGGAATGTTGAAATTTAATAACAGTGAGTATACTGAAAACAAAAAAAAAATACATCTTCATACTAGAGGTCATTTGTGACATGTGTTTGTTTGTATTAGCAAGGGTTTTTTTTTTGTACATTGTTTTCTTAATTCTTTTGAACATTATTTTTATGGAGATATTATTGAATAAAGCCACGGCCGTTGACCGCACCATTAAGCGTCTCGTCGTACCCTTGCCGCGTTTTCCCCGTCACCACTGTCCACTTATACATTAACTGTGTGACGCGCGCATGTTTTGTATCGCGCCTGAATGGCTACGTTTACGGGCGAACAAGTACCGCCGAACTTTTCTTATCAGCTTCTATAATTATGAGATTCAAAATTCTGGATGCCATAGAATAATTGAAGAAGAAAGAAGTCATGAAAATGTCCGCCGTGCGGTAAAGCTAAATATGTGACATCTTATACGGTATGCAATTACATTTCCGGCTGAACTTGATCGCCCGTTAATAAAGCATTTAAATGTAATTAAAGCCGGTACGCTGCCTTGTACCTCTAGATAACGTTGTTATGCAAATTAGTGTTCTATGTAATGAAAGGACGCTTCATAGTAACGGACGACAAATCGTTTGACATAGGTTAAACTATAATATATAATTGTACATAATTATGGAATGTTTAAACATGTGTTGATTAATGTCAATATACATGTGTGTTACATGGTAGTCGTTGTATGTATGCTATGATAAACCCTATATTCTACTGATAAAAACATCAACCGTGCCTTAGTAATCATTTTTTGAAGAACTGACTTTACCGATGCTAGAACTCTACTGTCGGTAACCGTCTATTTAGGTCCCAAAATATATGTAAATATCAATATTTTAGTTTTAAATGGACCGTGGTAGTTAGTGTATTTACCGGGATAACAACAACTTAGGTTAAAACGCGACAAGCGTAATGTGGTATTGGCAGAACATCTTTATTAGCGTATCATTGTTTTCGAGCGGGAACTTAACGACCAAGTCAAAATTTCTTTTCTCGTCGCTTTGTTTTTGTATAAATTAATTATTAAACAGCCGAGATTGTGCACTTTTTAATTTTAAAATGAACAGTAAAAAAATATGAGACGTACAATAACCTATAAAGTAACTAGTCAATCGTGTGCTGCATGCATCCAGTCTGACAACAACAAAAAATATACATAACTCATCATGCATTATTAACTCACGGGTGACAAACTGCAATATTACCTTGAATGTGTCTTAAAAAAAAAAAAATTTTTCTTTATTGATGTTGAAAATAATAATACAAGTGCAATAATCGAATGGCAAATAGTTGAATTTATAATTTTACCAATTTGTTTTTCACACAATCTTGACTGAGAAAAGGCTAAAACTTAGATTGTTATTATATTATGGAAGTCATCAATATTCTTCTAATCATTTGCAGTGGTTTTTTTTTACACATGCACTTATAAAAACCGAAAAATGAGGGTTGTGTACAATATTTAAATTGTAGATTCAAATATTCTTAGTATAAATAAAAAAAAATCATATGGTGTAAATTTAAATGTCACTCATTCAATTATTCCCTTATTTGTACATACTTTGTTATATTATTCAGATTAAACTAATCATCATAAGGATAAACGTTTCAATAAAATAATGTATCTAATAAAACCCGTTGTATTTACAGAATCATCAAACTCTTCAGACGGAGAACCAGCGACTGAAGGATGAAAACGGAGCTCTTATAAGAGTTATCAGCAAACTGTCCAAATGAGAAAGGCCACTTTAACACAGGATCTTGGATGAGGGGTTCATTCAGCCAATTTGTTTCCTATTCACGAGAAAATTACCGTTTGTATATATATATATTTAGACCTAACAAGAGATGTAATATTTTTACAGTTTATGAATTTAGAGGTAAATGTTTTAAATGTTAGTACTCATTTTTATAATGTTGGGCTTTTTTAAATATATTTACGGCAATTTTATTCGGAGGAACTGTTTACGGCGAGGGTTCTCCGTCATGTCACAAGTGAATAAAAAAATTAGGCTAGTAGTGTTTTGTAAGTTTACTGCTCTTAAAGAATTATGATGTGCGCCAATAGAGCCTTACCTCGCCCGCTGTTGAATTATGATCCGTTTCCCCCCCCCCCCCCTGGATGACTAAATAACCACCAAATTTTGTACACGTCCCGAACACATGTAGGGCCCTGGTGCGGTCCAAATTGAATACAAGTTGAATTATATATTGCCATAATATGTCATGCGTTAATTAATTTATTTTATGGTTTCGTTATGTGGTTTCAGAGTTATATGAATTTATTTATGTATCTAAATTGTGTAAGTTTTGTGTTGTATTACTTATAATGGATCCCCGATGAGATGGTTGTTTGGAGTCCATAATTGTATTGTATTATTTAGATGTGCATGTGTTATGTTAACGAAATGGAAAATGAATTGTGTTGTAATTAAATTATTTCTCGTTATGTATACAAACGAGAAATATAATGAGAAAATTGTAAGTATTTAATAGTTTTTTTTTGTTGTATTCTTTTTTTTATGGAATGAAATGACTGTTTTTATTAAATTGGTAAATGAATATTTTACGCAATATTATCGATAGTACTACAAATGTAGTTTTATAATTATTTGACTTAACGTAGTATCGGTCGGTACTTTTTTTCGCGCCGTCCTTAAGTTAATTGCAGCGATTTAAACATTCAGACCGCCGCTGCTGTTATTGTTGTTACCTTTTTCACCATAAAAACAGGGATATATTCGAAAAAAAAAATTTAATGTGTAAATGATTTAAAATATTAATGCTATAATTTTTTGTTTATTAAAATGTTATTTATTTCCAGAGGTAAGTCAGACAAAAATAAATATGATTCATTTATTTATCTTTATTTTTTTTTTCCTTAACTTTTTATTTTGCAATCTTGTACGCATGGTGGCTTACCCACATCGTATGTAACGTTTACAAGCACGTCGTTTTTCCGCAGTGCCTTAATTTGGAAGTGTTTTTTTTATTGTTGTACTGTAAGACGACTGGTTCCGGTGCCTTTTGTATTCGTGGTATTTTGTTAATTCAGGCTTAGTAGTACCTAGTATTGGGCTTCCAAGCAATGTCTGCGTAAACGTTTACTAAACTCGCAGGCAAATTTACAAGAACGCAAATAGTATAATATAAAATAAAATATTTATATTGTGATATATTTACATGTTTTGATTTTTATTATTTTAAATTGAAAACGATGAAATAACAAAGAAACGAAAAAGATATTTTACGTGAAAAGAATAATTTTCTACATAACATTTGTTTCTATGAATGCTCAGAGAAGCTATGAACCTATAGCATACTCAAAATTCTTTTTTTTCCTTTCTTAGTCTTCGAAGTCACTTGTATGTTATACATGCTCTTTAAAATATTGAAAACATATCAATAATTGATTTATACCTCTCGAAGTTAATCGATAACTATGGCTGTTGCTATAATGGGGTCAAATAGCACAACTGTTTAAAAATTTATATATAGACCGTTGTTGGACTCGGTGGTGCTTTGTTCCGTGCGTACCTTCAAATATCTCATCATACCATAACTGTTCGTTCTTCTATGGCCACAGATTCCGTTTTACGTCCGTGTTTTGGAAAGTTTCGTAAAATGTCGATCTGCCGATTTCTCTTAACCTTTCGCTGTATGATATATTTGTAGGCGTGCCGTTTATAGTAATAACACCAACTTATTCAGACATTTGAATCTGGCCTTCTCTACATAACTATTCTATTATAACAAGATTAATAAGCAAAAATTGAAACAATAACTAAATTTAATATACAAATTCCAAAGTTTTTAATAGTATTAAAATATATAAAGTTTTAAAATAAATATGATTCGGACAAATGAAATGAATATTATTTGATATTAATAAGTTTAATATTTGCGTTTCTTTAAATTTGTTTGTATCGAAATTAATTAAGACAATTTTCTATTTCAACTCCATAAAAAATATACCATTCATAAAAAACAAATTTCATGAATATTCTTATAAAGGCGACTTGTCAAAGAAACTGAGTGTTCCAAGTTAGTAACTTAAATTAGCTGTTTTATAAATAAAGTTAAGTAGTTTTAAAATATATAATGTTCTATATTTATAAAGAAGCAACGTTGCGGACTCGTAACTTAATGTATGGGATATTGGTATTATTGTACTAATAAACAATCATTTAAACAATTCTCAAGTCATTTTTACTATTATAGTGTTTAAATGATCATAGATAATAATAATCGTGTATTTGTTTAGACGTAGGATCGGCGATGTTTTAATTTTCACACCTCACGTAATCTCTGTTTAGAGTTTCATGAACTGTTTTGTACTTTACAATGTAATAAAGTAAACTGTATTTTTAATAATTTGTTGAAAATAATATTGATAATTTTTTTTTATATAATATTATAATTAACATTATGGCTTAATATTACTAACATAATTGTAACCTATCTACACCCTCGCCTGCAATTCAAGAATATCACATTTTTTATCTGCGCTATTGCACAAAATACCTAATTATTTACATCAAACGATGATCCAATGTAAATGTAAATAATCTATTTATCCTATACAAAATGTAAAAAATTTCGTTGTTAACATGAATACTTGTATTTATAAATGTGTGTTGTTTGTCGAAATATAAAACATTATACTTTCATTAGATGTCAATCTATACACAAAATGAAATATATTTCACTTATATCTACATTTATTAGAATGCAGTATACAATAATCGATATTAATAATTTATTATATAATGCTGAGTTTCATAATTTTGTGAATTTATAATTTTTCACTTATACAAAGAAATTTGACTAGTTAAATGTTTTGTATAATAAATAAATTTTACCTCTTTCTATATATATGTAAATGTATATACATACAATTGTCGTCCAATTATTATCACAATACGATGTTAGAATATTATAATTTATTAATTGTTAAATGTGTATTATAAATAACTGGGTTGCTAACTTTACTATATATTTAAATATTGCACACGGTACTGGTAGTAGGTCTCTCTTGCCGGAAACCGCCTAGATATAGGTAGATAAAGGGACGTACAATAATACTGTGTTCTGGTTTGAAAGGCGCTGTAGCCAGCGAAACTACTGCGCTAACGAGACTTAACATCCTATGACTCATGGCGACGAGCGCAATATTTTTGTAGGGTGCGCTAGTTAGGACGACATATACTGTGTGCAGTGTATGTCATCCTAACTAGCGTATCACTTACGATCAGGTAAACGTCTCGCCAGTATCGTCGCTTCGTTGAATAAAATAAAATAAAAATAGTAATTATTTTCTTACACAATTACTACGCCTCACTGCCATTATTATTAAACACTATTTCTTCTTTATTTTTTTCTGGATTAAATACTGCACGATTTTAACATGGTTAAAGTTAGCAACCTTAATCTTTTTTACGTGTGGTTTATTGGTAATAAATACAAAAAAAAATATATATGTGGGATACGTTTATTTAACAAACATTTTAAATACAATGAAAAAAGGTACAATATAAAAAAGCTTAATATTTCAATTACCTTCTCCCTTTCCCTGTCCTTGTATAATAAAATTTGAAAATTGCAAAAAGGGCTCGATTCATAAATAATAGTATATTTATTTATATAAATATATTTATAATGACATTTTTTATATCTTTTATTTATTGTATATTTCGCTTCATAGATATATAATTGGTTTAAATAGGATTTATATTCATTTACAAAAAAATGCGTAATATCATCTCTGTTGATTATAAAAAAAATTTTTAGCGTAGGAAAAAATCTTAATATCCTTTTTTTTTAACTATTTTCAAAATTAAATGTTTTTAAAAGCGAGTAAATTTTTCATCTTTCATAGTACCTTAAAATAAAAACGGGAAAAGTAAGTAAATATTTGCAGTTTTATTAACTTGTTACGTTCAAGCACTATAAAAATGAATAGTCACAAATAAAGAATAGGGAATATGCATTAATTTTTCTTCTACGGTTTATATTACCGTATCAATATAAAAATATTTCGATAAAGAGATGATTTGTTGATGGCAATTTTTAAAAAATAAAAATGGTCTTTATGGTAAATGACGCAAGTTCATGTGCGGTGTCACATCATAGACATGTTTCGATAAAGCTATTTTCATAGGTTTGGTGCCGCTTTTTAAATTTACTTTTCCAGTCTCAATAATAAATTCATGCGTAAATCAATGAAAAATATTAAAAGTTGCATAATTATAGAATAATTAAGTTTTATTATTAAAAAACTGACTTATATTATATTATATATTAATATAATATACATATTCCCTTTGTTAATATAAAAATGTATTAACATACTACATGCAACGGAACGTGTATTATTAGTTCAAAACTCCAAGTTTTATTGTAAATTCCGTTTAAAGTATAATTTTTATATAATCATCTTATTAATTACCCAATACTTATTTAATTATTTACAAATACATTTTAAAAAAATTTGATCGAATAATAGTTGTAACGATTTTTGTATGCCCTTAAAACTTGTGTAAGCTTAACTACTTTTCAAATATATCTGCGATGTAATTATGTATAACTTACACGTATCGTTAAAATATTTGTTATAAATGGAAATTAAAATGGTTTCTGTTACATATTTATTTAGTCTACATTATTCTGGTTATCTATCATCTGTACTCAATTCAAATACTCAATCTATGAAAACTATTTTTTTTTTGTATCACTTAATTGTATAATTACAATCATAGACTAATATATAAATAGTACTTTATTTCATACAATTCCAACTCATTTACATCTTTGGTTAAATACCTAGTAAGGGTTGGTGATCACTTCGAACACATTTTTAACAAAACGCCTGGCTCACAAGTTAATTTTTTCCACTTTTAGCTTTATCATACTTTGAACATTAATTGAATAAACTGAGTCGTGAGTAAAAATGGTAACCTTAAAATTTGTATATGCTTTATTTGTAATGATTGATATGTTATTTCCATTTGATTTACGAACACCGTTGACAACTAGGCCTACGTCCAGCAAGAGATGTCTATCGACTGATGGTGATTGACAATTTATCTCTGGATACTCCTTATTTGTTGATTTTTTCAAGTTACCTAATAAAAACATTTGATGTCAGTAGCGTTGAAAATTGGTTTTCGGAGCCGAATTTCAAATGTTCATACAGTAATAACACAACGTGGAAGTTTTATTTCTCATCGAAAGGATCGATCAACGTACAGCGACACCGTTGATGGTGACGACGGCGCTGGGCCCCGTGGGTTCGGGCTCGTACGCCGAATCGGTGTCGCTTCGTCTGCCGTAAGCGGCGTTATCGGCCAATCTTTCGCTGTATGGTGAATCGTATACGTTATCCGTGACGTGATCGTATATGTGACGGCCGTTAGTGTCGTGGAGAGTAGCGTAACTCATAACCGCGGCATTCTGATCCTCTTTTCTCTCAGCCCCTTCGATATTCTCCGTATTCTTCACAGGAGTTGCTTTCCGTCTGTCAAATAATAGGATGGATAATTTAAATTTTGATTCTTAATAATTTTAATCATAGAATTTTCGATGATACTTACAGTCTTAAATAAATAACACCGAGAAGCATTAACAAGAATAGAACAATTCCGCAGCCGACGCCTACACTGAGCGGTAACGTGCCACTTTCGGCCGCCTCGTTCGTGGCTAGCTCGCAGCTTGGCTCGTCACCCGACCACTTTCCCTCCTCCAGACATTTGCGTAGGAAGGGTCCTACGCGCTGGTACTGCGGTAAACAATGGTATTCGATAGAACTACCGAATAACGTTGAACTATTCGATATTATAATGCGCCCGTTTTCGATAACGCCCGGCGATTTACAGTCGATAGCTGTAAAAACAAAAGAAATATTGTCAAGCGAACATAAAGTTGAGCAATGGTTTAACAATTTGCATTTGTATGATTATTATTATCTGTATGAAATAACTTCTATTAAAGTAGTGGAATGGTTACATGTAGGGATTATTACGATTTATTTGAATTTGGTTCAACTATTGTTCCTTGTTAGGAATTATTCTTTGCGGCTGCTTCACTTAAGACGGAGATCTTTATTGATGTACAGAATGGTTTTTAGTGACTTACGTATACACGCAGGCGGTGATCCGTTCCATTGTCCCCTAGGCATGCAAGTTCTGGTCTGATTGCCCCGCAGGCTATACCCGCGTTCACAGCGATAGTGGGCTTCGCTGCCGATACTTAGTGAAGATGTGACCACAAGAAGCCCAGTACTGCCCTTAATCTGGATTGATGGGTCCATGCACGTGATTTCTATTGACAAGAATTTAGTTTAATAGTTGGTGTTGTATTATGTATGTGTTGTGTTATGTAGTATGGTTGTTTTGGTGAACATTATAATCTTATCATACAATATAAATTGTTTATAACCAAAGCTAATACTGAGGTTAATAGATTGTTTTTCGTAAATTAATTCGATGTGCCAGTAGACAGGGCAAATCTTATCTAAATAGTCTTACGACATATTTTAGACATATTGTAATTGGCAGTACTTGGGAGTTTTATGTAACTAGAGTAATTAAATTAATATTTATCATGAAATGAGCATGAATACGAGAGAAATCAATTTGTTTATATTTATATATATATATATATATATGATATAAGATAAATTATACATGTGGAATTTGATGAATAGTACCTTTGCATTCTGGAGCTTCAGAACTCCACGTTCCATTGTCTTGACACAACCTCCGTGAAACGCCGTCGAGCTGCCAATGTTCGTCGCATTCATAGAGAGCAGTGGCACCATAATATGTGGCGTTGGTAGCCAGTGTAACTATGCCGTTCTGCAGCCGTCCAGGGTTACCGCAGTCGACATCTTCATAAATTAAAAATTAACATGTAATCTACTACCCTTTAAGAAGAGGTATGAAAATGCAAAAAAATATATAAAGAGATAAATATATAATTAAAATAAAAAGAAAAGATATAATTTCATAACTATAAAACAAAAACCAAGAGGCGATTGTTTGGCAGAGACGAGTACTCTTAAAACAATATTGGCCGTTGGATGCACATTGATAAATAGAATGATTAAGAATCAAAAGAAGACAAGTAGATATGTAAAAAAGGGCTGGTTTTGTGGTCACCGCTTTTGTTAGTGTATTAATGACTGAACTTACATTGACACCGCGGTGTAACACCGCTCCATTGACCGTTGTCTTCGCAAGTTGAGAGACTTTCCCCGATAACTTTATATCCTCGTTCACAACGATATTTGACGAGTGCTCCTATTCTAAACGTGTTGCCGGCATTAGTAGATCCTGCAGTGCGGATGAGGGTACGTCCGTGCATGCGATCATTGCCCGTCACCGACACGATGCTGTTCTCCGCTACTATTGGCTCGGGGCACCGGATTTCTGGTATTGAAAAAAAAAAAATTATCAGCACAGAATTTTATCCAAAATAAGCACGAAGACTGCAAAAATGATTCTTTCTCGTCATTTACAGACAGTATATAAGGGGAATGTAGTGCTTATTTATTTCTATGAAGCGCACATCCCTGTTGCTACATCATCTAGTATAGACTCTATATGAGAGCTGCCTGAAATCTCGAATAATAGCGGTTGACTAAATTAAATTTACGCGTAATATCGGATTAAACTTGAATATTTTAAAATAATCATATTCGTGTTAATTTTAAAGAAATATAAAATCATTGGGACTTGCAACCTAAAAATGAGAAGTAACAAATCTCTTTAAGCAACGTTCTCTTTTATAGTAATTTTACTGGGCGAAAATAACACAGATATTACTATTAACAAGTAATAAAATTTTTGGGGTTACATAAAAAATATGTATAGAAGACGATGATAGATAGCTAGTAGGATAATTATACCTTCACATCTCGGTGAAGATTCACTCCATTGATGATCCTCAGTACAAATCCGTCGGACTGGACCAATGAGACGATAATTGGTTGTGCATGAATATTGGATGATGCTGCCCAAATGTGTGGTCCCGTTTAATAACTCTGATGAACCGTACGGTAACGGTGGAAGTTTACCGCAATCAACATCTAAATAAATATATGCTCATTAGTTTCCTTCTTTAAAAATTTTTAACTCTATAATAACTGTATACGTCTTTTTACAAGCAAATTAATAAAAGCGGATCTATAATAACACGCAAATGTGACGGCCAATTTTATTTCTAATATGACTTTGATGAAGCGATGATAGAGTAGACCTTTTTTTGAGGGTACACTTAATATACGCCCGCCCATAACAATACTTAGGATTATATGCACATCTCTACATTGTATTCGTTGCTTTGAGATATAGATGTTATTTCTCGTTACCCCAGTAATTTCATCAGCTACGATGCCCTTCACACTAGAAGAGCGTATTAACGTACTACTTGAAATATCCAATAGTTTCAGTTAAATATTTAGAAAAAATACTACTTATCTTACATTCGCATTTCGGTGAATCTCCGGACCACTCCCCGTCGGATTGACAAGTTAAGCTAGTTTCTCCGATTAGTTTATGGCCGTGTTCACAGTGGAAGTCAATAGTTGAATGCACGTTGTAATCATAAGCCTCCATGTAACCGCCGGCCGGTACTTCCGGGTCCGCACAGGTTATAACTGAAAATCAAGGTATATTAAACTATACAGTATATAATATCCAAGTTATTCTACCATTCAATATAGCGTATAATAAATTGTGCTTAACAGTAACACGTAAAAAATAACATCGAATTAATCGAAACTTTCCTTTTCATAGATGAATACCAAATTTGTCTACGTACAGATAAAAAAGTTTATAAAATTTCGAATTGTAATTTTATTTATTAAACAGCCCCAGGCACAGGGCTAACTAAGACTGTTATAAATAAAAAAAGTACTATGAGAAACTTATTTATTGAAAACAATTATGTTCTGCTAATGAATTAAAATTTATTGATATAAGAAGTTAAGATAACCCTAAAATTTACTGTACAATCGCTGCTGTCAGCGATTTCGTTTGTATAAAACAGGTAAGACTTAATAGAATATAATTCATTACTATTTCAACTGAAAAATGGTAAAACCACGAAGTTCATTATTTTCCAAAGGTATTGGTTCTAACAGTTCGGAATAATTGCTAAGTGGAGATGAAGCTGTTACATAATTTTTTTAAAGCTTGTTATGGTTTAAATGTTCCCATTTTTAGCTAATATTGTACTTAGATTTAATGCAATAGTTTCGAATCGCTGATTATCTTGTAATATGGAAATCACAGGTACGATTTCAGGTAAGTAGTAGGATATAAACGATGTGTATAGCTAAATTATCACTCTCATACGTGCAAACTTGAAAACATGGCGTCTCTATGCTGGGGAGCCAAAAATGTGTTCGGCGAGCTAACTTTCGCATTTATGCACTCAATATCACGTCTAGTTCAGGTCAAATGTTAACTTTTGATAGGATTTTTAAGGACATTGTTTATGATAGAACGCACGCTGACGTATCATCCTTCAGAATTTAATTGCGTTGCTAACAACGCTTGAGGTTATTCACGACGTTAGATAAATTTCATGTAAACTATCTTTTGAGATTTATCATACGACTTGTAGATGATATATTCTGATCATCAATAGAAGATTACAGAAAGTAACATGTATATTCAAGTTAAAGATTACTTACGGTCACAAGTTGGGATATCATGAGACCATTTTCCGTCGCGGTTGCAAGTAAGAAACTCTGCCCCGGCTAGCCAATAGTCAGCTTCGCAGTTGAACTGAGCTATGGAGCCATAAGTCGTTGTGCCATTCAGGAGTCGGAAGGATCCTTTATAAACTTGTGCGGGTGTACCACAGTCCACGTACTTGCAAGACGGCGGGCTACCGACCCACGTGCCGCCCAGTTTACATGTTACACTCTAGAAAATGTGATGAGAATCATAAACAATCAGGTCGCGATGCAATGCAAGGTAAGTTACTGATCGAGAACGGGGCTAAGGACTGATAAAAATTTATATTCTGTTCTAGTTAATTCACACATCTGCAGTATACTATAAATATAAAATATCATTGCTAAAGGCTGAGCAGAAATTATATTAAATCGTCAATTAAAATTCTAATAAGTAATTCCATTAACATGGAGATCCAAGCGCATTTCGGATTATTTATTTATTTATAAAAAGAAAATCAGGTTACTTCTCCTTTATTACTACTACGTTTTCTTGAAGAAAATTCAATGCTTTGTTTTCCGAAATTTTTACATTGCATTAAAGCGCCTGCGGAAGATCGACAGCTCTTATTCAAAATTAATCATCAATCCCGATATATGACTATGCCTTTTAAATTGCAGGAGTTGAAGTCTTTAACAAAAGCTCAAGATTGTCAATATTTTTTGCAGCTACCCCATATAAACTTCATTATTCGCTAGCTAAATCGTTTTATTGATACTTTTTATGATTGCTTTTCAAGTTCTCAAAGGAAACTACATATTAATATTTATATCGATATAGTACATGTATGTTCGTTTGTACCAATGTTCGAACGATTCATCGATGCAATATCTAGGTTTTACATGTATCGCGGTTAATTATGTCATGTATTAGTTGATGATGTATTAGTTTATTGGCAATCCCTTACCGGTATTCCGAATAATATAAATCCATTCTGACAAGTGTATGTGGCCAGAGAGCCGGCTTTGTGTCCGCTAACTATAAACGTGGCACCAGTCACTGGCGGAGGCTCTGGACACCAGTCGAACAGGCACTTTGGTGCTTGGCCGCTCCATATCTCCTCGTCGCTGCACTCTCTGGATGGTTCTCCGATTAGTGTATAATTCTCCTTGCACGAGTATAAAGCTTTAGCTCCGTAAGTTGTTCTTCCATCAACTAATGTCACTTCGCCGTCTTGTATCGGAGTAAGGCCGCCGCAGTCGACATCTTAAATCGTTATTAATATTTGTACATTCAATACAAAACGGTAGTTTTCGGTTTATATATATAAAAGATACATAAGTTTAAGTAATTAAGGGTTCATAACCAGTATTTTAAGAAAAAACATTACTTACATTTACAACTAGGAGCTGTACCCGACCAAAAGCCGTCTTCTTTACACTCTCTAGTCTTATCTCCGAGTAACATGTGACCTTCGGGACACTTATAGAAGATGGTCGCTCCCACTTGATTACTGCTGCCTTCGATGGTGGTGTTCAATAATTTGTCGGGACTGCCGCACGATGGTGGAACTGTAGGAACGTAACATATCTATTTATATAATTTTACCATTGTTATACTGAGGATTTAAATCTTCATTAAAATACATTTAAAAACGGTAAGCCTCCGCAAGCGAAAAACAAAATTACACATTTTATTTTAAAAACATTGAAAAAATTCAAAAATTTTGGAAATACGTCTAAGAAATTAACGCTTAAGCCAATAGTTTATCATTATGTACGCATTATTCAAATATTTTCTATAGGTAATAAAACTATTATTATTTCATACACATTTACTCTTTATCCACAAACATAATTTTCAATTTACATTTCGCAACAGCAGTTACAAATATTATATACTCATTTCATGAACACACAAGCTGTTATTATAAGTACATACGTAATATAAACCGATGGGTTTGATGTTTTTGTTCTAATTTAGCTATAAACTAAATCTGACTCCGCAAATTTGTCATGACTTACCGTTAATATTGACGTGTATTCATTAATATACATGAGTACATGATTATACATAATATTGATATCAAAGAACATACACATAATGATAATGCAAATAATTCAACAAATAAGCCGCTTTTAGTATCATATTTAGGTAAATATGTAGTCGCTGTGCGACGCAGCGTATTGCGTAGCTGAATAAAGTATAGATATGTACCTATGAAGGTGACACTCACGGTACTGGCAGATCCAGTGCAGGTAGTCCAGGTTGCAGCCAACATCGTTCCACAACCAAGCGCGTCCACCATCTAAAACCGCGCAGTTCTGCTCGCCGTTGTAATTGTTTGGTTGGTTTTTTCCCCATGTCGGCTGCGATACTATTTCGCCTGTAATCAATCATACGCGTTATGTCTATGGTAACCTATACTAAGTGATTAATAGCACAGCTATGCCATTCAGCGTTATAGTCGATAATGGATGCGGTGAGAGATAAAAGGGACTCATACACAGTTTTTTAATTACACAGTATAAAACCAGCGTGAAGAGCACCATTAAACAATAAATTAAAAATTCTAAACGCCATAATTAAGATTATTATAATTAGATGTGTCATTCGTTTAAAAATTGTTTCATATTAACCATTGACCCATCTCCAAGTCCTCGAAGTGAGTCCCGGTTCTTTCTGAGCACCGATCCAAACAAGTTGGGTTTTCAGTTGAGCCTTGCGTCGTTCCAGTTCTTGTGTTAAATAACTCGAAATAGCACCCTGCAAGATGAAAAGTAAATATTTTATTTGGTTATGGAAATACTAAATATTCGCCTGCATAATTATCTGGCGCTAGGATTTATAAATATTCATTAGTAAACATCGATTGAAAGATTTATCAAATCTCTGCGACCGGAGAAGTTATGTTCCTGATTAAAAGGCCTGGTATTAATTGCGATTATTGCTGTAAGGCGACTCAACATATTATCTCATGCTGACGATAATAACGTGGTGCAGTGTATATCATCCTAACGAGAACCAAATTGCAATGAGCAATCATATGATTTACCATTAGGTTAACGACTTTGTTTCTTTTAGTTTTCCCCTCATATTATTGTTCAGAGCTTTATTTTTCTCAACTTAACATATACGTAATTTATATATTCATTACTATATTACACTATTTATATTTGTTCTTACTTTATTTCTATATGCTATCACTTACAATATTATTGTATGTATATAAAGTGATATTTATTTGTCCATTTTTGCGTTGTTTTTAGCGTATTGTTGCTTAGTTTAATCAGAAAAGCCCTGTTCAATACTGTGTCAACATTTTTAAAGTCAATTTTTTTCGAAACGGGGGGATTTGTTAACGTTCATTAGTTAAATAGTTTGGATGAAATCCAGGCAGCATTTAGTAAGCTGATTACGGAATGGAACGAGTGCGAATTTTTTTTGTGTTTCAGATAGCTTTCCATACAAAGGGGTAGTAACGGCAATGACCTTTTGCACGCTGTTACAGTTAGTTACCGGACACTGCGCCTAAAGGTAATTGAGGTATATGAAGGGTACTTTGTATAAAGCTAAAATAATTGAGTCATCATTTGCATCCGGTGATTTTTACGGATGATAGCAGCGCTTTAATATTATTGTAATAAATTTCTCTTCCCTTTGATATACCGTTAAGCCGCTGCTAAAAATAAAACTGATAATTCAAATATTTAAATACACTTTACTTTGAACATTTATCAATTTATCATCAACTTCATTATCAGCCTACAGACATCCATTGCTAAAAATAGGCCTCCTCCGTAAGATCTCCACATCGATTGATCCTGTGCTGCTCGCATCCAGTCGCTTCTCGCAACCTTCACGTGGATCGTTAGACCATCTGGTGGGTGGTTTACCAACATTACGTCTTCCGGTACGCGGTCGCCATTCGAGGACCTAGGTGTCCCATCGGATATCAGTCCTTCGAGCGATGGATCCCTGGATTTTGAACTATATCGGTGACCTTAGTTCTCTTGCGGATTTCCTCTATTCTGATTCGATCACGCTGAGAAACACCGAACATAGCCTTATCCATTACTTAAACTTTCATCATTAACTTAAACTTATTATAATAATAGAATTCTAACAATTTATTATAATACAATAAAAACGTTGATGTTCGTAGAGGAAAACCCAAGAAAGTGTGGATGGATTGTATGAAAGACGACATGTGTACGAAGAGTGTGAATTCAGACATGATGGCTGATAGAAAGATATGGAAAAGAAGTACATAGTGTGCCGACCCCACATAGCTGGGAAAAGGGCAGGAGGAAGGAAGGAAAAACGTTGATGGTCAGGCGTACCAGCCCGGAATAGGCTCATATATATATATGTGACATCTGGGGCACAGCAATGCGATTATGTGCACTTATTGATAATAAGTATGCTGGTTGTAAAACGTCGGATTCAAACGTGGGATTCTCGTGAAATAAATAGACGCTTTCTAGAAACACAGTTTTTTACAGATAGTTATATAATATTTAGGAAAACGTATATATGAAAACAAGTTCCTATATGGAAAGGATCTAAAGGTAAGAGAAGGGGATGCTTAAAGAATAGATAGGCAAGCGGCATGAAAGAGATAGCTTGAAGTGATTGCATGGAAAAGGTAAAAGCTAGAGAGGATTGGAATAAGCAGCAGGATGGATACACCTAGTTAGGGATTCGTAACAAATTGCTAAAAAATACTGTTTACTAGTAAAACTGTGCCTGTTAGGAATTAAAGTTGGCTTTTTTTAAAGTATTTGATCATGTACGTAACTTTTTTCATTAGTCTTTTTAAATTTTTAAGTTTATCTTAATATTTTTTTTTTCATAACTATTGTAACATTTGAATTATTTATTTGCGTCGAACCACATATATCAACTAGGCAAGTTTTTTTTTATTTCATTTAAGCTATGGGATGATCAGGTTTAGGCTAACGGTAAGTGATACTGTTGGCCATAACAATGTGTAGCTACTTAGGATATTTACATGTTATCGCATTATACTAGTACTAGTGGACAACAAAGACCTACCACCAATTTAGCCAAGAATCCTCTCCTTATATAGTTTCCACTGTTATATTTATTTCAGTATTAATAAAAATTATCATACGAAAATGTTAACGGTTGATGATTTCATTTACAATGGAAATATTTTATAAAGAGGTAGCGCGAATTTCAACGTCATAACAGTTTTCAAAATTCCCTGAAGTGTGTTCATGCGAAAAATAATTAAAATAAAATTTATCGTGAAATCACTGTGTGTGAATATTTATTAACAGACAGTTCTACGGATGTAAAAATATTTTAAACAAGCATTCGCACAGTTATCATTTTTATCGTTACGTATACAGTTGATGAAATAGATTATTACTAAATTAAATTCCGTGTTTGAGAAGGATTAGAATATCTTTACCGCTCTATCTACAGCATATTATAAGAGCGTCTACAAATTAGAAAATTCTAGAGAATAGGCTGTATATCTCCCGACCGTTACTAGCATACTGCATTAGCAAAGTAACCACTTCGGGAAATGACTATGTTTAGCAATAGACATTAATAGGCTGTAATAGAATTGTTTTATAATGAGAAAACCATGTCGTAACTTTCAAATTAAAATATTAACTTGAATATAGTTGTATGCTTTATGTAACTTAAGATATATCAAGAGTCTAAGCAAGTCTATTCAAATATTGCTTTCTAAAACGTAATGTAATTAACTCTAGTCACATAGCTCCAAAGTAATAAATCAACGTGAACGATTCTAAGTCTCTTTGTGGATTCATTACCAAAGTTACAAGTTGTGTAACTTCTCAATGCACTTCTCTATATTTCAAGTAAACTAAATACGTTAAATGTTAACACAAAGTGATTTTATATGTGTGTAAAAGTGGTATGAAAACTGTAGCGAATGTAACGAATTGTTAACGTAACAGCTCATTTAATAGTCGTCAGTAAAAGCACACTGATAAAATACACTGTTACCATACCCGGTTGCAAATATTAAGTTCGAAATAACTTTTCTCTATTTACAATTTTTAAACATGTTATTTTAAAATTTTTACCTTTTGGCATCTATTCTAACAATGACAGCTACTTGAGATTGTTTAGAAATTTCTATGTTCACGTGTCCACGTTATTGACATGGAATACTTACTTGGAAACCGTGTATAAGGTCTCCGCCATGCGATTGACATTGCTTGCGAGCTTCTTCGAAGGAGCCGCCTCTAGCCACATTGAATTCATAGCAGGTTCTAGAGAAGGCAGCCAACTCTATGTCAGCAGGGGCACCGGCCGGTGCGCAACGATCGTTCGAAAATTCTGCACATAAATAATTATTATAACTACACCATAATTTTTAAGGTAGACAGACGATATCAAGGCAATCACTGAGCGCCACCGGGCTCAACTACCGTAAGATCATGTTTTATGGAATATATTACAGACCTTTGTCCAACAGTGAGCTTTCATTAGTTCAGATGATGATAATGTCTTGTTTTTAATTGGCATGAGCAAGCCACACTTATGATGGTATGATATCAAAAAACTTGTTCACTGCCAGATTTAGTGCTTTTCGTTAATATTTTCTGGGTTTCATTGTTCTTATAGAGAAATGGATGTAATTCTATTTTCATCTATTAATTGATATATATATATATATATATATATATATATAGTCATATGTCCCCAGCACTCGATCCGCACTACAATAGTTTAAACCTTCGTCATGTTCACAAAAACTATTTCACGAAGATCTGTATTTTAGCTCAGGTTTATTTTAATATATAAAAATTAAAGACGGAACGTGAATAATACGAAGATAAAGTGGCTACGTCGAGCATAGATAAAGGTTTAAGTTTAAATATTTGTCGTACTTAAATTCCCTGTTTACATACTCTTAGACTTTGCATAACAAAGCTTTTCTCCGGACACAGGAGATATTATATGTAGGACCTAAGTGTAGTGTATGGTAGGACTTAAGTATGTGTTGAGTTTTACATAATATTGGTTTTATCAGCTGCTTGATTCGCTTTGGTATCGAATGACAATCGACTTTATATCATAGTTTTCACGTTAATGATTTATGTAAAAAAAATAAATAGCGTGAAAACTATTCAATTATTAATTTTAGGTCGATTCAGATATAGGTGTTATTATATTCACCAGAATTTAAAAATTAACTGTGGACTCAATGTTTCTGTCTCGCCTCGAACTGAAGATGCCACATTATCTTAAATTTGACTTTCATCTCTTATTAACTCGGTTTACACTTGACGGTTATAATTATGAGTAAATAGTAGAGCATTTTATTAGGATGCTACTGTATAATGAATGTCCTTGCATTTGGAGTTAATACAAAGAAATTATGACGACTAGACACATGCGACCAACCGCGTTGTAAAGGTTAATTAGCACAGTCGACGTAATAAACAGTTAGACCTGAATTAGCTGATTGTATTCATTTTAGGATAGAAGTTATTTATAAAATTTTTCCAAAAAACTTTTCTATTTATGTTATTTCTTGTAGAAATAGTTTGAACATTATTTATAGTATTTCCTCCCTTACTACAGCCACTACAAGCTTTTACCGAGAAAAAGGCATTTTATGCCTATAACGGTCTGTATGGTCCCATCAATCTCAATACAAAAATTCATCGTGATCGATGCTGCGATTTTGGCATGAAAGTTTACAAAGTGACAAAAAAACAAACTCACTCTCGCATTTATAATATTAGTTATAAAACATTAAATGATACGTCATAATTTAGTTAATGAGCTTGAAGTTAAAATGGTTTCGCAAAATATGAATTTTATATATATATATATACGCGAGCATCGCGGGACCGATCGATGTGAAGATCTTTGGAGTAGACCTATATCCAGCAGTGGATGGATATCTGTCGGCTGAAGTGCGAAG
Source organism: Ornithoptera alexandrae (assembly GCA_029030555.1). Lineage (NCBI taxonomy): Eukaryota > Metazoa > Arthropoda > Insecta > Lepidoptera > Papilionidae > Ornithoptera > Ornithoptera alexandrae. The sequence continues at coordinate 1,444,333 of JARDVY010000301.1, read as the reverse complement.
TGGTGCAAAGAAATTGATTTCATTTTTAGCAAAACAAAACTTGAAATATTGTGAAATGCGTCTATTGTAGAACCGATAAGTAATGAAATGAAATATTTTCGTAGAGTATAACCTTCGTAGCACGGGACTCTACCAACTACTATATTTCCCAAAGGGCAAAGAAGCAAGTGTTTGCGACGCTCGCCCCCACGGGCTGCACAGTTGAATAATGATTATATAAATAAAAACTTTAAAATTTTTTACATTTTATCAACAGGTTATCTGAAAAGTATCTCTTGATAATGAAGCTAAAATTTGACAAATGACCTGTTCGGAAATAAGTATAAAGAAGTATACGTTTAAGAGGTAGTGTGGGCCTCATGATTATCAAGAGTGAGGAATCTAACAAGCAAGTCCCAATCCGCAATAAGTTTTTTTTATTACAACAAACAAATATGGAGCAAAATGTTTACCTTATTGCAATGTGCTTTTGTTGTTTATGCTTGATATCAATGGACGTTAGATAATATATCTATACTCATTATTGCGTTAGTCGTATTGAGTTATTAAGTTTCATTACCACAGTAATTTTTCTAGTAGATGATACACCAAATTATAGGTTGGTAGCAGACATAGGCATTATGTTTGTTTCTATTAAGATTCTTTTTAGCATGAGAACTATCACCAGATATGTTAAAATATATTACCGCGAATGATCTAGCACGAACAAAAGTAGAATATATCGACAATAATGGAACAGAGTTAAAACACCGCTGTCTAAAAAAAGTAATGCATCGGGTGATGAAGATTGATGATTTGAAAATAACAAAGCATTATCATCCCGATATGACGTGTATGCCGTAGTGAAGGAGTTGAAGAAGTGTGTTGACGTTGACGTTCTAACATCCAAGATGTTACTACTGCTTGATCTAGTTTTACTCGCAGTACAGGTATCGTCGGAGATGTCATTTATAAAACAATATGTCGATGTACAGAGATCATGCTTTTCAATAAAAGGGTCACGTTAATGAATGTGAAACTGTTTTTATCATAGTTATGTGACGTAGTGCTAACAGGTCAAATAAGAGCAGCACTGAAGTAAATTTAAATAATGCCGCTCTGGTGACAAGTTCATTAAAATCGATATTTCCGAGATAATCACTGACAACTATTTCGGAGCATATATGCAATGTCACATGCGCGCCACCACGAGCTCATTAAAAGTTTACAATCCCATATAGCGCAGAGAAACTGGAAACTATCTTTTGTTGAATAACATCCCTGTAAATTGAGGTTCGTGGCATATCTACGAAGAGATTCATTTCATAAATTGTAAACGGAAATTCATTTAATTGGAAACAAACATGACGACAAACAATTATTAGAAATATTTTTCTCATCGTTTCTTAAATAACACATTATATCTCTTGTTATAATATCTAATAGTTTATTTTCAATATTGTCATTTTGAAATTGCAACAAATTAGTAATTTCTTGTATGAAATGTCAAAAATATTTCTTTGATGTTAATTATTTATACATATTAATAATCATTGGGAGTTGGGTTTCAAGCTTTGGGCTCCAATAGAGGCTCCAACATTGGTCGTTTTCCCGCTATGATAATAATGATTTCCGTTAAGGCTCATTAAAAAACTTTAACTGAATTTGCTGGGTTACACACTTAATATCTTATATAAGACCGCGAGCACAATGTGAAATAGTATATGTCATCCTAACTACACATTGTTTTGTGTAGACATGTCATTTACCGTGAGGGAAACTGTTTTTCCAGATCTGTTGTGCAATGTTTATTCTTCTAAACGTCTGTTCATATTAACAGGTTAAAAAGAAAATCGAGTGCTGAACGATTTCTTTCAAAGAATATTTGTTTTGATCTTCTAGAGTTACGTACTCGTATATTTATATCAACAATCAGATGTTGTTTATTATGTATACATTAAATGTAATTAAAAATAATACTATACATATATTTTTAATTCATAACAGATTCATACCTTCGGTGGTGAATACTTCAACTTCACACAGTGACAGGGAGCCTTCCACTCCGACCAATTGTAAGAACACATGCTGACCGATCAGGGTTCGGGCGCATGTAAAAGTTTTCGTCACTCCTTCATCTGCAGATAAAAACATTAAAGTTAGTGACGAAAAATGAGATATAAAACAAATAGCATTTTTATATTACACCTTAACTTTTTCTTATTAAAGAATATTATACAACTTATTTCAATAACCTTTGTTTTTTGTTATAGAAGCTGCTTCGATTTTCAGGCAACACGTGGAGGAGAATCTGAATAGGATTTTTTCGAATCCATCTGGATGGCTTTTACTCTTATATTGAAAATCTGTCGTCATTATATCTTTATTGTATTCCGGCTGTCAATACATTAGTGCTATAGTGATCCGGGTGAGGACGCTTTAGCATTTAACATCATGTGAAACTTAGTTCAAATAACTCATTATCGACGAAATAGTAGTAAAGGAATAAAATTTTTTAAAACACAATCCTCAGGGTATGAACAAAGAGCGTGTCGATAGAACCGTATACCCAATTTAAAACGTGAATGTGCACGACAGGCTTTGCCGTAAAAATTTTTTCATTCTCAAAATTGTTAAAACGTAAAAATGTTCTAAAAGCGCATGAGGCGGAAAATCCGTTACAACTTCGTTATTGAAAGGGACTCCTCGGTTACTGAGGGTCAAACATTAACATAACAAATACCTAAAGGCTTCCTATTTAAAAGCTAGCATAGGCCTCTCTAAAAGATCTGTGCGTTAATCGGTCTCCCTCTGTTCTTCTTGTTATTTTTGTTTAATTTATCAAATAAAATATCAAAATGAAATAAGAATTAGAAATTATATTAAATAAAATTAGTAATAAAAATAATATAAGATCCATGTTAACGTGAGCAAAAATGTCCTCGTAAGAGACATAGTTGGGGCGGCTTTCATACTTGTGTAGCGTAAAGTGATTATAATTAGTTGCCATTAATAAATTACTTTCATCAAAAGTTTGAATTTAAATCATCCTTTCAACTGTACAGATTTAAAAGAGCTTTTGTATAAAAACATTGATAACATGATTTGCTTTGATATACGGTGCTTCTCTGAACATAACAAAAGTTAGAACATAACAAAAGATACTATGAAAAGGATCTGAATGTAGTCTAATCAGCTTAGTGTCATACAGATTCTCAAAACTGACTGTCGCCTTCGCATCTCTCTGGAATTTTCTATTGTTTATAACAACTAGTTGAAACACGCAGACATTTTCGTGTCAGGATATTTTATGTATATGTATATTATATTTTTATGTATGTAATAAATGATTGAATGATATAAGACATTCATAGATTGCTTTGCCACTAGGAAGTGAACTCCTGTAAAGTGAATACCAATCAAATCATTTCATAAAAATATTTATTCCTTTCAATTCTTACAATAATCGGTCTGATTAATAGTTTCAGATATTAGCTCTTCAACATATAAGATATACATTATTTTAATGATTCAGACTTATGTTACGCTCTCCAAAATAAACTGAATGTTCTAGAAAGACCCATTAAAAATACTTCAACCGTTACAAAGATTATTGAGAGCAAATGAACAGACATGCTCATTGCCTTGAGAGATGAGATAATGATAATGAATGAAATAATATGTTAAATCTCGTTACTAGAATAATTTCACTAGCATTAACACCCTTCAACGCGGAACACAGTTACGTTTGCACACTATTGTTCGGCGGCAGAAAAAGAAGCTGCGGTGATGTCTACCTAAACGGTTTCCAACAATGGAAACTCATCACAAGTAAATATGATTCTTACTAGAACTTGCAATACCTTTCAGTTTCCTTAAAATATTTTTCCAATATTATATGAATATTGCAAGATATTTATCCAGTTGTGATTTTATAAACCATGTTTATTTTGCATTTGAACATGATATAAAAATAAACATTATTGCATCGACGAGATTGAAAGATATTGCTCACATCGTTCTATTGTAAAGTTTTCAATGTCCGTCTTTTCTTTACACTACATAATGTTTGTGTATTCCACAGTATTATTTCACAATTGTATCTCTTTTTCTTCTAACACTGTTTATGTGACAAGTTTATTTTAGTACAGGATTGAGTTTAAATAATCCTTTTTAATAAACCAGCGACTCTATGGCGGTATATTTATAATTTGACGTCGTCTTGAAAGAACCCAAATTCACACATGTGGTGCCGGAATAGAACCAGAACATCTACGCGTTATAAGGCAAGCGTCTAACCGCTGGGCTACGTGGGCAGTTATTGCAATTATACATTAAAGTTATATGAAACTGGCTGTTAGGAATTAGTTTTGCAACAAAACACGTTTTGCTCTAGCAATATTAATATCTACTAGTGAACATGCTTGCAATGAACTTTGTGCTTACTGCTCTCGTTTTAGACACATTCCTGTAGTATATATTCAGTAGTTGTAGATATTCAGTTTTGTTACCCACCTCACAATAGGGCGAGGATACCTCTTTCATCATAAATTCCAGTCTATTTAAAGGAATTTTCCCGGAACGAATTCTATGTGCTATTTTATTTATGTTTTTTGAAATTTTTGTCTGTTCAAATCATGGTATGTGTGATGATTCGTACACAAGTGTTTTGTAGCACACTCCCTTCTTTTAGACCTTTCATCATAGTGAGTCTTCCAGATGTCATGACATTTTTTTCTATACTTAATGAAGAGGTCACTAACATTTGGACGCATATAAGTTTCCACCCCGTCTGAAATTGCACGTTTGGCTGGATGGCCCGCTTCTTCGTTTCCGTTCACACCAATATGAGATGGGACCAATTGTATCCTAATTACAAAGTTGTTGTTCATCAGAGTAAATATTTTATTTAGAATAGCATAAGCCAACGCCTCTATCACCGGAGCCACATTTCTCTAGATGTGTTCATAGGCCAAAAAACGCCTCATTACAAACAGTGGTTCTATACATAGTTACGACTCCATGACGTGAGTAGGCGTTGTGTTAATAAAGCCTTCAATAATGCACAGCACTGGATTTTGTATGACGTCCAATTTATGTGTGAGGTTTAGCACAACTATCATACAAAAAATATACAAAATCCATCTTACTTCTGATCATACACACGTAAATCTTACGAAGATGTTTAGTATGCACCCCCCAGGTAGGTCCCGCTAAAGTTTTTAGTACATTCAGTAGCTTTCTTGTTTTTATTTCTAGTTCCATAATATGTTTATTTCATAACAGAGATTTGTCCAATCACATTCCGAGATATTTATATCTACAAGTTCCAGTTTTGTACCATTTATGATAATCTTAACATTTTTTCTGTCCTTTCGACTGCCGCTGAATAAAAATACTTTAGTTTTATTTGCCGATATCTGTAGATCTAAATCATTAAGAAGTTCCACCACGATGTCCAAGGACCCCTGAATTTTTTGATTACTCACTGTAATTTGCTCTGAAAAAACATGACAAAATCATTTGCGTATTGACTTATTTAAACGTTATAGATAGCATGGCTGTTAAATAGCAACGAGGAGAGCGGATCTTCTTGAGCTAATCCCCTGTGTATCCAAAGCGTTATGCGACCTGTGTTTTCATTATATGTTATATTTAAATGTCTTTCGTTAAGAAATGACCATAAATAGTTACAGATCTTTGTTCCCACAGATAAGTCATCTAACGCTGTAACCACTTTGTTTATTAGTATATTATTATAAGCCCCTTCTATACCAAAAAAATAGCATGCCAGTGTAGGCATTCTTTTAGACAGACCAACTTGTATATATGTAATCATCTGATTGACATTATTTATGCACGACTGTCCTCGCCGAAATCCTGTTGTACTTTTGGATATAATTTTATTATTCTTCATAAACCATTCTATTCGTTTAGCCAATAAACAATGAAATACTTTGCAAATACGATTAAAAGTGAAATAAGCCTTATTTTTTTTTTGCGTTCTACAATTTAAGGCTTTATCGTTATTCGTTTCTGAAGAAGAGTATAAACCCATTGTTGGACGTAATCTCTACATGGAGAATCGTATCTCTGTATGACGTACCAGCTACGACATATTTGTTTGATGTAGAAGCTGGCGGTACATTAAATTCAAAATTCGTATATTTTTTAGAGTTTACATTTTTCTGTCGAGTAATGTTTTCTATGTTCATGATAGTTCGTATTTCATTTTCTTTTAAAAACATCGGACATATTTTATCTAAAACCATGTGATTTCACCCATAGTTTTTTTGAACTCCTTGATTGAACTGATGAATTTGAACTCTTTCGGTTCCGTATCGCAGTTTGCATGTTTTTTACTGCACTTGGGGCATATAGTGTTTCTAACCGGACCGAAACGCGCCATGTGGCCAAAGCTCCAACAGTTTGAGCAGTTGGTTACTGCAAACGTATAAGACTCAACCCTAAACCGGTATCCAAAGCCTGTAACACACGAGGGTACACGAGCTCCTATAAAGCATATGCGTACAGTTTCTCTTGCCGTCCATGTACTAGGGGGGATCAAAAAGTAGTGAGAATGAGATAGCATATAATGACTATTGATAACTTAATAATTTATTTTTCTCTCTACACACCGAGTGCAGCGCTTTTTCAAGGTTTCAATGCCTTTAAAAAAAAAGTTTTGTCTTGGTCCTGTAAAAAGCTCTCCGCGGCATCCATCACCTCATTATCGTCTTCGTACCTGTTTCACCTTAAGTATTCTTCCGATTTGGGTAACAGATAAAAATCGCTAGGCGCCAGATCTGGTGAATAAGAGGGGTAGTCAACCAATTCGAAGCCAGCTTGCTGAATGGCAGCCATCGATACTGTTCATAAATTTTTATCCCATTATGTAGGTTTATTATCTTTTAATGCAAATAACTTTTCGCAGTATTTTCATATTGTTTTCTCTACTTTAAACGTTTTAAATTTCATTAGTGGTATAGGGTGTCCCGTGGCAGATTTAGGATTTCTTAATTAAATTAGTGTTATTATTTTAGAATATACATATGTTTGTCATAAAAAGAACGACGAGACATGCGGATTTTATTTTTTGAAGATCACTCCGTCCAAATGTTTTCCATCGCGACGTACACACTCGCGGAATCTTTCGAGAGTATTCTGAGTGTATCTCGCGAAGGAGGCTCATGGTGGCTCTTGCTGTGTGAGGCGTGGCGCCATCTTGTTGAAACCACATGTGAAAGCTGTTCGATGGATGTTATCTTAGTTTCGGCATAAAATGCGTCGATAGACATCACCATTAACAGTTACGGTTGCTAAACGAGATTTTTCAAAGAAAAACGGTCCAATTATTCCATTAACAGAAAGAGACACCAGTTCACTGCGACCTCATGACTGACCAATCCGTACAAATGCCGCACCAAACTGTAACCCCTCCCCGGTCTCCCGCGTAACCGTTAGAAAAATATTCAAATTTCAAACCTTAAATCTGCCACGGGACTCCCTATAGATCTATATTGTTGTTTGTAGAGAGCGCTAGTGGTTTAAATTGACGAGGTAACAAGATTTATTATGTCTCAGGGCGACGACTATATTATGCCGCACTGTATATACGGATAAGTTTTTTCAATCTGGCCGCCAGACTTCGCTACATGTAGGCAAGTATAACAATTATCAAGTTACTGAAAAACAAAATTAAAAACAAAAGTTTTAATTCAAGTTCAAGTCGTATGAATTTTAATAGTAAAGTATTTTGTATGTATAAAGTAATTATTGCGTAAAAAACAATGTTAGAGGTCAGCTTAGTAATGCATATGAAGTAATTAGCACATTCCCTTTAAACGTTCAGTAATAGATTTTAAAGCTTTGATGTCGTAATATAATTGAATTATTTCCATTGTAAATTGATTTGCCGGACCATAAAGCATAAGAGGATTAAATAATTTCATCAAATCCATTGTTTTAATCTGAAAAATATTACAGGCTTTTGTTTATATACATTAATAGTAGACGTGCGATTTCTTCATAGGTATATTTATACAGTAATTATGCGTTGTTTTTATTTAATATTTTTTGTTACGTACGATTCATTAGCAACAATAAAAATCTTAAATATGTTAATTTCTTATCGCATGGTTATTGTCTATTTTTCGACTATAATAGTTCCGTTCCCAAGAGTTCTTGGACTAATTACCCAGTGTCTGTAACGTTTTGAATTACGCAAATCTGTTTAATGCGTTTGTGGTTATATAATTAATGCGTGATAAGTTGACGGATTAACATTTGTTTATCAGTTTTTCATAGCAATTCAATGAAGTAGCGTAATAATCAAATGCTGGGTGGAAAGGCACAATAATTGTTTATTTAGAGTTTACCTCATCCATATCAGATTTCTTTATTGATTGGTATAATAAAAAAATACGAATTAGTTATGATATTGACTATTACATCGTTAACCCGCTTCCACTGATACCGTGTGAGCAGCAACGATGTTATAAGTTTGCGAGAGAGCATGTGAACATTGCCGACATGATTTCAACTTTCTTTTGATTCACTTCACAATGCCGGCGGCCAGTTATTTTTCGCATCTATTGCATTTCCTTCAACGGGAAATCGAACTCCGTGTGAATATTTTAGATGTCCACGATCAATCTTCGTTCTTATTTCATGAAGCAACGAGCCGTGCAAATCGTTCACTTCGTGGTAAGTACGCTTGTTCATAGCAATGTAGTGTTAGATAGATTTATATACACAGCTCGTCGCCTCGGGATATAAGATGTTAAGTATTGTTACCCCAGTAATTTCAGTCTCTAAAGTGCCCCTCAAATTGTTACATAGTTAATTTTCATTCTCTGCTGATATATAACGCTTGCTGGTCATTTTTCGATTTGGGCCATCCGATACTTGGCACGCGGATCCGGACTACGGATGCGGACCCACGGCCTAATAAACACAGCTAAGCTTACATATTACAGAATTACTCTTTAGCGCCAGAAGAAGGAGTTTCGGTGATACCTACTTAGACGGTCACTGGCAACAGAATTTTTTTTTTCTGTCTGGAAATCCTGCATTGGCTACCCTTCTGCTGTCGGAGTTTCTCAATCATCGTATTTGGCCGGAACCACGGGAATGTTTTCACACACTACCGTGGTTCCGACAGCAAGCCTTGATAAGACCACATATCGGTGTGGAGCTACTGCTCTCCACCTCCTATATAAGTACTAAGCGGAAGTACCGCACGCACCACCTCAAGGCCTTTTATGTTTGCTGACAGATTACCCCCTAATCCGCCACCATGGTCTCTGTTGAGTGGGTTGAAAGGCCATGCTGTCCATGCTGAGCAATGCTCTAAAGTATGCTGCGATGTATCCTCTTCGCATTCACAGTGATGACACTCAGTTGTCGGCTCTCTTCTGGCTATGCGGCATATGTACTTACTAAAACACCCATGATCAAAAAGTACCTGCACAAGTCGGAAGGTCAATCGCCCGTGCCGCCACTCATTTAAAAGAGGACGTACACCTTTGACAGTTCCGCTGCCTGCATTAGCGTTAGTTAGCCTTCCCTTTCACTTTATAAAAATTGACTGTCGCAAGGGGAACTTCCGTAACTCCCATTCTCTTGACGAAATTTGCTCTCCTCGGGACTGGAGTTCAGATTTCCCTCGATACATGGATGATAGAGTCTGCCTCCAGGTACCACGGAGGGGATCCCGCCAAAACACATGCCGCTATGTAAGAGATACATCGGTATCCCCGAATAACACCAATAACTATGGCTCTTTGTGGACGTCTCAGATAAGCATTGGTTCGAGATGTTAGAGCGTCCACCCAGATAAGCGCCCCATAAAGAACCATAGACCGCACTACCCCCAAATACAAACGACGGCTATTTGTATCAAGCACATCTAAGTTAGGAAGCAGCCGCTTTAGGGCATTCCGTTCCCATTAACCGTGGGGCCAGACGTGCAAAATGTTTGCGGATGTTGCAGCGGCTATCAAGGATGAGATTCAGGTACTTCATTTTAGACCCAATCTTGATACATGTATCATTGACTACGATGTGACTAATCTGAGGTGGTGCCTTCTTTGGTCCATGGAAGGACAGCGCTTTGTATTTGCCAAACGCAATCTCTAGTTCCAACATTCGTATTTTGCCGACAACATGTGTCACAGAAGCAGTGGCAAGACGGGCAGCCTCCTCATAAGTTTTCCCCCGAGCTGCAACCAGTATATATTACCATCACACCCGAAGATAATTTGTCTCGTAAGACCCAGTCGTACCCAATGTTCCACAGTAATGGTCCTAATACGGAACCCTGCGTAACACCACACGCCATTTTCCTTTGCACACAGTTAGTTACCTTGTTGTCCGTAGAAAAAGATGAATTGCTCAGAGAGTTAATCTGCCAGAATTCGGCGAAGATAGGAAGGTACCTTGAGGAACGTCAATGCCTCATGCAACGCAACGCTAACGCAAGTCCAGGGACTGGCAACAGAAACCCACCAGTGCTGGTTACTTGGCTATAATGCATAGAATAAAATACTCTTTATAAGATATTGACTTTCAGTTTCCGCATAAATCTAGTGGTTGTTTCCGAGTCTGTAACAATATCTGTTTAATAATTTCATTGAGCTTTTACCCTACAGTGCAATTAGATCTTGTTTTCGAATCGTTTTCTTGGAGTTTCGGACTAAAAAGGTTTGATATCAACTTGTTTATTATATTATGAAAATTATATATATTATTTACATTTACGTGTCATATATACTAGTTCCTTGAAACGGTGTTGCTATTTTAAAACGTTATAGTATTTTAACAGTGTATTTTTCCATAATAATAATAATAATAACAAGTATTGTAATACCTATGCCATCCCTGTATTAACGTACTCCTTCGGTGTTATAAAATGGACAAAAACAGACACGGAACAATTAGAACGATTGACACGCATCACACTTACAAAACATAACAACTTACACCCTAAATCCGCAATAGAAAGACTTACTATAAAGCGACAAAATGGAGCACGAGGCCTAATAAATATCCAACACCTTTGGCGAAAACAAATCAATAACCTGAAAACATTCTTTTACACAAAATCTCATACGAATAACATACATAAAACTGTAGTTATGAATGATATTAATTACACATCACTTAATATAAATGAATAAAAAGATACAAACTACTCTCACAACAACGGACCGTAGAAAAAGAAAATTGAAGACTGGAAGAAGAAAGTCCTCCATGGTCGACATCCACATGATCAGGAACAATCTCACATCAATACTCTTGCGTCAAATATGTGGCTTAAAATAGGTAATTTATTTCCAGAAACAGAAGAATTTATAATCGCGATACAAGACCAAATAATCAATACTAAAAACTACAGAAAATATATAATTAAAGATCACTAACGATAAATGCGCGTTAATGTCACACAACATAAAACCATTCAGCACATCACAGGAGCTTGCACAACACTTACACAAATCGATTACACTCACAGACATAACCAGGTTGCAAACATCATTCACCAAAAACTAGCAGTAAAACATAATAGAACAATTCATTACAACAGATCCTATATTACCCTACAAGATAAAATAAATAAGAACACATATTTAATTGACATTTCAGTTCCCAACACACACAACATACAAAAGATATTTGCTGAAAAAATTAGTAAATATGTAGGAGAAAATATGAAGACGAAGTAGCTAGAATCTGGAGACAAGATAAAGTATACGTCGTTTCCATAGTTCTATCCACAACAGGTGTTACACCGCATCATCTTCTCCGCAACCTCAAGTTAATAGACCTACAAGAAACCCAGTACATAACCCTACAAAAAGCTGTAATTTTAAATACTTATAGAATCGTAAGAAAGTTCATGCAAGTAGAAGATCAGTAGACACACAGTTCACATTGCATTTATTTGCCTTGGGCCCGTAAATGCAGTTATTACCAGCCTAAAAGCTGAGAGAAAAAAAACTAACAAGTGTTTATTTTATTTATTTTTTATCGTACACCAATAACAAAAACAAGGAATACATTATAAATAAACAAAAATGTACAATGGGCGGTCTTATTGCTCAAAAAACAATATCTTCTAGACAAGCCATTGAAAAAGAAGACAAACTAAAAGCAGATAATATAACTAGTCTGACCATAAATTCTGTTACATAAAAACTTTTCTTTTTTTCAACTATTTAACTATTTTGAATTTGGAACAAGTGTATTATTTTAAAAACGTTTTTCGACTTTGCGCCATTTCACAAATTTTTTCGTGTTCATTATCAAACTACAATATGGAATGGTGCGTTAAAGAAAATAGGATTGCAGCTATCGCCTTGCACAAAGTGGGTATGGAGTCGACAGACACTTCAAAAGCTTGGTATCAGCCGTATGTTCGTGTATCGTAGTATCAACAGATACACCAATACTTCCTCTGTGGAAGACCAGAAAAGATCGAGGCAGCCGCGTGCTTTTAGAATTACAAAGGCTGTAGATGCTGTTAAAGACAAAATTCGTCAAAACTTCATTAGGAAGCAAAAAATCTTATCGCGAGAAATGAAGACTCTTGCTAGGACTTTGTCGCTTATAAAACAAGACCTGAAGCTCGATGCTCATCGTCGATATACAGGACATGCCCTAAATCAATCTTTACAATTAAAGAGAGTGGACCGATCAAAATGGCTTCTGCCGCGATACGCAGATAAAAGAAATATCCTCTTTACCGATGAAAAAATTTTCACGATTGAAGAACACTACAATAAGTAAGATGATAAAGTGTACGCTCACAGTTCTAAAGAAGCTGCTCAAGTGGTCGAAAAGGTACAACGTGGTCATCATCCTGCATCAGTGATGGTTTGGTGGGGCGTGTCTTATCAAGCAGTCATAAAACTACATTATTTTAAAAAGGAATGAAAACTTCAGTTAAAGTGTATCTAGATACAGTCTTGGATCATGTTGTGAAACCTTTCAGCAATACACTTTTTAAAAATATACCGTAGACTTTCCAGCAGGACTCTGCACTTGGTCACAAGGCACGAACTACTAAAGCCTGGCACAAGGTGGTATCCGACTACCTGGAGCCAGATAAGCCCGTCGGATCATAACTAGACCGGATCAGCTGGGTCGTGGGGAGGTTGGGAACTGCCAACATGGTACTGGGCGGTGATTTGAACGCCCACAACACTTGGTGGGGTAGCTAGTCCGGAGACCAGAGGGGGGCTGATGTTGCGGCCGCGCTCGATGAGCTGGAGCTGCACTTGCTGAACCGGGGGTTTGAGCCCACGTTCGACACCTATCGGGGCGGAAAGCGTTATTCCAGCTGCGTAGATGTTACTGCTTGCTCGACCACTCTGTTCGATCGAGTGGAGGGCTGGCGAGTCGCGGACGGAGTATCTTCGTCGGACCACAGGGCGATCCTGTTCGAGTTGAATCTCGTGAGGTCCGTCGGCACGGACATTAGGTGTTCCACGCGGAAGTACACTACCCATAGGGCAGACTGGGGCGAGTTCAAACGAACTTTCGCCCAGTTGCTAGCAGACCGCTGTCTGACGCCCGCAGAGGTGACCGAGGTCACCGATAAGGGGGCGTTGGACAGCGAAGGCGGATTGACAGCCACTTGAGTTTGTTGCGAAATTCAGAGGTGATCATATCTGCAGAGCCCAGAAATGAATCGTATACACAAATTTTGAATACGTTCAAGCTTATCAAGCTGCGCTTCAGTTGAGTCAAGTTAGCAAACATCGGCATAGCCGAGAATAGGCAGAAGAAGGGAATTATATTGATCACATTTAAGAATTGATTGCGTAAATAAATTACTTTAAAATTTAACACAAGTAGGTGAGAAATAAAGGCTTAATTCATTTATAAGGGAATGTACAAATGTTTAAACTGTTGCGTATGTTAAACAAGGAAATAGAAAGTAAATGCATCAAGTTGTGTAAATAAGTCCTCGAATTTTGTTTTTTTAAAGTGTAATTAAATTTTTCCAGTACCGGATGCATATTTGCATACATAATAATCCAATGTGCGAAATGAATATTTAAATATTCGGCATGCTATTTTTTATTCCACTGAATATATTTCTTGATACCTCATTATATCACCCATATACTTTTTGGAAAAATAAAGTTATCGATCCAAAAATAAACTATAAAAACTTCAAAGCCCGGGCCGTCAAAGAGAAGGTCCCGCGAGCGTACGCTAGGGGTGTCGCGACAATAATCAAAAAAAGTCGGTAAAACAAATTGAAATTCTTAAAACTCCGTATTAGGCTATGGTTTTTGAAAGAAAATTACATGAAGCCGTAGACGAATTTACAATGCATGACACCTAGTAATTCAGCATGTATAATGAATGTTAACTAAGCATCTCATAAACAAAGGAAATAATGAAAATTTCATCTGTACAGTTTCATTTACCATTCTATTTTCTTTTATCCAAGTCACTTTAAAACGTTCAGTGCTTTATGAGACCTAAAGGATACGAGTCTTTCAGTTGGTGCGGCGTCAAAAATCTTGTTCACTCATTATATGCAAAGAAGCCGTAATTTTTTTATTTCTATGTGCCTCTCAGAGACAAATATATATATATATATGATTCCTGCTTTTAGTAAAATTCAATAGTTCCAAAGGCATAGCGATTAGGGCCAATTCATTATCATCATTAGGTGCCCTCTGCAAAACTACAGTTTGGCGATCAGACTGAGAAAACCAATTTGATCTTAAGCTATTCTTTTTAATTTCTTTTTATCGTCAAACCATTATCTCCGCTATCTACCAGCACGTTCTTCTGAAATTTTAATTAAAAGCTCTAATTAAGGTCTCTAACGTATTAGCTTTTTATACAAGTGGCAAACTGATTTGCGGCCGGCCTGGTATTGTGCGGTAACCGTAGCCTATAACCATCAGTAACATGAGAGGAACTACTAGTGTATTGCCGATGCTGCTGGTTGTAATTTCCCTAAAAATGGCCCCGCAGTAAACGTGTTAAGGCTACCTGTGGCGGAAAATATTTTTCATCCACAAAGGTGCCATGACAAAAAAATTTGGGAACCAGTGCTATAAAGTATAGTGTGCGCGCGTGTGTGTTGCTTCTATGAACTACCTACAACGAAATATGGAACAATATTTTTAAAATTGATGGGTTTTTAAATATGAATTCTGTTATGAGGCTTTGAGGTTTTGTAAAACGATGCTGCAGTTTTTTTTTTAATAAACGTCAATGGATGTTATTCGTATTATATTATTTATATATATCGTATTATTAAAAACATAGCTGACCATAAAGTAGAAAGGTTGAATTTTAATTTGCGTAATTTTTCATTTCATGCTCTCTCAATTCAGTTTATAAAATAATTGCAAATAGTTATATAATTATGTGTGATTATTTCATGCATCTTAAATAAACACTCAAGGATTAGAAAAAAAAAATCACTCACCTATTGTACCGGGGAACCAAGCACATAGCGGGTTTCTCTGCAAATCCGTACTGCTGTTGCCGACCCGGATTTCTAGATCTTGAAGTGGTTGGTGACCTGTTGCAAAAGGCATTAATTATTTTACGATGATAGCATTGTGATTACAATATTATTAATAAAAAGTTAGAAAATAATTTTAATGTACCGTTGCAATAGGGAAAGTCTAATAAATTATTAGTTCTTGATGCATTTTGCCATTGTTACACTTCAAGTAGAAATACTGCTTACTCGTAATTTATTTCTGAGAAACACAATGAACGTAGACAAAACAGTACTTCCAATAATAAGCGTTAGAAAGTGTTTTCGTTTAATTAATTACTACTGTCTATAGATAAAATATTTTTTAAACAATTTTAAGAACATCTTAATAAATTTAATAATATCACCTGGCGAGTAATAGGAACTAATCAACGGTATGCGCCTTCAAAATTAATTAAATAAAATCAAATGCGAGGTTAGATTATAGATTTCTTTCACAAAATTACTTCCTCTAAAGTAAATGATATCTACTTTAAGGGGCTTCCTTCAACCACTATGCGTCGTGTACTGCCGGATCAATATAGAAATATTAACTTACTTGGAAAAGTAATACCATGTTGCAATTTCTTGTAGAAATAAAAATTAATCTTTAGCTAATACCTTTGAGAATAAAATTGAGTTGAAACCTTATTTTTAATACGAAAAATTTTTAAGCGAACCCTCTATACTCATACGCTTGCCAGGGATACAGTGGCTGGAAACGTGCAAATAATGTGAAGTATAATTTGCTTATATAACTAAATATTTACATTAGTAACTCTCGACACATATAGAGAAATGTTAACGTATTTAATAAATACCAGTTCGCGGTTTGTGTATATGTGCATGTATGTGATTGTCGGTGAATTAGAACGGGCTGTGAAAGCGTCATTATAAAGTGATTGGTTTTGCAAGCGCGTTACCTACACGTCATGTGTACGGTCAGCTCTATTGCACACGCTTGCGACACGAGATTGCCCCGCGGACTGTGACGGTGATACCACTTGCTTTTATTGCAACGATAATATATCGTACCTAAATAAACAAACCCGTCGACTCTAGGGTACCAACTAAAAACAATTAATTGCTTATTTCCATTCTTGTTTTACCACTAACATTTTCATTAAATCGCTCCATAGAGAATCTATAATTATTATTGTTGAAGCGATTAATGTAATGTTAACTCTTTTATAATCATACTAGATATCCCCTCGTAACTCTTCGGTTTGAACTACCATCCCATCCATAAGATAAAAATGGAGATATTTCTTATATTTATAACGTTTATGCGACATTGGAAATGGTTATGATTCAAACTCTCTCTGCCATATGTTGACACCCGGTATACAGCAATGCTATAAAGGCAGCAGATTTACAAGAAGATGGCAGATAGGTAAACAAAAATAAAAGCAGCCGGTTTTATATTACTTGGACTAAACGGACAAAATCTTTTTAATTCTTTCTTGATAAAAGTGTTGCAAAAAAATTTACATGAGTTCAGACCCGTTGTTTTGATATTACGAACTGAAACTTGTATGTTATTTATTTCTGCACATAAAAAAGAATTGTACCATGGAGAGATTGCTGCACATGAAAATAAAAATGTAAAGCACGATTTCCGTTCAAGAATACGCTGAAGGGTTTTAATGAACTGAAGTGGTGAAATGGTATGAATATTCTCTTTCACTTAAAACCCTTCTTTCTAAATATTTCAATACGTGCTTGCAGATTGCTTGAGTTGTGTGCAACGAGGAGTGTGATCGATACCAATCGCAAGTGTAACAGGAAAATTTGCTTCTATAACCAAAGTTTAGTAGGTCTTCTATTCATTGCTTCCTTTGTGATTTTCCCGTCGTTTATGATGACCACGCGTAGCTTTATAACTTGTATTTTTATTGGTAAAGTTACCTCTAATATGCTCGAATAAATTTTAATTAAAAAATATTCCCTTCTAAAAGTAGAAAAACAGAAATGTTTAATACACGTTGCCTTTATGTACATTTCATCTTGTACATTAATAATATCTTGTACTTCAACGCCTTTCATATTTTTTTAATCACAAAAAAATAAGAGTTAGTATTATGATTGGTAATAAAATTAAAATGTAACAATGGACATATGGCCTTTTAGTGGTTTTGAGATTGATTGAGAGAGAGAATTCTGTACAAAATTTTTGGCGGTATGGAAACCATTTACAGAGTATATAATATATAGGTTATTTTTATATCTAGATTATATGTAAATATGTATAAATCTATAGTATAAGTTGATAACAGTGGTCAAATATTAGATCTTATTTATTAGGGCGTACATAAAAGGGATGCATTTTTACATATATCCATAAACTATCTGCAATAAAATATATAGCTCAGATATTTTACAAGTATAACTTGCATAATTTTATAAAAATTTTATATGAAATTAGCGTATAATTATAGCTCAGTGAAGTAGTGACTTGAAGACAATTTTTACAGGTGTCAGCTCTTTGATGTTGGAGACCGTTTAGGTGAGTGGTACCACCGCAGCGCCTATTTCTATATTACCGCAAACATTACTGTGTTCCGGTTTGTAGCTAGTGTAATTACTGGGGTAACAAGACTACATATCTTATGTCTCAGGCGACGAGCGCAATGTAAGCAGTGTGTGTCTTCCTAACTAGCGCCACATTGTTATGGGCAGACGTATCACTTTCCACCAGGTGAACGCTCCGCACGTCTCATCGCTTTATTGTATAAAAAAAGTGTATTATCTATGGGAGATGCATTGTGTCATCGTCATCGTTAGTAGGCTACAGCAATTCTCTATCCAGCTGATATGATACGATATGAATGAATGAAGTGATTTTTTTTGTTTTTATCAAGTATCCTCCTTGTGTTTTGGGTCAGAGCCTTTACATTTACCATCAGATTTTTATTTACTTATTTCCAATTCATTCCCATCTTGCTTTCATTGTATCTTTTATACTCCGCTCTTCTTTGACACTTCTTTTCTCTATCTTTCTGCATCCTACTTCCTTCTTTAATGCTTCCGGTAAAAAAAAGCCCTTTTAAGAAACCAAAATAAGAGTTTTCGGAAACATGCGACATCAGTCACCCAACATTTGACCAGAGTGGCGGAAGAACGGTCTAGACCCTCTACTTGTTCCCAATTGTGGAAACGTTAAATAGCCTGGTAAAAGTTAACAATAATAAGTTACTGAAAAAAGAAAACATCCAATTCGATAAAAATGCTATTGTTTAACACTTTCAAGTGTTGTTGGTGTATTCTTGTATATACAGTACAGTATAAACAGTGTTACGTAAATTTGTGTTTAAGCCTTCCGGTAAGCTCGGCTCCAGTGTAGAGGAGAACCAGCGTATAATATAATGGACAATGTAGCAACAATACTGTGTAGAGTAAAATATTTTATATCTAATAATACTTTTTTATATATTAAATAATGTTTTGTAACTCTAAAGTTCACACTTAGGAACATTTTTGAGTTGTTATAATGAATAATAATATTAAAAATATCATCACAAATGATCTGTCTGTTAATAGTAAATAGTGAGATATCTTAACTATAATTAAATAAAAATAATGTTTTAATTAATTTAAGATTGTCGATATATTTAATTTTTTGGACATTGATATTCTTTGAAATCAAAGGACATTAATGTCCAAAGAAACCGTCCTTATTATGTTATAAAATTTTTTATTAACAATATTATTTGATCACTTACCACAGCAACCCCTGGTAGTAACACGTACTACTTTGACAGCGTAATGTCTAAGCAAGTCCACCTGCCACCAAGGCGAAGCTTCGCGTTGTGTCTCCGTGCATCTCTTGCCATCATGTTCCGTCGTCTTCTCACCATCGTTGCCGTTAGCCGCTGCACCTCCCCGAACGGTAGTAGATTGATTAGCCGGTTTTCGGAAGGCGACGTTCGTACCTGTTTGATAAAGTTCTGTAGTAATATACAATTTTGGTTGATTAAAACACGATGCGTGGGAGCGACGATTATCGCAAGGCTGACAAGAACTGAATACGATCGAAGATGAGGATAAATGATGTTCTGTAAGGCGTTTACTCAACGATGGACTGGTGAAAATTGTTGATGACGATTATCAAATACTGGATCAGTATATTTCGCGTTGCTATAAAATTTAATAGTTATATATAAATATATATTTTACCACAAAATGGCGGTTCCGCCGTCCAGTCGCCTCTTAAAGTGCACTCCCTTTGATGCGCTCCGAACAATTCGTAACCATCGTCGCATTCGTAGGTAGCTGTCATACCGGGGGTGATATCATTGTCGCCCGACAGTGTTACCCTTGCGTTAGGGGGCACCGCTGGGTGACCGCAGTGTCTGTCACCTGAAAAACATTTTTAATTATTAATAACATTGTAGTTACATTGTGTGATGAAACGCGACACGTGATACTCAACCTTTGTTTAGTTTCTGTATGGTTTTAAAAGCATGTCAGTTATACTATTCTGAACAAAAGATAAAAGGTTAAGCTATAGAGCACAACTAAAGATCTTTGATAATCTGTTTTTGTGCAATGTGTTTATATAAATGATGGGTAGGCAGGAGAGAAATAAAATAAACGAGACGAGTGATATATTCTCTTACAATGGAGCAAATAACTTGATGAGGTAGTTTTAATGTAATAATAACAATAGCCTCGCGAAACATTCATAGTAGGAAGCCATTTCTTTGTTAAGGGTTCGTTGCCAATGAAATCTGATGTAATGTTTGGGATGATCGAGCGTGATCGATTAAATTACTATTGCGTTTTCGCTATATCAATTACTTATTGTTTTATTGCAGTTGCGCATGTTAATAGCTTTACGATATTGTAATAATTGTAACGCATCGCGCCGGCCGTTGCGACAGGAACACGCTTGAAGAAAGTGCGCTTATGTAACGCGCCAAATTGCGCCAAAATGAGTGCGCCGGCGTATCACCATTTCCGATGTTTTATGCATGCGTGCTGTATGAAAATTTCCTATTGAATACAGAGTGATGGCAATATCGGTACAGTTTAGAATTTTAGATTTCATGACTTCCATTTTTCATCAGGCAGTGACTGGACGTGGGCTATGCTTGGCGCTCGGATAAATTTCATAATGACCGTTTGGTCGTTGAAAGTGGGCTATACCTACATAGAGTTCATATAGATTACACAATGATAGCGTTGTCGTCGAAATTCAATATTATTAAACAAGTTTCCTTTGATGACGGCATTTTATTATATTTACTTTTACGGTAGCGTCGGAGGTCCATCGTATTATTGTTACAGCCACGTGAATCGAGTAGATTGTATTTTTAACTGAATATATTGAATATGTGGCCTTCGTTCGCAACATATGAAAAATGCATTGAAAGAACAAATAATTTTATGGAGCTTTTATGTTATTCTTCACACAAACACAACACATACATACCAAGTAAAATATTTGTTATTTAAAACAGTATGTCTCATCTAGTCTCATATATCCTATTAATGTTAAACATGAACATTTAATTATAATGACTAAGAGTGCACTTCTTCGAACTTGGAAATTTATCTTTCTATTAGTTTGTTTCATGTATAAAATTTTCTTGAAACGAACGTTTCCAATTGCACAAACTTAAACATGAGAAACAGTAATTTACTGATGAAAACATTGTAAATATCAATATTTTTATAAGTAGAGTATTTCTGGAGTTTCTATTTAATTACAAGGTACCTTTTTGATTTACTTAGTATTAAATATTTAATATGTCAAATAACAGTAACATACTGTCAGTCGTTCTAAAAGTAAACATAAATGATAGTATTACTCTATATAAGCAATTTAGTATTTAACTTTTAAATATTTAATTATTGTTTTCATAGAAATTAATGTTAAGATGTAGAACATTAAAAATTAATTACATCAGTAGTAAGAAAATAGAACCAAATAGTGAATGAAAATATAACTGTTTTTCGGTTTGAAAGGGGGGTGTAGGTATTAATTAAGGATCAGATGAGACTTGACATCTTATATTTCAGAGCGACGAGTATAGCGTGGTGCATATCATCCTAACTAGCGCCCCGTTGTTATGGCCAGACGTATCACTTACCATAAGGTGAACGTTTCGGTAAAGTTGTCGAAAAAATAATTAATTATATTTTTATTTCTATACATCAACAATATAATAAAATATAATAGCGATGGTGCTTAGGCAGTTTTATTAATTAAAAACATAGCAAAGTAATTGACAATTAGGCTATATGTGTATCATTTCAAAAGTCCACTGCTGAACATTGGTCTTCCCAATATTGAGGGTAATTGTCGTACTCGTCATGCGTGTCATAAGGGTTGAAGTGTATGTTGGTATAGGTTACAGATACGTATACATATACAGATATTTAATCTTAGCTATTCAAATTATTATTTTAAAAGTTCATATCTTTTATCTAAATAACGTTAGACCAAGTAACGCCAACGTTTGTCGCACAGGATGAGGACAGAACAATAGCAGCATACACAATTGAGTTTATTTATTTATGTAAAACCTTATTGGCTTCCTAAAAAATTCAAAAAGACGGATTTAGTGCCACATAGCATTCTTTCTTTATCTGCTATAGGATTTAGCAGAGAAGAAAAGTTCGGGTGCTATATCAAATAAACATAAAAAGGTAGACATAATAAATGGTGTATTCATTTATATTTTATTTAAATCGCAATGAATATAGTGCATACCGTGTGATTAATACATATACTCAAATGAGCTCAGAAAATTAAAGAGAAGAAAGATGTTATATATTTACGATGCTGTGTCCAAATTATGTATGTCTCTAACTGATCGGCGCTTGCGGCAATCTATATTGAAGGACAGTCTGACATTTTGATCGACTTGATTAAACCGGACGTTGGGTAACATATACAAGGTTTAATATTTAACTGTAGTAGCTATTATGAAACGAGTACTTTAATAATTCATCCATGATGGAATAATATTCTTTCGATATTCCAGAAAAGTTGCGTTCTATAAATAAAAATCTTGCACTCGGCGGATTAGATTCAATAAATCCTTTGCTAATCTTTCTTACGGCACTGGGGTAAAATAGTGAAATATTTCCAAAGGTCAAATATTCATGGCGAGGGGTTTCAATCACAGATCGAAGACTCTCAAATATAGGTCGGTGTCAGAATATTGATATTGATATTTGGTTAATTAACCATTTGTGAAATGTCCTCCAATGTATAATTAATGTTATAATTTGGAAATTAAATATTTTGAAATTTGATTACATAGATAATTGTAAACAATTACTTCTTTACTATCGTATATAACTTTCTATATGACCGTAACCTATTTGATGTGTTTGCCTTTCAGATTTATGTTTTTTTTTTTAAAATGTCTGTATTAACAGCGTAGTAGTTGAAGTTTCATATAACTTTGTTGTTACAGATAAAGAGAGAGAGACGAGCTAAACGTAGAACGGAACATAAAAAAAAACATTAAAATAAATAAAACCATTCCACAATATATTCAAGATGCGTATGATGTACCAATTGCGGCTGAATTCGGTCTGATTACGTACAGGCGTCGATTTCGGAATATGGAGCATTTTAGTATACGTAACAAGTACTTATCAACATTCAAAACCTGTGTTATTTTAAGTGATTTTTTTTTTTATAATCGAAGTATCATTTCCATATACGCTACGCATATTGACTAAGATAGGAAAGTTTTTTAGCGCTTAACTTTCGATTAATACCTTTAGGTCGATTTTGGTGTAAAGAAGATAATCCTAAATTTTCTTCTACAATATTTAGTGTAGATTTATGAACAGATAATTGTTTGAAAGATAACATTGAATATAATAAGACATTTATTTTGCTTTTGTTAATGTTCTGTTGAAAGATTATTTCCTCCGGTTCCATTTTTTATATCAATGAAATTTAAAGTTAAGCCTTACTTTTTGGATTTTTTAAATCCTTATCTTTTTAGCATTATTTAATTTACTAAAATGACCATAATAAGAAAAATTAAGAAACAACAGAATTAATATAAGAAGAAAACCTAGCACGGGAATCTAGCACATTTCCATAAAGAAAATATTTAAGTATTGTTATTTATAGCAAATGTACAACATTTATAATTTATGAAACATTTGTATTAACTTGATGTAACCAGTTAATACGGGAATTAATTTATTTGTGCTCAAATTTGCTAAATCAACGAAACTATTATCACGAATTCAGCGAATTGTATATAATAATGAAAATAAGATAATAGTAATAATATTAAACCTCTCTTCCAAAGCTTGTAAAGCAGACAGAAATAAACTATAATGATTTATTGTGTAATCAAGTTATAACTAGAGCGTCATATCAACTAGTCTCGTGTGTTTGAATTAATTTGGCAAAACAAATGTGATTCGAGAGGCCAAAATTAAAATCACTTTTGACATATTTTGATACACCATTCATTAGACCACAACAATCTAAATATCTATTATCTGCAAAGTGTAATAACTATTAAATATTGATTAGATGCCATAAACAAAACTTGATAATCAATTATTACATTTCTAAATCTACACCAATCAATAGGTAAACTGTAATAAAATGCTTTCATTTATTATTAAACTTTAACGTCTAAAAAACCTATTTCGAAAGTACAGATTTGTCTTCGTTTTATTAACTTAAATTTAAAGCCTTAAATTCCTTTTAATGTACCTATAATACGTTTCAAATGAAAATAATAACAACAATGTTATAAAAAAAAAATTATAGCATATAAGCAAGTATTCCAACGACATGGTAAAATAATTTAATGTAAAAAGCTTGGTAGAAGCTTTTAGTGAAATATAATGCAGTATTGGTTAATTATAAAACAGTATTTCCCAGGATGTACTCGTAAACAGATTTATCTTGAGCGAACTGATTTAATAATTTTGTATTCACCCGTTGATGTAGTAACCTTGCTTATTTTAAAACCACTTGCATTAATATTAATGTATGTATATCAATATCGTTGTATTGTAAAAATAAAACAAACAATGTCAAGTTTAACAATTAAAGAGAATTCTATAATATAATAGAGTGAAAATTATTGCGTTTTATTAAATAGTTCAAGAAGCTTTTCTACTTCGAGTGACATTTCACAACAAGCGGTGCATACTCTAGCTCCCTTTAATAGTAATCTAAGTTGATAAGTTTATTTCAAAGTATAGATGACGGTTTGTATACTCGACAAGAAATGTTTGTGAGCGTCCTTGGTTACAATCGCTCAATATATTAATAGTGTTGCATAGATAAACTTATATTATAATTTAAATATCCGCACACATATTATAATTATATGTTTGAAGTAAGACTGCGCTCTACACAGCCTTTTGCAGTGGTGAAGCCGCTGAGATAGCGTGCTCAGATCTCGAGGTCGGATAACTAGTCGCGTTCGTACTGAAGTTATTAAGGCGTTAGTTATTTATTTAAGAATTCATCGGCTTGTGAATGTTGGGATTTATTAAATTTTCCTCCATTGCAATATGCGAAATTGGTCTCTCTTAAATATTATTTTTAAATTATTCATGTTAAACTCAGTACGGGTTGTAAATCACGCATCCGGCTTGTTTATCTTGGCAATCATTATTGTATTATGTATAGGTTATATAGCAAACAGATTTTCGCATTTATTACTGCTAATATAACCTTCAATATGAAATTAGTACAACTTTATATAATTTAATCTATACGCGGGTAAAATCCATCAAGCAGAATTATAACTCGCCTAAATATACATTCTATGCGTGGTACTCTCCAATGATGCTGCAGCTATTGAACAAATATTTTGTTAGGAGGTCCATGTTAATATCTATTTCAATGTCTATAATTGGAGCCTAACAATGTGCTTACATTGAAATGAAATAGTAATTGTTGGTATCGGGGAAAATGGTATAATGTACACAATTTATGTACTATCAACTAGTCTGTTTATTAAACGTATTTAATTTAATTTCTCAAGGTCATATTGTGGTAAAATATTTGAAATTTACTATTTTGTAATACTCAGAACCGACCAGCAGAGGATGGATGATACTATAATAATGTTTAAGTTTATTGAATAAATGAAAAACCTAAAGAAGTCATTACAAAAAGTAAGTGAACTTGTAATGATTTCTTTTTATTATATAGTACGAATTAATATTTGAACACAAAGAATATGAACAGAGTCGTGCTAAGCTTTTGGTGCAACTCGCTACTGGATGGAGTGGAAGCGTGTGGGGGCTTTAATACCGTTTAAGTATAACAATGATCGTTTTACACGGTGACAGTTCGTGTATGAAACATTTACGTAGTGAAACTGTTTGCAGAGTTCAGATAGTATGATAGTTGAGATACATAACACAAAATGTGAGTATTAAACAGTTTGATTCAGAGATATTGTTTTAAATGTTATTCCTTGACGCCCAGATTTTTCACTCCAGTTCTATACCATTAAACCAATCCATCACGCGGTATGCGTAATACGGAAAGTTATTTTTCTTTAGCAATTTATTATTAATTGCCAACAAAAGATTATCAGCCGGGAAATGTGTACTGCTGGGCATAGGCCTCTCTCAAGGATCTCCACGTCGTTCAATTCTGCGCGACTTTCGACACAATAAATTTTTGAAATCTTCATATTTCGTAATAATTATAATTTTATAATAAATCATTATATTATATTGCTGGACAAAGTTCTGCGAGCTTTTTTTATTAGATTATATAAAATAAGGTCACGAAGGTTTAAGACACAACCACGACTAACGTTATGGTTAAGACAAACGTCGTCCGGATTTACTGCAGTACTCGCGGGTACCCACGAGTACTGCTCCAATCATTGTGGCAGCACTGCCGCAATGATTGGAGACGTCCGAATAACATATGCCATGGAGTCGTTATGAAGGCAAAAAAGAATCCCTCATTCCACATGAGAGCAGAAGCCTGGACGAGATCGAGGAACATTATTCATAAGAAAGGCGAGACGCCACGACAGCATCGTTTCCGTGCGAGATGTGCCGTTTCTCGGTTTTGTTCAGCTGTTTCCTTTTGTACCTTTGCGGTATCACAAAAGGAGGCTACGGCCCTTCGCAGTTCCACTGTACATAACCTAGCACAGTAAGGAGGACACCGGACGGGCTCGAGTGATTTCTTATGCCGTCCGAGATGCCGTCAGTTAACGGTCTCTGATTGTTCTAAACACAAAAACCTATAGAAGGCGACGTGCGTGTCCTCATTTCGGCGATGACACCGGCTCTACGTACCGGTGTGTGTTGATAACAGAAGCGGAATTTTTTCGCATGGTTTTATTTTATTTATTTAATGTTTAATCTTAAACTAAGGATTCAAAGAAAATCAGAAACATATAATTTCTTTTACATTTGTACTAAATATATTTATTATTTATTGTATACGCACTAGAAGATAATATATAAATAGATAAATGAGAGAAAAAGGCTCAACTGCGAACACCGACATATATAAATACAATTTATTGAGAACAAACTAATACGTAGAAACGTTGAAAAAGAGTTACACATAGTCCAGGGGGTAAGGTTTAAATCGATCAAAGCTCCACAAAGGTCGAGTGCGGCTTGGAATGTTTTAGTCGCAACTGTCAGGAGTAACCTTTCGTCAAATTAACGGCTTTTATTATAGTGTTGTCTTGTTAAAACTTGCTTGTTATTTACTTTGTCAAAACTTATTATTTAATCATAATATGTATGTAAATAAAGATATAATAAATGTTGTAATTTGAATGCTAATAAACGGAGGGACCACTACTGTATCATTTTATTTAACTTTGAGAGTCAGCCTAATTAATGCTGGATTGCTTTGGCTTCGATTCATTTTGAATGTTTTTGTAGCGCAATTAATTTCATTGTGAATTATGTCGTTTGCACAGGTCCGAGTGGTATTTATCTTCATGAAATGTGTGGCTATGTCTATATAGAACACAATGCTCATTGTCATATAAATGTAGAAAAGTCTCAAGTGAAGGTTTTTTATATAATATTACTTGTAATCTACATGTTTAAAGTTGTATTTGTAAATATTTTTAATCAAAAAACATAAAAAAAATAACGAATTTTGAATTGACTCTATCAATGATTGTAATACTATTCAATTGCAACTGAAGTGTCGGTTAACGTTACAAACGAGGTATTCGCCTTCGCTCTTATATTGCACCAGCTCGTTTGTTGGTCAAGAATGTTGTAGAAGGCATCGGCATTAACTACTTACAAGGCTAAGTAACAACCAATTTCGCAGTCTTTTCAAACATAACTAATTATAAGTTTACTGTTTCGACACTTTCACCAGATTTTCAATATTTCACCCGTCTATAATCTTAGTCATTTTCTGTGAAAAATATACCTGTGTTATAAGGTACTTTTTATAAGGTTATTTTAGCGGCACTCTATACTTTAACCAAATACAGCAATAAAAAAGATCAGAAATCATTCACCATATTAAGAAATAACAGTTGTATAATTGTGGGAAACTGTGAACAATGGAGATGTATTTTAAGTACCGGTTGTCCTTGGCGGCGCAACATACTATGAATTCTGCATATTTCATAATCTTGACATGTCGGTAGCTGTATTTTATTAATTGCTTTTAATTATTTTGAATAAAAAAGAACTGTACAATTAGATGAATTAGGTCACCATTCTTTAGATTTATGCAATCATCCCGCCCTATTCGTTAAACTAAAAATAGAAACAACATCTCCTCATATGGGAATCCTCCGCAAGTTTGTACTAATTTACACTGTGGTATATTAATTAACAGCATTTATTCTCTGCTTCATATTATAGAATTATTTCTAGCGTTTTTATTGTTTTTTTATACAAAATTACGAAAAACTAACATTTTGTTGTTGAGAGAAATTTATTATAATATATCCGATATATAACCTTTGCAATTTTATTGCTGTTAAAAAATAATTACTTTTAACATATGGAATATTATATTTTATAAAAGATTTTTTTTAAAAGAGTTTGGTCTCACATTGGCGGCATGGTCTACAGATGTCGTCGGCTATCCTTAGCTTGATTTATTGACCACTTGTGCCATATGACCCTAAGATTTTTTGTGTATTTTTATGACAGGAAGAACGCTATGATAGATCAGAGCTGTTGTCGTCAAAAAAATTTTTGTGTAGTCTGTGCTATTGAAAACATATTTTTTTTTAGAATTTGTTTAATTACAATAATTATTTTTTAAGTTATATTAGTAAAATATTGTTGTTTATTTCTAGATAATCGCTATTATTATTATTATTGATGTTAAATATTTAGTCCTGCAGAAGACTTGGGCTAGGTAAGTGTATGAGATTAAATTTACTTTACTTAAAATATATTCAAAAGAGTCCCGCTGCGAGCAAATAATATGAAAATGTTGTAAAATCTTTTGTTACACAACGCCGACCGTGCCACTTCATCTGTATGTAATGCACCGTTCCCGAGTCGTTGAGAAAGTTTCACCGACAATAGCGTTAATACTTAATATTAGGAGTTTTTAAATCATAGATAAACTCTGTATTGTAACCTTGAACGGATTCCTTCAAACTACCTTTTGACAGTCAGTTTGAGAAGACAAATCTTCTACTACTCCTCTGAACTGATGCTATTTAAATCCGACTCACTCCTTTTTATCGTTATGCAATTATCTATGTGGTCAACTAATAGCAAGTTTTCCGGAAATTATGTCCTTCAAGAACAACCTTGAGAATTTATAAAGTGTTCCTCTTTGCTATTGTCCAACAAATGCAAAATTTCTTTGCATAACCTTTTACATACTTCGTAAAAGCTAACATCTATTTTGTGCTAATATTAATACGGAACAATCTTTGTTTTCAAATATATATATAGGATGGCGCAAAAGTAATCCTTCTGATGTTTTTTGGCTGTAATTTAAAAAAAAATATGAAAAACTATGATGCTTCTTGTTGATTATTTTTATTTGGTCTTTTAATTTTTTTACATCAAGGCAAAATTTATAGCATTTTCTGATAGGAGGATTACTTTTGCGCCACCCTATATTACACTTTCAGTATTAATCTTAAAAAAAAAAACAAAATACTTTTGTTAAATAATTACTATGTGGGCATATATATGTCTATAGTGCGCTCCAATTCTCTGTCTACTCCTATTCTGTTGTATTTTTAAAACTAATTAGTATTGTCAATACGTAAATATAATTTTACTTGATGTCTTCTTTTATGAACATAGAGTTATTAAATGATTTTATAAACTCAGAATTTCCATAAAAATTTATCCTTGAAGGTAATAGAATGTCATGGCAAGAAGTAAATTCGCTCATATTTAGTATGATAAAATATTTTTTTCATTAAAATTTTTTTATTCGCTTTCTGGTTTATCACAAGGTTAAAGGATTTAGAAACTTTGACAGAATTGTGAAGCTTTTTTAATTAACTTTGTAAGTTTTAATAGTGAATATTGTAAATTTCCATTGCACTCGCAGATTTTAGCAAACTTTTAGATAAGCAGCTTCAGGTTGAATGAAGTTTTAAAGCTGCTAAAATTGACTTTGTTCTGTAACGTTTGAACAGAAACGTGCCAATTTGTGGACCGGATTGTTTTAGTTTTAATTTTTTTATGTTTACGTTTGAAATTGTTTTTTTTGTAAATAAATGAACAGAGAAGAAAAAGTTTTATCTTCTACCGCGTGTTCGTGAACCTAGTTCCTGGCTTCAGTTGTAACAGTTAACTATAATCTATTGATTAAGGATTTCGACGGCAGTTCACAGGTTGCTATTTGCGGAACTGAATTAGATTGATTAATTGAATGTTAAATGCAACTAAATATTTGCGTTATGAATTAGTAAATTTTTTTTATACACTCTTGCAAAAAACAAATATACAAAACCGGCGTTATTACAATATAACAAACTTAGGTAGAGAATGAAAACGGATCGGTTGCAACATATGTGCCCCACGCCTTACGAATATCGTGACAAATTGGTATGTTTAAAAACCTTCTAAGAAACCCATTGTTTTTGTTTATTATACACTCTTTGGAACATGAGATAAATATACCTTTTCTTTTAGCTCTTGCCATGTGCAAAAGGACAGCGGTCACCAAGTTAGTGGTTCGCCGGAAGATGCATTGGAAATTAAATACAATTCATAACAATACATTTTATTATGAACACATACGTATACATACAGAAAGTTGGAGTTTGAGTATACAATGGTGTCAGCCAATTGTGACCAGCTCTTCGATGACGTAGCTTTCTGTGTAGAAATCGACCACACAATTATGGTTTATATACAAAGCTTTCATAATTTGGTTACAATTAATATTGTCATTTTATTTACTAGTTACATTTTATGTTTTGCTCTGTAGTCTTGGGCTATTAAAAATAGAACTAAAGTGGGTCATGTCTGTTGTACACGGCGACTAAAAGAATATTCAGGTTCGTGGGCGTTGGAGGGAAGGGAAGAGTTCATTTTCCGCTAAGCGAGCCTGGGACGTCGAGAAGTACGAGATGTTCTAGTACTTGTACCAAAGCGATGGTGCCGAGGAGGGCTACACCCCACCCAGGAACGTGCTTTAAGCGTAGTGGCGGAAGGCACTGGTGCTTTCCGTAGAAGATTCCGGGGCCTCCTGCAACGCACTGAGGATGACCACCCAGGTGATTTTAGTGAGTAAAATTCCCATATAAGTTTGTTTTCCGCCAGAAGCAGGGTATCTCTTTAGAAGGCTTCCTCTCTGATAACAAAAAAGGTGCATTTCATGTGTTCTTAGATCCCTTCTTCAAAATGAAGTTTGGCAGTCAGATCGAGTAAAATAACTGCTAAACTTCAGTTGGTCTTCATATACTCATATAAAAATATTTAACATTTGTAAATGCCATTAAAGGTCAACGAGATTTAAATTACAAATTTACTGGCCCCAGGGGTCTGAACAGTTCGGCGACCTCTGCAAAAGGATATAGTGCAATATTCTGATGTTGTTACGTTTGCATCATCGTACTTTTGGCATAATTTAACAAATGAAGTATTACAAAATGTAATGTACTAATTAACGAATAGAATACAAATAAATATTTTGTACCTATACGAAATACACTTTATCCTTTAATGAATAGTGGATTGTTGTGGCTTACCGATGATGATAATGCAATGCATCGCACCTAGATAATAAACTTTTTTTTCATACAATGAAGCGATAAGACTAGCAGAACGTTCACCTGATGGTAAGCGATCCGCTCGCCTATAACAACGTGACTCTCGTTAGGACAATATACATAACACCATATTGTGCTCATCGCCTTGAGACATAAGATGTTGAGTTTCGTTACCCCAGTAATTTCACTACAACCCCTTCAATCCGGAAGACAGTAATGTTTGCACACTACTGCTTGGCGGCAGAAATAGAAGCTGCGGTGTTACCTACCTAGACGGTCTCCGGTAAGCCACTCAGCACCAGTAAGCCACCACATTTCGAAAGCCTTAGCCGATATTTTTTTTGTTAGGTTATTTCTTACATCTTGTATCGTTTCACTTTGATCACAAATTTTGCAGTTTATTTCGTAATGTGTAGCATGTTAATCCACTTTTCAATGCATTGTGCTTGTCATTTTGAGAAATAAGATATTCAGTCACGTTACCACATAGATTCAGCACTAAAATAGAAACATATTAATATTTACTTTAGGTCTGCAGCACGTAAATACTCGGCGAAGTAACCGTCCAGGTTAATATCAAATTAAACATTAATATCAAAGTACATGTACTCCTAATATTGCAATTACGATGTTACATATTTTTTTTTAACTTTTAGTTTACGTATGTAGTTGCTGTTTATTTAATCAGAAAATTTATATTGAAACAAGACAGATATTTAACTAAATAGTGCCATAAAGCGTGTTATTTTATTTGAAGCACGCCTTTTTAAAACCTGAATTACTTGCTGTGAGAGTATGTATTTTCCTTCTATGACTATATTCAAGTATGGCACATGTCTGTCTGCTTTGATAAAACACAAAAAACCTGTCTTGGTAGTTAGAAACAACAGTGTTTCCTCAAGATTATTTTCTCAGCGTCTTTACAATAAACATTCTCAATGATTTTTTCATTCGCCATTAAAACTGTTATATGACGTTATGACGTTTAAGATTTTACGTTTGAGAAGTATTAAAATGGTATACAGTTGATATTGTTTTTTTAAAAAAAGCACTTGCAATTCCTTTACTAACAAATATATTCGACGTTATCATTATTTTTTGGCGGAAATGTAATAAAATGTATCAAGCGCAATGCAAAAATACTTGGCTAGTGATAGATTAATTAAATCTTCAAATATACATATTGTTAATTACAGCGAAAGTATAAATTACTTTACGTGTACCTTTCTATAATGATTTGTTGTATACCTACAAATAATACCAGAATAGTGTAACGATACATAATCGTATAAGCTTGTTATAATTCCCATTTAGAATTAATCAAAATAATTGAATCACCGCGTCGACGTGTCCCAAAGCAAACGTAAACGGAAACATAAATTCAAATACTCGAATTATGTTGTAGTAACAGTGCATATATGTGTCGGTATGCACAAACCTATACGTGTAACAAAGGTCACAGTGTAGGCGTTAACTGCGAAACGGTATTATTGACATGTTCGGAATTAATTTCGTGATTTGCCTAGTTTCACGACTTCTAACCAATTTTTGGTCGAAAGTCGGTCAGATGACCCTAATAATATGATAAATACCTAATACAGTATTTCTGAATGTCTGTGATTTAAAAGATATCGGTAATCGACCTGTTTTCTAGATCACTTAAGAAGGTAGTAGAAGAAGATATCATCATATATAATAACATTAATTGTACCAATATATAGTGTAAATTCATTTGGTTATAATATTTTACTTACTACGATGAACATGTAAATGAAATCGATACAGTTACATAGACAATTTTAGGTAAAAAGTAAGTAAGAGTCTATTTTTACCATCTACTTGATTAATAGATTTGTGTTGTCTTCCATGTGGTCAATCATATATAACTACTGCTACTACAAGGTGGCGCAAAAATAACCTTCCGATGTTTTTTGGCTGTAATTTTAAAAAAAAAATTAAAAACTTTGATTCTTCTTGTGGATTATTTTTATTTGGTCTTTTAATTTTTTTACATCAAGTCGAGAATATGATGTATGTGTTTACTACACAAATGTCAAAACAGAACTGACATTAAGGGCCAATCGCAAAATTTATAGCATTTTCTGATAGGAGGATTACTTTTGCGCCACCCTGTATTTGGAAGAAATCACTAAAATTCACTGTAGTTGTAATTATAATTTGTTATAACATAAATCGTTAAACAGTTTTACTGAACGAATAACATTGAACAGCGTTTACGTTTTATCTTGAAAAATTATAAACATAAGGATCTAAAAATTATTTACGTTATTGTAATATTATTATTGTCAATTTCGTATAATTTTTTCACGTTCGCTTAAAGGTTAACTGTTGTTTCGATGTATCTGTTAGATGCAATATCCTTAAACGAAGACCTTAAATCCGTATTCAGTTCATGATTAATTTTCTGATCAATGGTTTGCGAATACGTGTGATTAATACCTTGCAGTTACTAATCGTCTTTGACTATTGTACTTAATTAAATGTCATTCTAATGACAGTGTATTAAAACAATGTCATTCTAATGACAGTGTATTAAAACAATACTATTGCATTCATATATAATTGATTATATAAGAATTAAAGTTAATGAAAATGTAGTAAATCACCTTTTTAATTGAAGTCGTGAGGTTGTTTTAAATTCAACAGTTAATTTTTAATGTACATGACCACAAATAACTTATTGCAGAGTAGTCATAGTTTAATTATTTCATATTTTTTCAGTTTTCATTAAAGTAATATATTGTAAAATTAAAAAATGGAAAGATAGGATGACTTTAGGACTGTTAATAATTTTCGACCGTATTTTTTTTTTTAATTCATATCAATCGTTGATTTATTGTCAAATATTGTTTCTTTGTATCACCAGTAGTCATAATACGTTCCGAAAAATTCCTGCCGTCGACTGCGTAAGTCACGTTTAAAAAGCTGAATAACATAATAATAAAGCCATCTTAGTTTATATAAACAACCCACACCATTACCTGCCAGAAAAACTGTAAATACATCATTAGTAGACCGTCAAAGATACAATTCAAGTTCATGTAAAATAAACAGGGACATTGATACGCCATTATAGCCTTTACGGCTGTCCGTATTAGAGATAAACATTCTAAAGTGTCGGTTGACTCGATGCTCATTACTTTCATGTAGTCATTCGTAATTAATCTGGTTTGTTACACTTTCCTTGCTTTATTTTTCAATTAGCGATGTTTACTACAGTTATCTTATAATATTATTTCAAAAATAGACTGTTCTTTTCTATTATCATTTCATTAAGAGTTTATTATATCCAACATTGTTGACTATTCTGTTTATTTTGCATCATACCGATTGTTAATTCTTATTTTACTTGCTCATTGTATAAATCCAATGAAAAAAATTATTAAATAATTTTAAATGTATCTGTGTAAATATAATGCTAGATCTCAGTTTCTGGACACCATTATCATAATAGCGCTTATTTCTGCCGTTAAACAGCACTATCCAAACACTACTATGTTCTGGATTGAAAGGAGTTGTAGCTAGTGAGTTGATTGTGGTAAAGAGATTTAACATCTTATGTCTGAAAGTGACGAGTGCAATGTGGTGCTGAGTATACCATTACAACTAGCACCAAATGATTGTGGGCAGACGTGTCACTTACCATCAGGTGAACGTCCTGCTAGTCTCGTCGCTTCGTTGATAAAAAAAAATTATAGGAGTTATTTTTTTATTTAACTTACAAGATTAGCAAGATGTTAACCTCGTGGAATATAATACGCTCATAGTAATGTGGCGCTACTCGTATTTATTATATTTACTCATCACAGCTTTGTACTCGTGATTGAGTCTCAGGTCATAAAAAAATTACGTTTTCGTTACTTAGTATTTTATATAACCTAACAATCATGTACAGTAAATTAGTAGAACAAATTTTTAAGATTAAATGATATCTTTTTAATACATTTCCGCGTTTTGTTATTCATCTTGTTGTGATAAGAATATGTTGAAATTGTGTATAAATATTTAAATAGAAACTGCTCTAAAATTCTATAAAAACACTTTTGTTATGTATATAATATTGTCAAAATTTCAACATTACACTACTCCACTCTACTTGCATACAACCGTTTAATTGGTTTTGGTTTATCGATGCGTAGGGTTATTGGTAGGATATTTCTGTGGTATTCGGCTATCAGATCTAATGATGGTTATGACGTTTTCCAATAATTATTTAGTTCTTTTATTATTCAACGAGACCAGCGGGGCCTTTACTGGATGGTAACTGATACATCTGTCTATAACAACATAGAGCCAATTAGAATGACATAAACATACATTGCACTCGTCGCCTCGAGGCATACGATGTTATATCTCGTTCTCCAATAACTTCATTAGCTGCAATTCTCTTCAAACAGGAAAACAGTAATGTTTGCACACTACTGTTTGACGAAATTAATAGGAGCAGCGGTGGCACCTACCTAAACGGTCTCGGGCAACATAGATCTACCACCAGTAAAGTATTTTTTTTAAGTGGTTTATTATTGATGTTTAGTTGCTGTAGATGATCTTAAACTATTATGGAATTGGATACAATGCCACGTTAATTTTATTTTTCATCCAAACCAGTGTTTCCCAGCCTTTTCTAAGCCATGCCACTTTAGCAATTTTCAAAGCTTCATGTCCCACTTATAAATTTCAAAACATTAAAAATTATTATAATTTTTTTTAAATAATATAAATGAAAAGTTTTTTTTAAGAAAATACTGTATTATTACTACTATTTCAAAGAAAAAAAATACTATTAATAATACAATTTCAAACGAATAAATTCGAATAAAAAAAAACAATTTATAATTAATTAATTAAATTATAGCGAAGGCGTTAAGTCGTCTCGGTCAATTTTCAAATCATCCCCTGTGGGGCATAGGCCCCACGTTGGGAAACACTGATCCAAACAGTAAAACATTTTTACATAGAAAGGGAAACAGATAATCATTAATTTAAGTTTTACCAGTAGATTTGGAAGATTTTATATTTATTTACGACAAATAATGAATAATATTTATAAATAAGGATACGGGCATGCAAAAATTTTACGCGACAAGTTTCACCCCTCAAAAGTAAGGTATCTAGAGTTTTATTACTTTGAACTTAACTAGACTCAATTTTCTTACTTCGTAAGGTAAAGTTTTTGTCAACTGCATTTTCCTTTGATCTACTAGTCCTATTAAGTGGTTATTTCCATGTTTCATCTTTGCCTTCGGGACATAAATTACATAAAAAAATAGTTTTAAAACTTAACTATTATAAACCACACACAAATGACTAATTTATATGTAACTTAATTTAGCTCTTAGAAATTTTTGTAGTTATATGAAAAGAACTTATATATTCTGAACGTGATAAATTTATCTTTTAAGGGTTATTTTCCAATACGATTTCGACTGACGTTTTTTTAAAATATAAACATTTTAGTCTAAGTGTGGGTTTTCCGTGTGGAGTGGGGATTTCCGCACAACAACTTACGGGATTCAAGCCAACCTCACCTGTTCGTTGTGCACCTTGCTAATCAACAAACGAGGCTCTGGCTCTAACCAACCCACATTGGGCCAACGTGGAGGAAAATGGCACATATCTCCCCATTTGACTCCCTATTCGATCGATGTAGGAATATTTGGGGTAGGCCTATGTCCAGCTGTGAATGTCGGCTGATAATGGGGTTATTTCTACGGTTAGGTTTAAAAGAAATATTTAGTTAAATAATTAGTATATATTTCTATGATAATTGGTTTTTCATTTTTAAAATATAGATGAAGTATTGTAATATTAAAAAACAAGTGTCAGCAGTAACCTTAAACCAGTTTCGTAATTTAACAAAGAGAAAAAAGTTAGCGTTACACGAAACGCGATTAATTTGATATAGTCCGTTGTATAGTTGCGACACGGTTACGAAACTCTGGCGAGATCATTCGGCTCTGCACAGCCATTACCTGCAGACATCGACGGCAATATTTGCTGTCGAACTACCATTAACTAATTAGTCTACAAGTTAAACTAGTACATTCATAAGTAATTAATTTGAGAGAAGTCCAAGCAGCAGATATGACGGGTAGTGCCATCAACTAACATTGCTGTACAATTTTCAACAAATCTGTACACGTATACATAAAATCGTATTGACAAATCATAAAATGTATCTTTTTGGGTTTGTGACATAAAAAGTATATTTCATACAAGACTCGATTACATTTTTATGTATATTTCAAGGTAAGAATGAACACGAAATTTGTTTTTATACCTCAGTTTGACGCACGTATATTTCACGCATTTAGTATCCCTATATTCCTCATTAGCTTTCGTCTAAAATAATTGATTGTTACTTACTCCTCTGGCGCAACGACCCAAAGTGAGTCTTGGCCTCCGAAACAACAATTTTTAATTGTTATAAATTTTTATTGATTGATTTTTTTTAACAAAAAGTTAATACTTTCATTATTCGTTTTAATAGTGACAATATCGTCACGATCATCGTATAGTATCGACAGTAAAACCACATGTTTAATATTACATTCGATATTTTCTAGTGTAGTTTGAGTTGTACACTGACGACATCGATTGAAACCTTGTTATCAATATTATATTTCATAATCGATTGTAATAACATTTGTAAAAATAATAGAATATATTTTACATTCTTAACACTTTTTTTAATCTTTCTAATAATGTTATCTTCTCTTTTAATACCAAAACAAAATGTCATTTTCTGTTAAATTGGGTGTATAATAACTTTGGGTTAAACAGAAAGTTGAAAGCTAAAGTTGTTGATCAGGTGCTCAATTCGTGCGATCCGAATATAGTAATGCCAAATAAACACATTAGGACTTTCGTCGTTTTTCAATTCATAAATTCTTCTCTAACTTGACATCTTAAACCATGGATGTTTTCTATTTAGGTAGATAGAAAAAGTGGAATGGTTTATTTTAAGAATTGTAATCTTTGTTATTTTCCGATAGCGATATGCTAAACATTCTAATGATTCCAAGAATCCGTTAAGTAGAATGTTGACCTCGATATCTCAAGTACACGTCTGTTATCGTATTGTATAGGATGTTAAATGGTAGTATAGTATATGTTTTATTATAAAAATTATAGGAAATTGAATATAAACTTATAAAATACTTGAATTCTCATTTAAATGATGATCATATATTTTTCCTGGCATATAAAATCTGGTAATTTCTATTAAAATGTGATTCTACATCACCAACCACTGCATCTCTCTACGTCTAGTTGACTGATAGAGAATGCCTATAAAGTTCGCCTATTACATGTATGCTTAGGTGTTACAATAAAAAAAATTTATGAATAAATAAAAATAAACTATAATGGAAGTAAGTAAAATGATGATCGATCTTTAAACTTTAAATATTAATAAATCGTTGAAGTCTTTTAATAAGACCTCAAAATTCTTTTATTTTGTTACGCGAAACATACAAATGTACGTAGTCAAATTGAATGAATAATAAAAGCTTGCAGGTTTTTATACGGAGGGTCCGAGAGCGTTTCGCTTGGGGTCGCACTCATGTAGCGCGCTCAACACACACCTCGGAATACGGACAACAGGCTGACCTTCGTTCACTTGCCACGGTCGTCGAGCTGAGAAACATTCGATTTGTCGTGTCATTTTATATTCATATGGAAACGCTATTTAATTTACCACATAAAATAAGTACATCTAAATCTTTATGCATAAAACTATAAAACATATTTTTCAACTATTGTATTCATGAGTGACAAGATTTTATTATGTTATAATACTTATAACAACTCTTAAAAATAATGCACGATATTAAAGTCTATGCAAAAATATTTTATATAAATATTATATGAAAATTTTCCACAACATCCTTTGACGGTGGTCAATTTGTGTTATTGATATAAATTCTTCTAGTTATTTATTAAAGTCGTCTTGATATTGGTTTGAATAATAAAATCAACGACAAATATTAATACTATTAAATATAGAGAATGAAGGTTATACAGAAATTTGCAAACATCATTACTATTTTAACAGGTATTCAATTTATTCCTACAAGGGTCATTAAAACCCAGGATATTTAAGAATTGTCTAAGGTCTGTTCCCTTTTTTATTCGACGAAGCGACCAGACGAACAGACCGTTCACCTGTTTAATACGATGCTAGTCAATATTATATACACTGCGTCAGATTGCGCTTTGAGACATCAGATGCGAACTGTCCTTCCTTACCCCTGTAATTTGCATGCTGAGTGATTGACTGATATAGCTGATTGGATACGGCGCTCGCAGGCCCGGCGTCCACGGCCTGAATGGTATGATTAGCAATGTATAAATTATGCTTTTATAACGGTGTGCAAGATATTTCTGTTAGCAACACTTGCACGGTCTACTAGCGCCGGCGAGGGAAAAAGTTCTTTAGCCTTGAATAAAGCTCGTTGTAGTTTCGACATCGAAATATTTCGGCAAATAAGGTCAATTATACCTTTTTATATTTTAACCGTTAGTTGCGTTATTGAAATGCGTATGTATACATTTAAAAACATTATCGTTTTATATTAATATCCATTTTAAACTCCTGTTTACCGCTCGAGCGCCTACTTATTTAAAATACTGTTAAAAATCGTTAAAGTAATTTTGGATCAGTATAATTTTGGATCAGTATTTCTTTTAAGTGTAAAGTAAATTTGGAATAATTTTATTACTCGTTGCTATTGTTTTATTACGATATTCCTTCATCTCCTTGTTCCTACTTCCAAAAGCGGCATAACTTTTTTTTATTTCGCTACGTTGTAAATAAATAAATGTAGCTTATTGAACGAAATAAGCACAATAAAATACAAAAATAATTACATCATTTTAATTTTGTTAAAATATTTTTAAGATCTTAGTCTCCCCTAGAGCTATTTAGGAAAGCACCTGATGTTACTTAAGACTTTTTAAAATAATTTCAGTAGTAGGTGATGTAAATACTTGGTATGTGGTCAATGTAACTTTATAATTACACAATAATTAAAAAAACAAAAAAGATCAATTTCAAAATTAACTTTTCAATATAATTTTTGTAACCAAATTTTTCTTTTTTTTTGTAGTTAAATTTTTATGTTATTATTATATCTATGATTATTAAATAAAAGTTTTTAGAATTGCTATGGACTTCATACTTTTATATTACTGCAATAGTTTTACTTCGGCTAAATAAAATTCTAAAATTGCAGAATTAACAAAAATTAATGATTGTAATGAAGAAAGAAAAAAAGAAGAAGAAGAAGAAAAAAAGTTCATTATTTGAAAGCAATAGCGAAATTTACGTATAGAAATAGAATTAAGTAATCTAAATGTAGCAATAGCTTTCACTGTTTGGAGGGCACGCGCATATCTCTGGTTAGATTCTGAGGCATTGCACGTATAACAGTCAAGTGAACAATTTTACAACAATTACTATAACATCAAATTAAAGTCAAATATTATAATAAAGTAAAGTAAACAAGGAAAAAGCAATATCATAAAATTTTCATGATTTATCATTCTAACGTAGTATCGAGAGATACTTAATCCGTTGTAGATACGAGCGAAGCTTCTAATAAGCAAGCGAGTACATTAAGTCCACTTTCTATCATAAATTACCGGAACTGTTGTAGCTTATATCTGCAATAAAAGTGTTTTTATATTTACAATAAGCGCAACTTTGAATTATTATTATGAACTATTTTCAATTATCTATCTATCCTTCCTTCTGCTAGAATGCTTCTGCTCCTATTTTTTTGCATTGATTACTTTGACGCTTGCTCGTGTTTTCCAATAGAAAAATGAATAATTTAACACGTACACCACGACAAAATTTAATACATAAAAAGTGAATATCGCTTTTGTGATTTCATATATTTCACGTAAACTACATTTATGAATACGCCACTATAAAATTATATCGGGGAATCATTATAAATAAACCAGAACATATGTATCCGAACATTAGTATATTAAATTTAGTTTGTTAAGGGAAATTAAGCGCAGTAATTATTATATGTAACGGTGAGCGGCGGTATGATATTATAAGACTAAGGTAAAACGCTAAAGATTCCATACAAATGTGCTAAGTAAAATCAGCCTCTCAGCCGGTTCCGTGTCGCGACTTTAATATGAGAACCGGTCTTTCTTGCAATGACGTCACTATGTGGGCCGCTGAGCAATGTTATGTTCATATTCCAGTTCAGATAAGCTGAAAAGGCAACGTCATATAGTCTATGACATTGAATTGAGTTTCTACGATCAATACGACCTTTATCATGTTTAATTTATTATTCATTTTTGTAAAATTATATTTTTTGTTGAAGACAGGAAAAGTTTTTATTAGCACCATATGATTAGTTGCTTGTTTTCAGATATTCGGTTAATCAATAGTAATGAAATAATCATTAAAAATTTCGAATATGTCATGATCTCGAATTGCTCCTTTTCCGTGTATTTGTAAATGGTTGTTCAGGGCCAATATAACACATCCTATATGAGTACATCCGTGCAGTGTGCCTGAAGTCACAAATCGATATCGTTTTGAAAGCGTTAATAAATACCTTGAACGTATTCTGTTTAGTAATCTAGGTTTTAGTAAATTTATATACTAAACCAAGTGATCGATGAAACGCAAAATGCAAAGTATATTGTTTCGTGTAGCATATTTTTTTTGTTAAAGTTAATTGACTCTCAACTTAATGTTCTTGTTATATAAATATAAATTATTAATTATTAGAATAAGTAAAAAATACATTTTATAATTTGTTGTTTGTAAAAATATTTTAGTAATTTGAGTGGGTGTAAAGTGAAATGCGTTAACAACCTTATCTGAAATAAAAGTCTGAACGCATTAGCGTCTAACTTAGATGAGTACGTATTTAA
Organism: Ornithoptera alexandrae; assembly: GCA_029030555.1. Classification (NCBI taxonomy): domain Eukaryota; kingdom Metazoa; phylum Arthropoda; class Insecta; order Lepidoptera; family Papilionidae; genus Ornithoptera; species Ornithoptera alexandrae. The sequence goes on along the minus strand of JARDVY010000301.1, from coordinate 1,401,739 downwards.
GTATAAGCTGTACCACGCAATGTAGAGAAAATTGCTGATTAAGAAACGAGAGACTTTTTGCCCGCGGCAACACAAATCACTAGAACTTTCTCTCTGGCGCCTACGCTGTCTCATTTATTACTAGTGTAAGGGTATACAGGATAGGGTATCCCATGGATCTAAATTAACAATTAGCCCGCCTTGAATATTGATTAAACTATTATAAAAATATATTGTACATTTATGTTAATCTGTAGTTTGATGATGCACATGACAAGTTTCCTTCGAACTGAAGTATTAGTGATAAAAAACACATGGAAAATAAAATTAAGATGTAATTGGGATGAATAGATTGTCCGAAATCACGATGGATGTTGCTACGTTAGGTATTTTTTGCAAGAGCAATTTTACTCCAATGGACGTTGCGTTCGTTAATTTCGAACTCCAATAATTGCATGTGACTCGCAATTACTGGGAACAGTGATGTTGCGTTGCGTCACGTCAGCCGCACTCGCGCTTTTGAGATGCAAAATAACTTAATTGTCAAACCAAAATAAATCCGATACGTAAAAAGTAAGAGATTTAAAAATGCATATCGTGCGAATGTGTCTTGCTGGTGAGCGAATAATTAATTCGTTAACGATTATAAGACGTGCAGTCTCAAGGAGAGAAAAAATAAAGGCAAAATCGTGCTGCGATGGAGTTTGTATTTCAACATACTAAGCTTCGTAATTCAGTATCTGTATAACGAATCAATTCACCTTTAACTAAACATATCCCTCCCCGCCGCTGGTAAAAAAAAACGGTTATAAAAAAAATCATACAAGAATATACACGTCCAAGCTTTCCAATAGATATTGTTTTAATAACTGTGCAAGAATTTTTTATAGGTTTTTTTTTCAAAACCATTTTCGTTAATGTTCGTATCTGATATAATTATATAATTAATGCAGTTTGCCGTGTTTTCCTCAAAACTAGTTGCTTCGGAAACTTACCGTTCTGCCCTTTAGAAAATACGCCGCTAGCATCGTGTAGCAATAAACTAAGATTACAGCGTCTAGTAAAAGTTTCCATGAAAAGTAGCTCGCTACCACGGAGTTATTTTCTGTTTATTTTCTACAACCCGTATCCGAGACTTTAATATCATGGCACTTGCATTTATAATTTTAATTTCTGTGTAAATAAATGATTAAATGGGTGACAAAATTCTTAACCTATTTTAATCAAGTTATTAGTTGATACGCACAACAATTTCAATAGTCTCTTGAACATTAAACTTTCCGATTTTGGTTGACTTTATCAAATAACGAGGTGCCGAGTAAGTCGTTCACCTTTGAGGCGTCACGCTCTACCTATACATTAAACTATGCAGCTTTACTTTTACAATGTAACAACATTTTGTAAAATCTTTTAAAAGTAATGTTTAAACACCATTGTTTGATGAAACGTCTATTGGATGGTCCTAATTTATTGAAATTTTTGAAAAAAAAAAAAACTGTAAATAAAATCAACACGCCCTAATGTATTATTTAAATTTTGTTATAATATAATTAAGGTTCTTCGAATATTACACTAACCAATACGAGAGCACGTGCTGTAAACTTAAATGTTAATTTTTAGGCAATCACCCAGTAGTAATGTACTGGAGGCTTACCCGAAAATTCCCCATTATCATTCCATTAAAAATTTTGATTTCTTCTTATACTTCCATATATCTTAACGCATTAAAGTTTCCATAAATGGGTTCTAACTGTGAAAATCTTGAATTATTATACGCATATTGGTTTAGTGATCACTTGTCATTCTTAAAGCTAAGCCTTATAGTGTCGTTGATTTGTTTCTTGCACGAAGCATATTCATGTCTCGTCCATATTTGTACCAAGTGTTGATGTCATTTGTTTTTAAAGTGCCCCTGTGTAGTTCCACAAATGGTTTCTAAAAGATAATTCATTTATAATATAAATCTATTATTATGTTGTACTGATATTTCGAGATATTACCTTGATAATTAATCAAGATAATGTTAATAAAGCCTTTTAATTATTATCCGGTATTGGACAACATTTGATCAAAGTTTAATTATATATTTAATCAAAGAGGCGCGTACTCATTGTCCGGCAGCCTGGTTTTAGTAACATACGACGAATACAATACCTAAAAACAAATAATTATAGTTTCCTGTGCCTGGGAACCGAACCGCTGACATGGACACATTAGCTAAACTAGCGTGTACAATATTCATATATCTTTTCTTATTGAATATACTCGTATATTAGATTAACACTTTGCGTTTTAAACGTTTGTACACTTTATCGCGAAATCTGTAGAAATTAAAAATTAAGCACCCAATCAACCCTCAATAATCTGCAAATAATTGTTTCTCTGCAAAAAAAAACCTTGTTATCTATGATTCAGAATAACGGATGTGGGATTTTTTATTGTACCAGTTATATTTATTAAATACCGGAGCCAAACGTATTTTAAATTTTCTGTTAGAAATTATTCTGTTATAACAAAGTTTTTGGTGCTGTACTTCATATTTTGCCGGCACATCGAAATATTTGAAATTGATTTTACGAAACAGCTGTTTGATAGGCATCTTGAGTTAACATAAAAGTATTTTTAAATTTCCTTATGAAATGGTTCTGCGATCGACGTTGCTAGATAGCGTGTCGTGAAAACAGTTGCCTAAATTGAAATTTAAAGTTATCAAACGAAAATATTTTCTCATTGTAACGATGACGCTCTTACATTTATTAACGGGCAATTGATAAGTTGGTAGGTATTTAGCAAGGTAGCATCACACAATTTCCATAGCCCGCAGAGGACCGGATTTATATCGATCAGTGGAACATGCCGGCCGGTTTACGTCGTGCTAACTGACCACACATTGTCGGTACTTTAAGGTTGTCTGTATTTAGTTAAATAACTGTATAGATACGATTAATTAATTAAAATAATTAAAGTTGGTAGTTGCAAAATTAATTATTAAATGTTAAAAATAAAGTAGCTGAGTTCATACTACATAGCTGTCTGTATATCTGTTATTGTTTTTCTTAGAGTTATGTACAGGATGCGTTCGTGCGAACTAAATAGACAAAGAAACCGTACAATAGACTAATATTTTATATTAACATACAGTACCTATTCCATCATTGTAATGAGCTTTATTTTTTATATTATTAATTTTTCATGCTGGCAGCCCTACATTGTACACACTCACGCGAAGCTCGATAGAAAGCAAGCGCACAGGCGACGCCGTATGCCGAGGATCGACGGCTCGTGATGTGTACTTGTATTTAGCCTGCTTAATTTTTACAATGAAAGGAAAACCGTATATTTTTAACCGTCTAACCGAAAAGGGGAGTATTCTATATTTTACGTGAGTTTATTTGACCTATGTATAGTTACGTAGCTTCTAAACAAACTCGTTTTGGCTGGTTTACATGTTTGACTTTATATATATAAAATACGCACCATAGTCACGTCCCTCAGTCATGAGGTTACGGCAAAGAAGAAGATATAAAATAATGAAATAAATTTTTTTTTAATAAATTTTGTGTCATCCATTTTGTTAATAAATAAATTCGCTTCATTAATAAAAACTGTTTTATGAATATTAATTTTATGTTATTTAAACAATAGAAGCAAAGACAAAGTAGTGATTTTTTTTCACTCAACAATACAGATACATTAAGATATGATTTGAAAGTAACTATATAACCCGAACCATAATAAGTCTAGCCGGTGGTCGATCTCTTTGATAGAGAAACCTATAGAAACCAGTTCGCGCACGCCATCTTAGTTATGCAAATTTGCAGGGCGCGCTTGTCTAGTTCTTAATGATTAATGAAATGAAAACTTGAAGAGAACTTTCGCTCTTACATTGGATAATTTCAATCCTGTAAAAAATAAATCGTGACTTGTTTTCGCGGAATTTATAATAATTTCATTATAGAGACGAAGAACTTAATTACTCAAGCCAAATAATTTTAGTTCAAATCGTAAATATCATCATACCAAACAGTGTATAATTTAAATGATTTAATAATGGAAGTGAGATGTCCGTTCTTAACCACTACCTACGCAATAGGAGAGGAGTAAAGGAATTACAGGAGGAATGAGTTTGTTTATTCTGGATCCTATTAATCTTTAATAAAGTCAATGTACCATATCAAATTAACGTTAACATGATATCGACGAAGGCAAATATTTTGTTTTAAAATTATCCTATTATTTATAGAATGAACGAGGGGTGCATACTTCTGATGGTAAGCTATATGCCTGCCCATAACAATGTACCTAGAATGATATACACAACACCACATTGCGCTCGTCTTGAGACACAGGATAATAAGTTTCGTTACGTAAGTAATACTACTAGTGGTGGCAGAAAAATTAGCTGCGGTTTTATCTACCTAGACGGTCTGCGGCCACAGGGATCATAAGAAGCTTTTCTAAGGTTTGGCCTTTTTTTAAAAAATCATCGAGGATATATTGGAATTACTTGTGGTTTCTCATTAACGTGATTATATATATAGGGTGGCGCAAAAATAACCTTATAGAAAGTACCTTATAACATAGGTAATAAGGTACTTTTTATAAGATTATTTTTGCGCCACCCTATATTTTATTTTTAGTTATACACTTGTTTCTGATAACTAAGAATGTTTATTTAAATGTTATATCCTTATATCCTGAACGACCTTGCGTATGCCCCACTTTTTTGGTACTACTGCGAATATTGATATATTGTAAGAGAGCGTATTTCTTTACAAACTATTTATTTATTTATAAATAACAAAATTGAAATGGATTATACAATATACATTTGAGGATGTTAGGGTATACAATGCAAAGTAATAATTGCACAACTTGCCTAGACTGTCTCCGGTAATACAGACTTACCACCAGTAAAATTAACGTCTTAGACTAATTACCAATTTTAGAAGATAAATTGACGTTTATTGCATCTAGTAATTTTTATTTAGGTGTGCTAAATTATTAAACCATTCAAAACAGATCTCATATATTCCACTAAACTAATTACATTGTAATTCTTTCACATGCTAATCTAAAGTTTTCTTTTAATTCTTCTTAACAGTCTGCATTTCAGTGATCATTTTATTTTTGAGTTTCAATACTGTTTATTTATTTTTTCCCACAAAATTGAGTGTAATTTAATCTGGGCATGTTGAATCGGGAGTTCCGGGTATTACGTACACGTATTTGTTGATTATTTGCTTCAGAATAAAGTTGGAAGGTATTTAATATTGTTGTTTTTAACATTATTATTAATAAAATAGAAAATTTAAGACATCGCATAATGTTAAAATGACTTATTATAAAAGTATAACCTTTTCCATATGTTCATGTAAAAATATGTACTCATCAAAAGTATAAGTTACTACTATATATAATAAATTTTTGGGTTAAGAAATTATACTTGTTTTATATTAAGGTTTTATGATTATGATGATGATTATGCAAATATTTTGAACGTTTTGAATTATATAAGAATGCTTTTTATTCGTGCATGTGTTTGAATATTTATTATTATCGTTAAGCCTTATTTAATATGTAAAAACCGGTTATGTTCTTTTAACGTCCAGTGAGTTTGCATATAAAAATAAGTAATAAAAGTATAAAGTATCCTTTATGATACAGTAGATATATAACTGTAATCAATATATTATATATTTCTCGCGGAGCAATAGGAAGGTACTATATTTTCTTTGTTCAACTAACCTTCGGCCAGAGCTTGCATGAGAACAGCGCTCCAAATAATGAAGCAAAAACACAACATTTCGCGATTGTCTCTTTTATTCATAACAAATGTTATATATTTAATATCAATTCCGTCACTTTACATATCACCGTGTTGTAGCACAATGCACGCTCACTAACACTCGATTCCTTGATATTACAATTTCGCGCGAAAGTAAAAGTTTTCCATTTGTATACGATGTATGCGCAAGAGTCTCGTTTGTGGGGAACAATCAGACGGACGGACGTGAACGGGTGGACTGGCGAAGTCGCCGCGCCTTCGCTTTGCCCCCTCTTTGCGACCGCCTTTCACCGTTACAATTCGTAACCGAAAAGACTGTTGAGCAAGGCTATATGACGATTGACATTCAACAAAAACGCCTTGCAACACGGAAATGGAACATTTACACGACCATAATAACATCACAACACATAATGTGTAAATGAACCTAATTTATCTACCCATCTTAAACGTACTATGAAAATATTTTATATAACATAAACATTTACGGAATCGTTATCTATTAAGATGGTAATAAGCTTATATAATTAAAAGCAATTTTAATTGGTGGTAGATCTCTCCTGCCGGAAACCGCCTAGGTAGGTACTACCGCAGCCAAACAATAGTGTGCAAACATTACTGTGTTCCGGTTTGAACGGAGTTATAGTTAGTGGAATTAATGGATTAAGGGGACTTAACATCTTATATCTCAGGGCGACGAGCGTAACGTGGTGTAGTGTATACCATTCTAACTAGCGCTATGTTTTTACCGGCAGGCGTATCAATTACCATCAGCATGACTTCGTTGAATAAATAGAATAATCATAAATTATGTTTTAGATTCCAGGTTCGTGAGGCAATCAGATGAGCTGCATCAGTCGGTCAAATGAAAGGAATAAACTTCATCAGAGAATAAGCACCGACTGTATTTGATGCAAACAGTAGCGGCGGTATAAATTACTTGCAATCCTTTTTTAGAATTACAAAATATGTCGATGTCTACCGAAGTAGACATAAGGGTTTTCGATATACTTCCCTCAATTTTTTATTAAACTCCACCTATATCTTAATATCCCCTATTCCTTACCTCCATTCAGTTACAGGTTTCTTTAATAATCTCTTTATAATGCAGTCTTCATTCAGTTCCTTTTCATCGAAGTCTTGACTTCTTAATCTCCGCCGAAGTTAGACTACTTTAAACCTACTTGTCGGATGAAATTAGGAAAGCAAAAGTTTTTTTTTTAATCTAATATGGTTATCTAAGTATTCGCTTTTATTTAAACATCATGATTTTACTATTGTGTAATTTGTTTTTACATCGCATTCACCCATTAATTAAATCATGATTTGTTAATTATTGAAATTTATTGGTAAGTTTTGTGATGTCTTCAGTTTTTCTTTTTATACATTTTTTCCTTGTTCCGCAATTTTTAATCTTCTTTCTATGTTAATCATCTTAGCAAAATATGGATAAACAAGACGATATTATCCGCCCTTTGTGACCTATTTTATAGAGGATGCAATCTTTATTGCATTAGCTTTTAAAATAATTCACAATATATTTTTTTTTTAATTCGATTAGACTTGCGAGCAGTTCACCTTATGGTAAGAGATGCGCTTGTGGTGGTACAACAACAACAACAACGTAATAGCGTGGTACTAGTTAAGATAATATATAGAGTACCATATTTTACTGGTCGCCTTGACCCGTCACCCCAGTAATTTCCTTAGCTACAACGCCCTTCAAATCGAAACGGTAACGTTTGAACAGTACTGTATAGCGACGGAAAAAAATCTAAGAGTAATTATAGGTCTTGTTCAGTAGCTTTAGTATTTAGTTCATAGATATCTCATGAACAGCATATTTAATGTTTCCATTGCAAGCTCTCGGAGCTTTTTCCCGAAATAAAATCTTTTTAGTGAAGTGGGTGGGTTACCAATAGGGGTAAACATATTTTACATATGCACGAACATTTTTGAAACCTGCTGTTTTCTTACCACTATTTTCCTTCACTAAAAGGTCAAGGTCAGTATGGTTCGAACTTAGGTTCCTTTCAATATAAGGGGTAGTTCAACGTAGTAATAACCTGTGCTATAGCTGCTTTATTAATGCAGTAGTTCACTATATTTATGTTTAAAGATTTTGTTATTTCTCTATAGATTGCAAATCGCTTATGAGAAATACAAAATTTTAAGAAATTAAATGTAAAAGCAGACAGTCAGGTAGGACGTAAGAACGCAATTGATAACAGCTTAGGTGTGTTTTAGAATGCAAAAGGTTTGATAAAAGAAACTATTAAGACAACCTAAAAAAATTTTTTTTTTAGACCAATAATGGATTGGTCTTCTAAAATGTTGCGTTTTAATGAAATCTTAAAAATCTGGTTTTCAATGCCGTCACACTATTAGGTAGAGTATTATACATTTTTTACCTTCAAACATTATATTTTTGGTCCATACCATTGTATTCTTATCTTGTCTATATGTATGTTGTGTGCAAGTCTCAGGTTACGTTTGTGAATAGATATATTTTTTTTTTACGGAAAAAATTTATGTAATGTCGTTTTTGCAGTATCTTTAAATAGTGTTCAGCTATAATAATTCAATCAAGGAGTTGCAGATAGAGATTTGAAATAAAACCATTATTTTAATCTAGCCACATTTATTAAATTGATACACATTTAGATAAACAGACACTTATTAACAGCAAAGTAATGATTATATTATATATAATATTTAATTTCAACCTAAATAAATGTTCAATTTAACAAAAATATTTATTTTATATAACGTAGCCAACATATAAACATCTTTTTGTATTTAAAAATAAATCTTTATGAACGTATATAGTAACAAAAAAATATATCGGAAATTTTATTTCCACAATTTTTTAAATAACACAAAAATATTCAATATACATAACAATATTATTGATAGATAAAATATATATATGTTGTGCTATTATAAGTGGATTCACAAAATATAACAAGCATCTAATATGTCGAGTAATGACGAAAATGCAATATTTCATGCTATATTCTATATTTAACTACTACAATAGAGATTCTAATAAAGACTAAATCTTTTATAAGTACTGGTCAATACATTTTGAAATCGCTAATTGTATACATTAATTTCCAAAAACAGACTTCAACTAGAGATAATGTGGTAAGAATATCGGCGTATAAAAAATAGATAGCGAAGGACATCAGCGTAGTAAAGTCCGACCATTTCACATCTCCCCCCACACTTCTCCATCTTCAATATTTTTTTTTTTATCTAAATCAATACTGGACCGGAGCCCTCAAAATTGTTAAAATTTTGATATCCATACTCGTTTTGCAGTTTTCTGTAAGTACTCAAAAATAATTTCTTTTCGTTAAAACAAGACGAAATCGGTTTATGTTCCTATTAGTATTATCTACCAAATTCATAACAAATTTAAACGTTACAATTATCTGTATTACATACATTTGGAAGGTGCCGTTCCCTATCTCCTATTTTCACCCTGCCTCTCACACTTTTACAGTATACATTATAAAAAATAAAAGTATTATGTGGTATAAATATAGATCTGTACTATAGTACATATATATACATATACAAAATAATACTATGAAATTTCGACTTAATATAATTAGAGTAAGAAAAATTTAAAATAATTTTCTCTATTACATAACTATATATCAGCAACAAAGGTGGAGATAACCAAAAACAATGTTCTAGCTGTTTTTTTTTTAATAATACGTCAAAATTTTGTAAGTATTGACCAGTAAAGAATATATGATTATTTTCTACTGTAAAACTTGACTACATCAACGCTACTATACTACGATACCATATTAATCATAAACGACAATACATGTAAGTACTTAATAAATAGTTATATTTTATATATAACATATTAAATTATATGTAAAATATAGTAAAACACAATTAACATTGAATAAACTTATAATATTAACATAAGTTGAGAAAAGAGAAGTGACTAGTCGAGCGAGATGTTCACCTGACGTTAAGTGTTACACCTATAACAAAGTGGCGCTAGTTAGGATGATGTGCACTGCGCCACATTGCGCTCGCCAGTTTGCGACATAAGATGTGAAGTCTTGTTGCCCAGTAATTTAACTAGCTACAACGCCCTTCAAACTGGAACACGGCAATGTTTGCACCGCTTGGCATTTGAAATAGGCGCTGCGGTGGTACCTACCTAGACGGCCTCCGGCAACTGAGACCTTCCACCCGTAAAATAAAAATACGATAATCATATAGGAATTAAAAAAAATAAAAATAGACAAATTACGAGTAGTATAGAAAGTAAGTCCTGAATCGAAACGAATGGAAGTGTCTGCTTCACAATGTCCTAGTGAAGTTATGGATAAGTAAGTTTAACAAATAAATAAAACTTCCTGTTAAAATAGTTTGGGTTTCTTCCAACGGCCTATGTCCAGCAGTGGACATTTATCGGCCGGTGATGATGATGAACCGTCTAACTATTAAGTTTATCTGTAAGTTTATTACTTGCAAAACGCATAATTTTTACGTTTTCGTGGGACGACTATGTGAGAGCAAAAAATTATTTTTTGCTCTCACATGGTCATACAAAGTAGCATTTTTTAGAAATCGATTATTATTATTTGTAACGAAACATAAAGCAAATGTCAAAGAAAAAAATCGATGTCGCTTGTTTGGCTTTTGTTATCTGTTGTCGTTTTGTGTTGATTGTTTTATAAGTTTGCACGAAAATCATCTAATTCGTTGTCGAATTATTCAATTACACAATATATTAAAACGGCATTCCTTCTCGAAAATGATCTGTCAAATGACTTTAACCACCAAGTAGCTTCCATATCTGACGGATGATCTAACATTTAATTTACTTGACACTTTATTTGCCAGATTAATTGCGAATAGCGTATTCGGGACCTTTACTGAACACTGTGAAACAGACTTAAATTATATAAAATTAAAATAAATAGAATAGTTTATATATTATAGATATAATAAACACCGACAATGTCAATTGACGAATAACATTTATCTAATAAAACGTGCTACCTCCTAATACTTATTGAATAATGATTATATCTTTTAAACTCCCTCGCCACTTCGTTTATTAGAGTAGATATAACATTTTAACACTATGACTAATCTAATTTTTTTGGATTTTTTCAATGCTTAGTTCAATATAGATTAAATAGTTTTTTTTTATTCGAAGAATCTTTAATCCACCTGGCAAGCCGTAAGTCGTTTGTTATCAGCACCGGTAAAACATTATAATCTAAGTTAGTTTTAAGAGATAGAATAAGAGAATAAAATACACCTTTTAAATCCTACGTTCTAAAACACTAATTTTTTCGGCTCAAATTAAAGCCTTTTAAACTTCCGAAATCTTATTTCATTACTGAACGCGTCATTTGTGCGCGTTTCCTATTGTAATTTCTTTCTGTATAATTTTAGAGAATACGCTGAAAGTGTACTAAACTACTTTTTTTTTTTTGTTTTTTTTTGTTTTTTTTTTGTTTTTTTTGTTTTTTTTTGTTTTTTTTTTGTTTTTTTTTGTTTTTTTTTTTTTTTTTTTTTTTTTTTTTTTTTTTTTTTTTTTTTTTTTTTTTTTTTTTTTTTTTTTTTTATATATATTTTTTTTTTTTTTTATACATTCAAGAGTAAAATTCGAAGGAAAATATCTTATTATTGTTAATTAATAAGATCACAACACAGAGTCTCTTGTTGATCTTATTAATTGGAAACAGTGGACTGCCACTGGCTGTTATTAATGATGATGACGAAAGTGTTTTTGGTGAGGAGTTAAAACTCAAATAAATTTCATCCAAGTTGCTGTTGAATTGTTATTTTCGTTTTCGGTGTTGCTTGGTTTGTCGGTCTATTGTCTGCGATATGTGCCCGAATGTAACCGTCTAGCAGATTACAACTGAGTTTCTTCCTGCGACCCAGAAGAGGCATGCAGATGGGTGACAAACCGGGGAGATGGTGCCATTAAGATCCTTATATCGCTAGCGGTTACGTTGTATGCCACGCCCCTGTCCCTACGACGCATATAAAACGAAGACGGAAGAGATTGCTTGCAGAAGCAGTATTTGAAAAGGTTAATAAAGGCGCGTCGGAAGCTTTTAATGTAAATTGCATAAAGGGCGGAGGTGAAAACAGAGCGGCATAAACCAAACCAGGCGTATTGGTAAAATGTAGCGTTGTCGCTATCAGGATTCATATATATAACTTTAAGGTAAGGCGTCCAAAACAGAATGTGAAAGGTGTAAATTGCGATACTAATACTGGTGGTACCAAAGTCTCTATCGCTTTGTTTAGAACGCCTGTAGTAGGAATATGTATTTAGACGACGAGAGATACCGAATAAAGAAGCGAAGAGTCCGAAAAATGCTATTATGGATGGTATAATGAGGAACAGAGTTGAGCTTAATAGCCTGTAATCGTAGTTTCCGTACTTTTTACGTTCGCAATAATCATAGTCAAGGTCAAAGAATACCCCTACGGCGGCAGCACTTATACTCATCGCGTAAACAGAAGTACACATCAACCTGATCCGCATTGACATAAACCAACAATAATCTCCCAAAGGACGGCAAATCCGGTAATAGCTCTCGGTGGCCAATAACTGTGAACAAAAAAAAAAACTAACTTAAAGGAGTTCTATAAACCTTTAAATATTCACATGTACGTATATAGGTATATACATATACACACATATATATATATATATATACATATATATATACACGGTGTGGCGTGTAAGGGTTCCCGCACAACAACTCACGGTTCCAAGCCAACTTCACCTGCTCGTGGTGTACTCTACTACTCAACATACAAGACTCTGGTGCCCACCAACTCCCATTGGGCCAGCGTGGTGGGAAATGTCTTAAATCTCTAAATGAATCCCTGCCCGATTGATTTGGGAATCTTTGGGGAGACCTATGTCCTGCAGTGGACACCTATTGGCTGATGGTGACGTATATATACTATATATATAAAAAGTAACAAACTCACCGCGTAGAATAGGCTATATGCATACACGCTCGCTTCGTAGATGAATTGTAGACAACGGCATAGGTTTGGGGAGTCCCACTGACGCGACAGAAGCACCACGAAAACAGTAGGCATTATCACGCTGGTTACGATGAACTCTGACAAGCCTGCGCAGGCCATGAAGACGTAGCCTGTTAAAAAAACATCTTCGTTATTTATAATATTGAATAATCATTTCCATCAAATTCAGTAAATACAGAAAGGAGATGTTTTACAATGAAACTATATACTACTACGAAAATAAAAATTAATTCCATTTGGCAAAAATAGTAGTTTTAGTCCTTTAGTATATTTTTTTCAAAGTCGCTACAGTTTACAACCCCGTACGTATCCAGAAATCCAATATTCGCATTTGAGTGCTTGTCAAAGAGTACAGAGAGTGGCGAACATTTCCGTGCATCGGATTTTAATGATTTTTTTTGTGTACTGACTGAGAAGTGTAGGGGTTTTAAACACGTTATAGGACATGTGTACTTTTTTTTATATTTGAATAGAGGAGACGTTACTATAAAGTCTAATTAGTTGTTCTCCGCTCACTTGGGTGGCGGTAACACCCCCACAACTCCGTTTGGGGAAGGAATTTTATAAAATCCATTCTTATCTGACATAACATGGCTGAAACAATATCATAATAAAATTTTGAGTCTTTACGTCTAATAGTTTTGGATATCTCGTGATGAGTCAATAAATATTTTATTTTATAATAAAGTTGGGCTGCTAGTTTTGTTGACAACTATTGCAGCTTCATTGGACTCTCGGCTCGCGGATCTGGTATCCGCGTGCTAAAATAAAAAATAAAGTAAAGAAAATAAAATTAACATTAATGTATAAATTTAAACAAACACTAAAACCAACACACACAAAACTAAATATATGTAATACATATATATGTAGGTAAAATTGTGTTTAAAAGGGGGAGGAGGAAGGAGAGATAATATTGGATGCGGAAGGGTTGAAGAGGTGGATAGGTAGATAGATAGGAAGGTTTAGAGGGAGAGATGGGGCTGTGTAAATTAATATATACATAGATAAGAATCATCATCATCAGTCGATAAACGTCCACTGCTGTACGTAGGCCTCCCTCAAAGATCTCCACATCGATCAGTCCCGCGTAACTGTTTTTCTTATTAACAGAGTTATAAAATTACTGGTATTGTGTTCGAAAACAGACTTCAATAAAATGAGTCCTAAAAGTATAGCAGGTGAAGTCAAAAAGTAAATCTATAGTAAGGAGGAAAGCAGGTACAATATATATATTTATATTGTATCTGCTATTATACATATATATGTAGAATACTTATACTCTGTTTATCTATACGAAAATCTACTTTCTGAAGATATGTAGACTGCACGTGAACGGTATTGCTGTATCTGAAATATTTGCATGTAATTGCAATGAGGGTTTGTTAGAGGCGTACGTTCAATGGTATGCGATTGAATAGTGGAGCTGTTTATTATTGTTTCTAAAATGGATGCTTGCCTTTGTGGTATTTAGTAATGAACGCTTTACTTTTAATATTGTTTCCATTGTAAATATAGAAATTACTTTAAGATTGCAGAGATCATAGGGCATAAAAATATCTCCATTCAACTTCAGAAGTATTTAAAAATAAAAAAAAATACTGTTGTCGTAAGTTGGTAAGTGGGTAAGGTTGGGGTGAAGGTCGCGGGAAGCAGCGAAATGCGTGCAGCGCAAAACCGATCGATCTGGAGATCTTTGAGGGAGGTCTATGTCCAGTCTGTCGGTTAATGATGACGATGAAGTTGGCACTGTAAGATATATATATATATATATATATATATATATATATATGTATATATATAAATATATATATAGGTATCTTTACTGTAAAACTTTTATCTCGAAGAAAGCTTACTAAAAAGAACAATACTTAGATTTATAGAAGATATAAATAAAAAAAAACTAGTTGACTTGTAAAATTTTTTTAGTGTCTTATAATAAAAAGTATACCAGAATGTATAATTTAAATGTCCACTCATAAGACACTGTAGATGATCACCGAAAGTGTGTTAATGGGTAGAAAACAATATTGCACTTACTTTATTCAAGCTGGGTATATTTTAGAAATCTCTATCTGATAAAAAAAGTCATTCTGGCAGAGATGGATGCACGGGTTTATAACCGACTGTGTTATCGCCACGATAAGCCGGAGCCTTTGAATGCGGCAGAAATGTGTAGGTAGGAGCACAGACGTGCTCTAGAGGTTTGGCGAGAGCGGCTCGCTGAGCCGTGTAACTGGTGAGAGCGAATCGTAAGGGCGGTGCTGCCAAGCTTCGAAATATGGTTCCGATCGGGTGGAATGGCGCACGTCATCTTTAGATTGACTCAGGTGCTTATGGGACAAGGGTGTTTCTGTGAGTATCTAATAAAGGATCGGACGCAAATCGACGACGCGATGACGCGATGCCACCACTGTTGCGGGAACCAGGATTCCGCGCAGCGTACGCTCGCTGAATGCCCTGCGTAGGAGTCCGAGTGACAAAACCTGGTCAATAGGATTGGACAAGATCTTTCGCTGCCAGTAGTAGTAGCGGCTTCGATGAAGAGCAAAACTGCATGGGCAGCGTTGGTCTCCTTCTGTGAAGCTGTAATGGTACAGAAGGAGGCTACAGAACCTAATTGATAGAGGGTTTATTACTATTAATACGATAATAACACAGAGAGAAGAAATACGTACGCAAGTGTAGCAGCCGGATCATGAAAGAGACGATCTATGGAAATATGGCAATGCACTCTATTGCCATTACATCAAGAGATAAAAATGAAACAGATGACCAAGTAATTATAAAAAGATTAAGAAGGAAATAAATGTCAAAGAGGAGAATATCAAGATTGACGCAAGATAGAATGATAATAAAAAATAGGAGAATTATAGTAGGCTGAAAACTCCACCAAGAGTCTATAATATAGCCCCAGATTCCAATCATAGATAGCCATGAATGATTTGTATAAGTATAAACTATTTATACTTAATTCTCTTTCTTCATTATTTTCCATCATTGTTGCTGGTAAATAATTAATATCAATAACAAAACAACTTATTCGTAATTGTTATTTAAACGATTTGATGGCCATTGCAGAAGCCAGCCGGCGTCTTCACGGAGCCATACATGTTTGCAAAAATCATTACATAATCTTTTATTCATGGAAATTACATTAAATAAAAACAATATAATTCAATTCAACATTAGTGCATTATAGATATTTTAATATCATGTGTTTAACTACCAAGTTTATCGATGCTGGAAATGTTTGATGTTCGGCATGGGATAATCTGAACAACCGTTTGTATGATTTAATCGTATTTTGTTGTCCGTCTATATTGACACGTGAACACGTAGTAGGGCTACATTATTAATATGGACTAAAATATTACACTGAGAGAAATAAAAAAAAATATATATAAAACTAAAGTTGCAATTTACAAATAGATGCTGTATTAAAAATACATATAACCTATATATAATAGGCAACCATACAATACTTATAATATACAGAAATCTTACTTGTATAATGATATCCTATTTCTTATTCTTAATAAAGATATCCATCTTTTAGTTTAGTCTAAAAGATATATTTATTAGCATCATGATAAAATAATTCTATGTTGTCACCTAACACTTTTTCGAAATTTAATGGTAAAATAATAACTACAGTGATAATTAATAATAATATATACGTTAAACCTAATCAAATGTTGCGTTGTAGCAAAAATTTTCATTACATAAAAACAAATATGGTATTAGGAATACGAGTAACGAATACAAATATTTGATATATTCAGTAAAAAGAAACTGAGCGGGTAGTTTAAGATTATACTTAACAACTTTCAAAGTTAAAAGTTAAGTAAAATATCCAGTTTCTTTAACCCACCGTTTACAAAAACTAATTATAATGTATTCTTTTTGGAGTAGAGTATCTTTACATATTGGTTGTAAACTAAACCATTATTAATTTGTCACCATTATTAATACGTAAAGACAAAAGTGCGATGATAGAACCGTTACTTCATGATCGGAACTTTTGACCGAGATCTAGATATCCTACGGATAGTTTTATGCGACTATACGAGCATTTGTCAACGATCAGGCAAACGGCTTAAGATCCAAGTTAACCCGATATTATACCGAAAACATCCCGAACGTAAGCTTTTACGAGATGAGTATAACTCTCAAACAGCTCAAGAATAATAAGATTTACGGCGGAGCTTCTGAGAGCAGGAAGACGACCAGTGCTGATGGCATTTCAGAGGATATTTAACTCCACCATACTCGAGGGAAAAAAGCCAAAAGCGCGGAGCGGGTGTGTGGTGAGGCTTTTTTTCAAAAAGGGTGATAGGACTCGGTTGAAGAAGTATAGGCTTTACCCTTACCCTTTACCTTTATCCTTTACGCTCCCGAGCCACGTTTATAAGTTGTTTTCGCGAATCATGACGTATCGTTTCGAACGCAAGCTAGACGGTTTCCAGCCCCTCGAACAAGCAGAATCCCAAAAAGACTTTAGTAACACATACGTACGCTGCGGCAAGTTATACAGAAGACCGAAGAATATATATTGCTACTATGCTTAGCGTTCCAGGACTACAAAATAGCTTTTCAGTCGAAGCGATTCAGTGGAAACTTGGGCAGTGCAGTCGTTCCAGCTTTGCCAAATAGACTACCGTTATATCGAAATTTTGTGGTAATTTTCGCTCGCGGATACTAGATGAGCGAGCCCTGTGTCTGATGAAGCTGCAATAGTTGTCAAAAAAACTTGCGGCGCAAACTCTAATATAATAAAAATTTTTAGTCATTGTATGAAAACGCTACTACGTCAGTCCGCTTCCAAGACCATTGCTCGAAACCAATACAGTTGCCGCGAGGTGTCAGACACGGCTATAATAGTTATAGCCAAAGCGATTCACAGCAGCGCTGGAAGATCTCTTCAAGGTTTTGGACTGGATAGGACTTGGCATCAACATAAACAAGTGTATGGCCCATCTTCGACCCACTGATGATATAGTAATCATGGCCCAGATCTTGGAAGATTTAGGTAAAATGCTCGATGACCTCCGTAGAGCGTCTCGACGCCGTGGGTCTTTAAATGGATATGAAAAAAAAGATTACGTCTAAGACCTACATTGTACTCACGCCAATAATGGTTAAATGCTTTATACTGGTAGTTGTTGTCGACGTTTACCTGGGACAAACAGTCCAGCTAGGTAAGTTCAACTTCCAAAAAGAGGAGATCCGGAGAAGAACTAGGGTCACCGGCATACCCAAAAGATTGCTAGACAAGTGGCAGGGGACAAGGCACGTTGCTTGAAGAGCTGACGGACGATGGAGCAGTAAGGTTCCCTAGTGGCGGGCCCGTACCGGTGGGCACAGTGTTGAGAGGTTCCCGACAAGGTGGATCGAAATCTGGTGCAGATTACGCGAAGCTGCTGGATGCGGGCAGCGCAAAACCGATCGATATGGAGATCTTTGGAGGAGAGCTATTTCCAGCAGTGGACGTCTATCGGCTGATGATGAACGATAAAATTAAAAATATATGTTAAAATGACAATGATAAAAAAATATTTTACTTACCGATTTTGTTCAGAGTGCGCTCTACGAAGAAGGACGAGAAGAAGAATCCATTTATTATTGTGCCGGTGCACGTGAAGAACAGCACGAGAATCAACCGACACACTATCGGCCATCCTTGCGCCAGAGTTAATGGTGAGTAATCATTATCTGTGATCATCTCGGCGGAGGCGAGGGTCACGTGGTCGTTACTCACTAACGCGGAGACATTACTTGATATGGAATTTATGTCTGTGAAAATAAAAATCATTATTACTTAGTGTACAACGTTACTAGTAAATAGTAGATTAGGTGTTTGTTGTGGTGGTTATTGTTTAATTAATCGTTTCGTACTACATAATTTTAATGAAGAGCAATTGCGAACGGGTTATGTTAATAAAAGTATATTTCGTTTAAATATGTGCTGTATAATTAGCATTACAAATAAACCTTAAGCCTTGATTCTTTGTCATTTTAATATTAAATAAGTACATAGATGCACGGGCGGAAATGAAATAATAAGCCTTTTGTTGTATGAAAGATTCCAATAAATATGTTCATTACGCTACAAGAAAACGAAACTATAAACAGCCATTCACTAGTTGGCTAAAATTCTCAAGTAAAATTATTTACATCTGTTACAAATACTTTCAATTACAAAGAAAAGGATAGAAGAGAAATAAGTCGGCATTTTTTAAGACAAAAACTAAATGTGATATTATTGAAAAGTTTCATCCTTAGAAAAATAATCAACATACAAATGTTAATTAACTCTATAACAATTTTTTTAAAAAAAAAATTTATAATGAAATCTTTGCTAGTATTTAACTCCAATGGTGTAATTTGTAACGAGCGTTTTATATACATTTGTGTTTATAGAATATAATTTGATACATTGATTGTTGTTACGTGGTTCATGCTAGCTTATATTGATGGAGTACGTGAAGAACATGAGAAAACAAATCAATGTAGTAACTTAAAAATTTTATTACAAAACCTAAGTCTTAATATATACTGTGAGAGAAAAGGACAATTTTTCAAGACCATTATTTTTGCTATGCAAATATTTCAAAATAATCCGAAGAGAGTGCACTGCATATTCGAACATAAGCCAATGAAAATAAATCTATTTTTCCATGAAAAGCTAAGCTAAAATGAAACAAGATCAGACTGCGCTCGGATGTCTGGTTCCTTTTTCTTTATTTTCTACAGGATGTTAATAAAATTCAATAATTCACTTCGCTGAATTGCTCGTATTTACCTTTAGCAATTATTGCAACGCACGACAAATAAGTACAGTGGTAACATACAAAAGGAAACATATAAACATAAAAAGGAAAACATGTAATAAGACAAAGAAAATAAAAAGGCGAAATGTAGAAAGTAAAAAGGAAAAGTCGTAAACAAATTACAATAAGCTGCGATTGAAGTCTGAGAGGAGGTGCATGCAAGAAGAAAACAAGTACATGTAAAGATGTTAAGGCATAAGAGAGAAAGTATGAAAGAAGAAAAGAAAATGTAGTAAGCAAGTAAAGAAAAGAATATAAATAAAGAAAAAGAAAACAGATACTCAGGTCCAACACAACCGGGAGGAACGATTTAAAAAAAATGAATGAAATATAATAATTAAAAATAAAGCGCAATGGTCATTTCCAAAGGAAACATATAACTGGAAAAATCTGTATGAAAACAGTTCTTATAAATTACAATAAAAGATCCGGTATCTCATTAATATTTATATACTTACTAAACGTATATATAAATTTTAATATCAAATAACGTATATAGTTAAATGAGATAGTTTAACTATCCCCCGCTTAGTTTAGTTAAATATTTATACAGTTAGGATAGAGAAGCAATGCTATACACTTTAATACGAATTATTTATAAAAGATGAATGAAAAAAAAAAATTTATAACATTAAAAAATCGCATATAGCCTAAAATCGCATATAGTATATATAGCGCAAAGCCGTCATGGGTATTATAGGATCAATGCCAGCTTTTTAAAATGTAGTGTTCCTAGATCTTTGTTGCCAGTCTGCTTCATAGTCTTGGGCGAATAGGAGTAGGACGTAGGTAAGCCTTGAAGACCCCGTCTGTCGTATAAGGTGACTAAAAGATTTTTCGGGTTTGCGGACTTTGAAGGCGAGGAGCCTTGATTGCCCAGTAAGCGAGTGCCCCGAGGGAACTACAAGTATGAAAGGGTTTCGTGTTTTTTGTGGGTTGCGGGGGTAGATTTGTACTGCCATTTGCAGCCAGATGGAGTCGCGGAGGGAAAGGAATGTGGGTATTACGTTTCGCTGCTCTCCCTGCCCTCCGCGACTAAGCGGTGCGTCACCGCTGAAACAGCGACGGTGGGGCTGCGGGGGAACAGGAGTGTCGGTATTGCGATTTGCCGCTCTGTCTGGTCTCCGCGACTAAGCGGTGCTGCATCGCTGATGTTACGATGGTGGGCCCGCGGGGGAAGAGGAGTATCGGTATTACGTTTCGCCGCTCTCCCTACTTTCCGCAACTAAGCGGTGCTGCACTTTATGTACTTACTTGTACCTTATCGAATAGGTATTGAAGTCAGGTACTTATTTATGTGCTTTTTACGTGTTTTTATAGATATATTTTTTTTAAGATTAAATAAAAATGTAAGTATCACGTCTTATTTTCTACTGTCACGACTTTCAAAGAACTTAATTTAAAAGTTTTAGCCTCTAAGTGATGATTATTAGTTTAATTAATAAGCCTATGATTAGACTATAATTATTACATTAAAATTTCTGTAGAAATAGGTAAGAAACAATATCACCGAATTTTCCCAGAAAATCGGGAATTTTTTGAATCGGGAATTTCCTAGAAAAATATTTAAAAAATTAATAACTCCAGAACCATTGTTTTTGGATGGGGTATTCTATACATAGATAGATAAGATACGAGCTATATTTTATCCCCTCCAGATCTTTTACACCTATTATCTTTCACCCTGTATATATATATATATATATGTAATGAAAATGTGTTCTGTTTGTTCGCTAATCACGTGAAAATTAGAGAACGCATTGACATGAAAATATGACCATTCGACGCAGAATGATTTGTTGATGGTTATAGGCTAGTTATTTTTTGAAATTCATGGACACATCATCATTTTAAGACAACTTCAAGTCTCATTTTATATTACGCCCAGCAAAGCGTGCAGGGAACAGCCAGTATATTATATAAGTAAAATATATTGAAATAAAACAGAACAATAGAATTTAATAATCAAAATTACTTATAAATTGCCTTAGCATAAATAAGACATATTCATATCTATATTGTAAATATTTAATACAGTTTTTACATCGCTCGACGTAACATGAAACTTTTTACACGTACAAACTTCTTACATGCGTGTGACATCGTCGACACTCTCGTCGCCACTGAAAACGAGGGAACGTTTCAATGTAGATTTCATAGGAAAGTATACTAACGCCATCTATTGCCTTAACTTAATATAACTTTGTATAAAAATATGTCGCTAAAGTAGTCACTTATACGCTATTTTTGGGTTCTGAAGTATATAGTTCTGTATATAAGTAGCAGCATCTGGATACAGTCGAAAATCGAACTCAGTACTTGCCCTTGCTAGTCGGGAAGTCTGCTGCAGACCAACGAAGATGATATTTAGTTGACAAAAAGTAGTACTAATATAGTCTCAAGTACGTAATATTTCATACAGAAGTTTTATTTGTTTTTTGGTTGTCGATACTATATATCTATATATATATAATCTGAAAGATATTGAATAGCAACAGGTATTCTCTTGCAAAAGTCTGCTCATTTTAAAGTAATTTAGAGTTTGCGCTAACACACACAGATGAGTCGCACAAAAAATCGAAGGCTTCTAAAGATGAGATGTGTGATATAGCTTCTGATGCCGACGTAACTTTTAATTTAGTGCAAGATTGCATTGGCTGGCCGGGAATGTCAACCGTTGTCAGAGCAGGAACAAGCTCAAATGCATGTAATCGACTTTCATCTGAAGGAAGTAAAATAGAAGTATTCCTATCTAGTTAAGAGCATATGAGTATGTTCTTAATATAGCAAGTCGCTATCTAATCAGAGAAATAATTAGCAATTACAATATTTACCACAGAATAGAGTTTTTTTCAGGAATCTACTGAATTTGAAGTGTAATTATTTCGACAAAAAATTATATCTAAATCAGACTTAATTTTAAAATTTAAAAAGGAAACGCGTAAAATTAAAAACACCTATACTGTAATCGGTTGAATACGCTTAATTTCTGAAAACGCTCATCAAAAATTATCCGACGTGACACTAACAATTAACATCTGCTTTATCATGGACGATTTACCGTTCCATTCTTAACCATCTATCATTGGGTTATATCAAAATAGGGGTCTCTGTTATGTATACAATAATGTCCATTTATATATATTGGCACAACAATGTGAGTGAAGCTCGTCAGTTTGGTTATAAAGATTAAAAAATTTCATTCGTTTCTGATAATAAAGTATTCATCATAAACCTAGTCCGGCCATGAGTTCTGTTACAAATGAAAATGCATTTATTTTTTATGAAGTAATGTAATATTATTAAAATTTATACCTACATATTTATTAATCTCAGCAAAAAATAAAAAAAAATTATCCTATTCGAAATGGCTACCTTTGGCTTTTATACAGGCCTTTGATCTGTTTGGCAACGAATCTATGGATTTACGCACTCGTTCCAAGGGAAATTTCGCCACTGCTTGCTCCCAAGATTTTTTAAGAGACTCAATGTCGCTGTGTCATTTGGAGCATGCCATATCTTCTAAAACTGACTATAATTTTAAGTCTAAAAGATTGAGGTCTGAGCTAGATGAGTGCCAGTCTTCAGCATTTATAAAGTCCGGAACGTTGGTTTCTTGACAGGCTTGGGTATTTCATACCTTGTGACCAGGTGCAGTCCTGTTGTATATTTTTAAAAAGTGTTTTGCTACGAGGTTTCACAACATGATCCACGACTATATCTTGATGCACTTTAACTGAAGTTTTCACTCCTTTTTCACAAAAATGTAGTTTTGTGACTCCTTGATAAGACACGCCCCACCAAAACATCATAGACGCAAGATGATAATCACGTTGTACCTTTCCGACAACTTGAGCAACTTCTCTAGAACTGTGAACGTACACTTTATCATTTTGCTTATTGTAGTGTTTTTCGTCGGTAAAGAGGATATTTCTTTTATCTGCGTATCGCGACAGAAGGCGTTTTGATCGGTTCACTCTCTTTAATTGTAAAGATTGATTTAGGTCATGTCCTGTGTTTCGACGATCAGCACCAAAACTTCAGGTCTTGTTTTATAATACGCGACACAGTCTTAGCGGGAGTCTTCATTTCTCACGATAAGATTTTTTGCTTCCTAATGAGTTTTCGACGAATTCTGGCTCTTACAGCATCTACAGCCTTTGTAGTTCTAACAGCACGCGGCCGCCCTTATCTTTTCGGGTCTTCGACAGAGGAAGTATTGGTGTATCTGTTGATACTACGACACACGAACATACGGCTGATACCAAGCTTTTGAAGTGTCTGTCGACTCCATACCCACTTTGTGCAAGGCGATAGCTGCAATCCTATTTTCTTTAACGCACCATTCCATATTGTAGTTTGATAATGAACACGAAAAAATTTGTGAAATGGCGCAAAGTCGAAAAAAGTTTTTAAAATAATACACTTGTTCCAAATTCAAAATAGTTAAATAGTTGAAAAAAAGAAAAGTTTTTATGTAACAGTATATATGGCCAGACTAGTTATATATTTGTAAGATACGGATGATGATTATAATAAATCGCGAAAACCTATTGAGAAACACGCATCAACTAAGCAGCTCAGCGAACTTATCTTCTAGAGGTTTCATTATCTAGCTGAGCGTTTTTAAATTAGTTTTTATTTTATGAAAAAATAAAAAAAAACGCAGTAAATCTTCGCAAAATAAATTAGGAGAGCCTCCATGCCTGGTTCAATGTTCGTTGATGCTGTTTCTCGAACTAATCCGTCGAAAGTAACGTAATATACAAAATTAATTGACTAATTATAAATTTATACGTTTCTAAAAACTTGCCTTTATTAGCGAGAACATGTCACGCGGCATGTTTAGAATGACATCCACTTAAAATGTACATATTCATAACATTGATATTCTGTAAAATCACTGAACCGCCGAGGACAGTTTATCGTTTATGACGTCGAAAGGTAAAACTTTATAAACTCGTACCCATATATGTATTGAGTACATATACTACATACTGCAAGCTTGTCAAAAAAATCATTTTGTTTTTCTATCAAGTTAAAACAATTTAATTTAAAATCAAAAATAACAAAAACAACAAAAGATAAAATTTTACTCTGTTTTAATAAAACTCTATCCGTATTCATTTTATTAATTTACCGATACTCTTATATAAGCGACTCCTATTTTTATCGTTAAGCTGAATTCTGAAAAGGTTACATAAAATACATTACCAAATTTAAAAACTTATTTAAACTATTTGTTATGCCGTTAAGATTTCATTTTGTTACAACTGTATCCGCTTCCGACTTGCCAATAAAAGCAATCATAGTTCTTGTTCAATGCTTTAATAATATAATAAAGCTGTATTATATTATCTTGTATATATAGGTATGAAAAGATGAAAATTTTGCTCTTCATTCAATCCTAAAATTCGTATTAAATGTTTTTTAAAATAATTTTCATATCAGCCTCGAAATATTTTTTTTTAAAAAAAAAAACAAGGATATCACACTAAAAATAAAGAAAATAAATTTAGGCTCGTTAATTCTTCCTCATAACTGAAACGGTTACAGACTTTAGGACGAAAAAATGACTCACCGAAGTCATTCTGGAAAAAGCTATTCGTATTCATACACGATTAAAACCTAAACTGGATAGAAAAAAAGACGAATTGAGAAACTCCCAAATGAACAGTTTTATTTCTTGGCTCCCATGGCCCCTGGACGACGGGTTCGGAGGAGTCCGTTGCCCGCGCGACGGCAGGAGGTGGAAAGGGAGAGTTTATTCCTCCCTTCCATGGTGGGTCGCAGTTGCAAGCGAAAGCGCTCCCGTGACCCTGCCATCAGGCAATGAGGCAGAACATGGTGGGGGTTTTAGTCGGTGCAAGTCCGACATAACCCATCCTTGCCCCCGTGTGGACGAGTATGCTTAGGCATTTCCCCCACGTAAAACAAAAAAAAAACCTAACCGAACAGTCAGTCGCCTTTTTGTCGGCTCCTCTCTTTTCGACCTCCACCAGAGCATATCTGTCATTGTCGATTTTCACCGTTGAGAGTCCGAATGTACAAGAATTTAATGAAATATTCGGTCTCTCACCGACGTATTCGATGTTTATTGACATTCACCGTTGAATTCCGGCATTCTCTGATTTCGGTCTTTCACGGTAGCATATACACTATACATATATGCACTATTGCACCTTACTAAATGAGTAAATAATTATGCATTTGATTTCATATTTATCCCTTTTATAAATATTACATTAATCAAAAGCTTCTTCTGTTCTTTTAAACTTGTTTTGTGAGAGTATTTTAATGAGTTTTGCTCGTTGCCTGATGTTTATGATAGACTTGCATTAATATCAGGATTTGTTGAAGCGCAACTTTCAACTATATTCAAGTTTAATTAAATTCAAACTTATTATCATTAGCTGATATATAAATAAAATTAAAAAGTCCAAATATTTCCATGACTTTTAATATGTTTAAATCAAATGTCAATTCAAAAGTCGATATTGTGTTTTGATCGACAAGTGTATTTATTGGATATGCATTGCGTTGCATATCCACTAAATACAGTTTCAGGAATATATCGGGTTCCTTCAACATGTTTGTGTTCACCGGAAGCTAAATTGTAGTGAAAATTGAACACATGCACATTAAAGTGTAAGGTTCGCGCTTTGTAAAGCATAAAGTCGAATAGTAATCGAACTATCACAATTCGCTAAAAAAATTTAAAGCTTTGACGAATTGTAAATCAATATAATCTGTTAAAATTTTTATTTAAAGAAAAAAATTTAAATCCTGACAAATAAAAATTTTAATTAACTATTTCCAACAAACAAAAAAGATGATAATCGAATCACCCTATAAAATATTATGTGTGATATGGTGTGGTGTATAAAGAAAGGGAAAAAGAAGATTACGCATCGAATTGGGAACTTCGTTTTTGTCGTCGGTTAATTATTAATAATTAATAAGGTTTAATTTGTAATTACATAGTATACTAACTCATCGGTACTAGGCATAAGTTAAAAGACTAAGACATTCAGCGTATATCTGATTGAAAATGATAATTTAAAACTGAAGGTACTCTGTCATACCCGTGCTTTCAGGATATTTATTAACTTCCGGTACTAAGAGTGTTGTATAACACTTATAGCTTCGAGTAATGTAATAATTAAAAAACGCGTTAAATTTAGCAAAGTTTTGAATTATTCAATTACAGGATATTCTTTTGAAATATTATTTCACGCGATTACAGAAAGCATTATGTGGATTAATGCGGCACTTAAAATCTACAGAACATTACATATGATCTGTAAATTCTTAGTAGTGGTGATTTAATTGATCCTTAATGCCATTTATACTCATTTATTCGTTGTCTCGTCATCGGATAGATGATAGATAAAGCCATTGATTCTATTTACGATTTACTAATACACATAAATTGATGAGAAATCTAAATTTAGGACAAAATAATCCAATGGTACCACAAGCTCAGACTATGACCCTCTAACTCTTAAGTCAATTAACATTCATCCAGGTAAATATAGGTTTGGATAATAATGCCTCAGTGCATTTACATCTGTGCGCTTCCGTCCGTCGGAAGGCAAACTGAACTGTCCGGTCGACGTTATATACAAATATAAGCTTGAGAAAAGCTGAAGTTCTCGATACAAAGGTCAGCTTATTCAATACCTAAAAAAAGAAATATTCTTTTGGCAATTCTTCAGTTTCGTCTATTAACAATAAGTATTTTCTTAACTAAGAGAAGTCACAAAATTTTCTCTCGTTTGTATTAACTACTATCTTTTTTTTTGCGTGGGGGGAAATGACTTCGTATGTTGGGTTAGAGAGTTTATTAAGACAGGATTTGCACCGATTAAAAACCCCACGATGTTCCACCTTCGTAGCTTTACGGCGGGGCCGCGGGAACGCTTTCGCACACGTCCGCCAGTGCCTGCTGCACCGCGAGCTTCATCTCGGGAGAAAAGACTCCCCTTTCCGTTTCTGTTAGGATGCATCGGAACATACATCGCGCCTTCCTTTCGGATTTTTGTCATCACTGGGGCAACGGATTCCTCGAATTCATTACCCAGAGGCCATGGCAACCAAGAAAGAAACTCTCCCGACTCCCTGCGGCGGATCTGGTCTTGGGAGGATAAGGAGAGCGGCGAAATGCAATACCGACACTCCTCTTCCCCCGCGGTCCCACCGCCGCTGTATCAGCGGTGCGGTACTGCTTAGTCGCGGAGAGTAGGGAGAGCGGAGAGACGCAATATCGACACTCCTATTCTCCCGCAGCTCCACCGCTGCTGTATCAGCGGTGCGGTACCGCTTAGTTGCGAGAGGTAGGGAGAGCGGAGAACCGCAATATAGACACACCTCTTCCCCCACGGTCCCACCGCTGCCGTATCAGGAATGCGGTACTGCTTAGTCGCGAAGAGTATGGAGAGCAGAGAGCCGCAATATCGACACTCATATTCCTTCGCGCGCCTATCAACGCTGCAGTACCGCTTAGTCGCGGGGGGTGGAAAGAGCGGAGAACCGCAATATCGACACTCCTATTCCCCCGCGGCTCCACCGCTGCTGTATCAGCGGTGCAGTACCGCTTAGTCGCGGGGGGTAGGGAGAGCGGAGAACCGCAATATCGACACTCCTATTCTCCCGCGGCTCCACCGCTGCTGTATCAGCGGTGCAGTACCGCTTAGTCGCGGGGGGTGGAGAGAGCAGAGAACCGCAATATCGACACTCCTATTTTCCCGCGGCGCAACCGCTGCTATATCAGCGGTGCGGTACCGCTTAGTCGCGCGGGGTAGTGAGAGTGGAGAACCGCAATATTGACACTCCTATTCTCCCGCGGCCCCACCGCCGCTGTATCAGCGGTGCGGTACCGCTTAGTCGCGGGGGGTAGGGAGAGCGGAGAACAGCAATATAGACACTTCTCTTCCTCCGCGGGCTCACCGCTGCCGTATCAACGGTGCGGTACCGCTTAGTCGAGGGGAGTAGAGAGATCGGAGAACCGCAATATCGACACTCCTATTCTTCCGCGGCTCCACCGCTGCTGTATCAGCGGTGCAGTACCGCTTAGTGGCGGGGGGTGAAGAGAGCAGGGAACCGCAATATCGACACTCCTATTCTTCCGCGGCCCCACCGCCGCTGTATCAGCGGTGCGGTACCGCTTAGTCGCGGGGGGTGGAGAGAGCAGAGAACCGCAATATCGACACTCCTATTTTCCCGCGGCGCAACCGCTGCTATATCAGCGGTGCGGTACCGCTTAGTCGCGCGGGGTAGTGAGAGTGGAGAACCGCAATATTGACACTCCTATTCCCCCGCGGCCCCACCGCTGCTGTATCAGCGGTGCAGTACCGCTTAGTCGCGGGGGGTGAAGAGAGCAGGGAACCGCAATATCGACACTTCTATTTTCCCGCGGCACCACCGCTGCTATATCAGCGGTGCGGTACCGTTTAGTCGCGCGGGGTAGTGAGAGCGGAGAACCGCAATATTGACACTCCTATTCTCCCGCGGCCCCACCGCCGCTGTATCAGCGGTGCGGTACCGCTTAGTCGCGCGGGGTAGAGAGAGCGGAGAACCGCAATATTGATACTCCTATTCTTCCGCGGCCCCACCGCCGCTGTATCAGCGGTGCGGTACCGCTTAGTCGCGAAGGGTAGGGAGAGCGGAGAACAGCAATATAGACACTTCTCTTCCTCCGCGGGCTCACCGCTGCCGTATCAACGGTGCGGTACCGCTTAGTCGAGGGGAGTAGAGAGATCGGAGAACCGCAATATCGACACTCCTATTCTTCCGCGGCCCCACCGCTGCTAATATCAGCGGTGCAGTACCGCTTAGTCGCTCGGGGTAGAGAGAGCGGAGAACCGCAATATTGACACTCCTATTTTCCCGCGGCCCTACCGCTGCTATATCAGCGGTGCAGTACCGCTTAGTCGCTGAAAGTAGGGACAACGGAGAACCACAATAACGACACTTTTCTTCCCCTGCGATTGACCCAGGGCTGCGAAGGGCATAGCATGTCCATCCCCGCAGCCCACCGGCACACATCCGAGGTGAGCTCATAGAGCTCACCTGGCGCGGCCATCACGGGCAGACCGAGTAGGTTCCTTCTAGCTTTTCCGTGGGTGACCAAGTCACAGTTACTGCGTCCCACCGCCACGATAACGTAAGAACCTGTTCAATAGGACTAACTGCCGTCCTAAAATAACAAATTTATATCCTAAAATATATTTAGATGCAACTAAATTTCTACTTAATAAGTTTCTAACAAACCAAAATCTTTAAAAAATCTTCCGCGACCACTCTTAACATATTGTTAATAATAATTAAAAAAAACATTACAATTATTTAATAAAAAATTAAATGTTATTGCCTGGTTCAAGGCCAAAAACTAAAAATTTTTAGATTTTTAAAATTAGTTTTAGCAATGTTTAAACTTATTTTTTTTTCAAATTGCACAACAATATATCAATGATAACTTGTTCTCTTCATATGGCTGTAAGTAGAAAGTGCTCATTTCTTTTTAAGCGAACCTGGCTTTGTTCTTTTTACACCGCAAAGCGTTGAATTGTTAAGTCCTACTGGATCCGACTATAATCGCCTGGTTTCATCAATATTAAAATAAACAATTTATGATGCTTCAACTTAATACGGGTAGCTATTACATATAAACATCTTGAACAAAAGATAAGCTACCATATGTCTAAATTGTGCAAGACAAAGAAAAATTATTTTATATTTTTGTTATAATAAATTTAACGATAAAATTCATAAAATAAAGCAATTTAACATCAAATTAAGGCAAAATACTTTATTTTTTGTTGATTTAAAACCTTTCCGTATGGCACATAATGCGTACGGTATATATGATTAATATATGGTATCTTATCTAATTATTCAATTTATTTAAATGAACAGAAAAAATAATTAAATAATATTTTCAAAGTATTAAAAATGCTTACTGTCCATGGTGATGGCTGCTACTCGAGTTTCTCGATCAACGTTTTAATAGTTTTTGAGAATATAAGAATTTACACATTCATTGAACATTAAACCTCAGAACTTAAAGATTAATTCAAGGAAACAAGAAAAAGACACGCTATAAGTTTTAAATAACGGCTGACTACACCAACTGTCTTTTGATTTGTTGAAAATATCCGACTGCGACGAAAGCTCCCGACGATCTGTAACCAGGGTACGGTGAGCGGAGTTAAGGTGAGGGGTTGATCTGCGCGTGGTGCCTGAAAATTTGCTCTGCGCATTTTCATAAACCAACTTCGGTGGTAATGGCGACTAATAGGCGGTACAGTGACGTAATGTCTATTTAAAATATATTTTGCGACTTTTATAAACTATGCCTTTTGTAAGGTACATGTAAGATAATTTTACCAATGAATTGATTGCTTTCAATGCCTAATTAGCTTTATTCAAAGGTTATTACCAAATATTCTATTCAAAGAAAGTATCAAGAAAAATAACAAATTAGTATTTTTTCATATTAGGAAAATAACAATAATCAGTTTTAGATATTTGAATAGAGTTCATTACTTAACTACTTTTTTGTTTGGTTTTTCCTAAAATATGTTTTTTTAATTAAGCAATACAATAAATAAATATTCTTTATGAATTAACATTAAAAAATATATATAATTGCAAACATAATCGTGATCAGAATATCAACCCTATATGAAATCTTTACTTATAATGGTGAACTTAGTCATAATCATTATTTATAAGGATGTTAAATATTTACTAGAATTTTAAGACTCATCATAATTTCACATTTGGTAAAAGTTACACTTTAACGTGAAATGGACAGCTATCGCCATCTTGTGGAACATAGGCGTAATAAGTTTTATTGAGTATTGGGAAAAAATTATAATATTGTTTTTATTCGTTAATTTATGACAGACGAATGTATTAAAAAAAAAATGTTTTTTATAAAAATGAAATATAACTAATAATGAAGGCAATTTTTACGTATCCCACAAGATTTCTTAATCAAACACTTTTGTTGAGATTTTACCTCATATTCTGAAACACGTAATTAAAGGAACATAAAAGTAACTGTTTGTTAGCTTCCAAACAAAAAAAAAAAGCTTCCGCTAACAATTTTTATTCATATTTTTTAGTATAATCTATATATATATAATGAAAATGGGATTTGTTTGTTCACCAATCACCTGAAAACTAGTGACCTTATCGACATGGGGAAATGACCATACGACGCAGAATGATTAGTAGATGGTTATAGGCTACTTATTTTTTAAATTTCATATATCCTTCACCATTTTATTTCTAATCAACTTTTATCAATATTATTATTTTGCATTTTTTGCGAATACTGCAGTAACGCTTGCTATAGAGAGTTATTTGTTGTTGTAGTTGTTCTCAAGGAATATTTCATAAAAAATCAAGTCTAATTCAATATTAACAGCTAGTATTATATGTATTCAATATTCTATATATTCAATGGATAAATAAACTTTGTTTATACTGTGTTTATATGATATCAAAGTTGATATAGAAAAGAGATCAATGGTGCGGTAGTGCAAGTACAACGTGAATACTGTGTTTAAAATAGAGCTTATAGCTCTGGGTAAAACGCCACTCTGCAATAAAATCAAGTTAACTGCTACGTGGCGGAAACACTAACATTATTGGTGGAAACGTGTAACTCCAAATTCGATTCACAGCTTGGATTATTAAGTAACGTGTTACCTGTATAAATTTTGTAACGTGATTAATCTAGTTATTTAGTTCTTATTTACTTTTTGAATCTAGAATAACTGATATCAATTATATATTCAATTTTCTTGTTTACGGTTACAGCACTGCTATAATAACCTTTGAGATGATATTATTTTGTTTAGTCTCATTAGCACATGAACATGAAACGTACAAGTATTCATTAATCCACTAATCCATTGCTACCTAACCTGAATGTTTTGAAGCAAACAATTACTGAAGAAATCAACACTATTCTAAGAGCGATGCTCCAGCGAGTTATTAAAAATTTTAGCTCCAGGTTAAATGAGTGTGAACAAATGAATGGTACGCATTTGCAAACGGTTGTTTTTCATAAATAAACTTCAAGAATTTCTCTTTAAATTAACATTAAATAAAACGAGATTTAATTGATATTTTGTTTTTTATTTAACATCTAAAAACGAAAAACATTCTGAGACACACTTATAAAATATTATTAATATATTATTACTTACTTGTTTATATTAAATTACTTATTATTTTAATAATATTAAGTTTATTCGATAGTTTTTATGAAGAAAAAGTTATACAACGAAATGTCGACTATAGTAGGATCTTCTTTTTGCATTATTTGAACTTTTTTAACTTTTATAGTCCTAACTTTTACTACCAAAGCGACATCTCTAGAAAAATTTTGGAAACTTATTAT
Source organism: Ornithoptera alexandrae (assembly GCA_029030555.1). Taxonomy (NCBI): domain Eukaryota; kingdom Metazoa; phylum Arthropoda; class Insecta; order Lepidoptera; family Papilionidae; genus Ornithoptera; species Ornithoptera alexandrae. The sequence goes on along the minus strand of JARDVY010000301.1, from coordinate 1,368,660 downwards.
TCTTATTTGTCACATTTGTCATTTATTTGATGGTTCTAATTTAGACTATATTTTTATTACCCATTCTTTAAACAAAATAGGAAAATATAAAGAAAAAAGGCTAAAATAAACCTTTGTAATCGATTTTGTTTGTGTTATGTGGTAGACAAAAAGAAAGTAATACTACTATTCTAGCAATATGATTATTCTTACGGTTAGTTTTACAAGTTAAAATTAATTTGTTATTGTTGGATTTCTTTAAAACTATCAATTATATCAATTAATTTAAATAAGGGCATTTTGTAATTATTTTGCGAAATCTAGAGTACAGTAGTTAAATTACCGTTTACGACAAATTATTTAACTAATCATCAATGTAACAGATGTCAATGTCATAATTGACTTAAGAATTTGTATTTTTTAAATGACTTGGTGTAAATAAAAACAGGAAAATGTAGCCTTTATCAATATTTACTTAATAATTGAAGCACATTTATAACAAATCATGATAAATTTTGATTACATGACTTTTCATAAATTTACTTTGTATATCTGTGCTTGTACTAATGTTAACCTGATAGAACGTTGTGGTTTGTCAGTTCTCTTCCTGACATTAATGTTCTTACCGGTTTGAATTTCCTTTTGCATACATGATTCTATTGACCTTGATAGTAACATATCGGCGGTAGGGGCACCTGTGTCTTTATACTTTCCTCAAGTAAGATACGCATAGAAAAATTGGTTTAACCTTTATAACCTTTCGTGTCATTTGCTCATAGATTTATTAGATTTTTTTACAACAGGAATTAAAAGGACACCCGTGCCCCATGGATGACGATATTGTACATTACATAGCAAATATTCTAAGCACATTGACAATAGCATCATGTTTGGTTTTGAAAGTGCCTCAAATCATCTATGTAAGGAAGACAAAGTCAGCAGAGAGCTTATATATTCAAGCTATGTTGATGGAAATAATTGGGTATGTATTATTGGCTATAAAAAAACCTTTTTTCTTTATGTAATAAATTGATAATCGTTTTTAATAATATATACCCATATTTAAAAATTAAAAAATTTTGTGTTTAAAAAAATTTTGTTTTACATACTTTAAAAATTTATAAAATATATACTATCATCAGTAATTCATCAGTCCCCATAGTATTATAATAAAGTTAGAAGAGTAAATAATAAAATATCATGAATTAACTTGAAATTACATTTACTTTTGTATGAGGAGTAAATCAAAGTAATTTCAATGCTCATGTTGCTTATATCTAGTAGAAAACATTCTTCAGATTAGCAAACTGTACCATTCTTCTGAAGGATAGATCGTTAATGCAGTATCCTTAGTAATAACCTGAAAAGTGAATCCCCATTCGTTTCAGATTCTCCATAGTAACTTTATATAACTATACAAATGGTTATAACATAATGACCTATCTGGAATACCCAATAATATTGATACAGGCATATGTTTTGCTGTATTATGTAATGAAATACCAGTGTTTGCTTACTGAGCCCGTTGTGCCATTTCTAACACTTTTATATTTTATAACTGTTATGGGATTTGGCTTTGGGTTTCTGCAAAAAAGTCTGTTATCCTTTATAGTGGTAAGTAACATTAAAATTTTTACTTCAATAGTGAGCCTTTATCAGAATAGCAAATTGTATATATAAGTTATCAATAGTCATTATATTCTATCTCATGCTCACACCTTTTTGGTCCCTCCTTGTATAGCAATTGTGAGCTGTATTCATCAAGAGTTCTCTAAAGATTTTATTTAAAAGTTTAATTAACTTTTGTAAATTAATGAATCATTTCTTATTTTTGTTTTATTATAGTTTTACTTAACTTTTTTAATTATACTTTTAAATAAAAAATGTGTTATACTATAGTCATAATTGCTTCAGCTGGTTAATGTTGACTGCCGAATGTAGCCTTTCTCTAACATAGTGAGTTGGCAACTCGCTGGTAACTGTAACAGAGAAACTGTCTTTTCTCAGGAATTATTCCTTCTTCAGTCGAATATTTCAACAAATTAAGGGTAAGGTGGGGTTGGGGAAGTTCTAAACTTCCTACTTAAAATATTTTATTATATCACAATATATTATTATGTAACATATGTGTGTTTATAATTTTCAGCCTTTTTGTACACCTCTTAGTGGTTTTGCTAAGGTGACATATATTTATGGAATTGTTAAAACTGGAAATGCGGATGCTGTATCATTGACTACATGGATTATTTCTGTGGCTACTAATATGTGTAAGTTGATATTTATTTTTTTAACTGTTGACAAATGGTTACATAATTAACCTACTGTATATTATTAAATGATATAAGAAATATCATCATCATCATCAGCCGATAGACATCCACTGCTGAATATAAGAAATATATAAGAGTCTTCATTGAAAATCAAGAAGACAATAACTTAGATCACTTAAGGAAAACTTTGTTTTATAATTATATTTTTTTTATTCAACTGGCGCCAAGAGCAGCGGGTCTTTCATCTGGTGGTTAATGATACGTTTGCCCATAACTAAAAGGCGCTAGTTAGGATGATGGACACAGCACCATATTGTGCTTATCACTTGACACATAAGATGTTGAGTCTCATTACCCCTGTAATTACACTAGCTTGAACGCCCTTCAAAGCTGTGCTCTGGATACAGTAATGTTTACGCACCGTTTGGTGGTAAAAATAGGCGCTGTGGTGGTACCGACTTAAACAGTCTCCAGTAACAGAGATCTACCACCAGTAAAAATTGTTATATAATTTATTGTTAATTATTCAGTTATAATATTAAATGGAAATATGTCCTTATCTATCCAAGCAGAAGGAACTTTTACTTGTTTAACAGAAATTTTAAACTTGTTAACCATAAAATAGCAGAGTTTTAAATTTATAGAGTTATAAGATTTTGTAATGGGAATTAAAATATAACAATTGTTTTTTCCAGCACGTCTGTTTACAGTATATGTCGATTCTGCTGATGTAAAGCTCATGGTGAATTTCTTCATATCAACTTTACTGAGTGGTGGGGTATTATTTACGGCATCTGTTTATCAAATGAAAAGTACATTCAAGCCACGTAAAAGATGTTCATGCAAAAAGCATAAAGATTAAGAGAAATTTAATGCATATTTTTAAACTAATATATGAATTGTAATTATTAATATTAAAGTCAATAGTTTCTTATTCATAATTACAAAATCATTGTTTAGGGAAGGTTTTAATTAAATGTTTTTAATGATTCTTTAATGATAATATATTATCACAAGCCACGTACATGCTCTTGCCCGACTACCAGTAGGTATTATTTTGGATATATAAAAATCAAAATAATTTTCATATAACTTCCCGCATTACCAACCAACAATAGACTGAAAAATTTGAGTTTTTATGGAAATGATTAATCATTGTTTTATTATTTCTTGACTAAGTTATATTATCAAATAAAATATTGGATTACCCAATAATGTAATTTTAATTGGTGACATTATAAAGTCTAATGGAAAAAATGAAAAGAAATCCAAAAGTCTTACTGCTAAATCTTTTTATTTAGCATATTGAGACTACGAATAATTGATTACCGTAGTATATAAATAGATCAAAAGCTTAATTTAATATGAAAGTAATGAAAGTGCTTATTGAGAAAGAATTAATAATTTTAATTATGATATTAAATGAAATTGTAGTTAATGTAATGACACAAGCCAGTAGGCTTTTAATGTTATAAAAAATCTATATATTTATTTGACATAGATGCATGTATTAGTTGATATAATTATATATCAATACTACAAATAATAGCTTTCTATATTTGCACCTTTATATCATTGCCTGTATAATAACTTTATAATTGCATTGTATAATTGTCTGTATTTTTCTAGTCGTTTGATGATCGTATATATTAAAAAGATGTTAAGATGATGGAATCTCTTTAATTATTAATTTTCAAGCAATTAACCAAGTTAATATTAAAATGAATTTGCACAAATGTTTGTAGGTAAAACCTAGACAAAGTTAACACAATGAAAGATATGTACAAATTACAGTAATTGTTATTTTTCAATTATAGACACTTTTATATAATTATAATTAAAAAAAGTATTTGGAAATAGCTTTGTATGGATAGTGTAATTCAATACATTTGTTATTAAAGGCTACTGGTTATAATAGCATTGTTTTATTTATACTACCTTTTTTTTTTTATTAACGTGGTGGAAATGCTTGCGCATACCCGTCTTCGCCGGGGCAAGGACAGGTTATGTCGGACTTGGACCGACTAAAACCCCCACGATGTTTCTCCTTGTCGCCTGATGGCAGGATTACGGGCACGCTTTCGCACCTTCCGCGATCCCGCCGGCGCTGGCCGCTTGCGCCGCTCCACTTCAGGAGGGAGGGTTGAATCCTCCCTTTCCACGTCCGTAGGGGCACGCCGGAATGTGCAGCGCCCCCCTCCTCGGCTTACTGCTGTCGCTCGCGCAACGGATTCCCTCAAATCCATCGCCCAGAGGCCATGGGAAACGAGAGAAAATTCTCTCAGCTCCCTGCGGCGGATCCGATGTTGGGCCCGCCGCCACCCGCTAAACGACCGCGGAGGATAGGGAGTACGGCGCATAATTATACCGCCACTCCTCTTTCCCCGCGGGCCCCCCGCCGGTGCGACACCGGTTAGTCGCAGAGGGTACTGACTCCGCAATTCCACCTCGGCTGCAAGGGGCGGTATGAAACCGCCCCTGCAGCTTCCGGCCGCTCCGGTAAGGTCCAGTTATCTAACCGATACTCTAACCTGGACCGGCTGCCTCGGGCCAGCCCTTCGCCGCGGGCCGACCTGGTAGGTTCCTCTTCGCTTCACCGTGGGCGGTTTACGGTTACTGAGTCCCTCCGCCACGACATGGCGGGAACCTGTTGGAGGGGATTTACATTACCTTAAATTAGGTGACATTATATTGTGATATACGAATAACAGGAATGGGCTCTACATATTATTATTCATTAATATACATTTTTAATATTTTAACTAGCAGGTTTCTTTAAATTATATCTTGTTCCTTTATTGCACACTCAAATGGACAAAAAGTTATTATATAACTGGAATATATATATAACTGGAAATTTAAAGAAAGATTTAAATATCTTAATATTTAATCGTCGTCGTGTTTTAACATATAAAACTTATGTAATATTTTATACGCGACAGAACAGTTACAAGGTTGCGTTAGCGAAGTTTTTCCCATGTTAGCACTTACTGTATCCTTTATTTGTTTTCTTTTTGATATTAAACTTTCCCTACTTGAATACGTAAATTTACCTACTAAATCATCAGGAAGAAGAACTTTAGGTGAACTTTCATTAGACGATGATGACGTTGATGGTTCTGTTTGCTTACTTAAATGATTTTCCGTAGTATCCATGTATGACGGTTCACATCTGTACACTTTATGAACGGTATCTATCATGAAACTTTTCACTTCCGGCAATGTAGGCAATTCTTCCTGCCCACTTGATGGATAGTCGAGACCTTTTGATCTATTTTTTTCAATTTGTATAATGCCTTGAGGTTCTTGAGCTGCATAACTTGATCGCCCTGCTAAGTATTTACCTTTACGTCTGGCCCTGGCCTTAGCTATATTAGCAGCACAACTTGATCCATATAAATGAATATTTTGATCTATGTAATTACAAACTGCCTCGGCTTCTTCTTGTGGTGTTAAATGAGTATCTCTAAAAAATCCATATCCATTACGCAAATCATTAACGCCTTCTATAACCAACCAAGTTAAAGTGGAAATTACTAATAAGATTGTTGTAAAAACTGCCAGCACCGTGGTTGTATCAGGTTCAACTAGTTTATATTGGCGCTTTCCTATAATACCATATGTAACAATATTACGCGTTAGTTTTTTTGTATGGGCACGACAGGTATAGAAACCACGGTGATAATTATCAGCTGTAGCAAAAAGTCTTAAAACTTTACCGTCATCAAAAATTTTGATAGAATTTTCTTCCACGTTACGGTTAACAGCTATATCTAAATAAAACCACCAGGCTTTATTCGGTGTCCTTTTCGTCCTCGCGTGCAGGCAAGTTAGATTTAAGCTGTCGTTGACTCCCCATGTGGTTTCATGGTAATAACCTGATAAACTTGAAGTCCTTGACGATAACTGAATTATATTATCTTTATAACGTTCTACCCCAAAGTTATGGAGGTCTAGTAATTTGTTATTCATCGACAATGAAGCTATTGTTCCAGAAAAGGATGTGAATTCTTCCAATGTTAAGTTGCTGAATTCTATTGGTAAACTTCCAACAAAATATTCATCGTAACACAAAACATATGTAGTGTTATTGTTTTTATTTTTACTGAGATTATCAGCTTGACTAGCCGCAGTCATATTATTTCGCTTATCATACCTTGAAAAATATGAATAAATCCCTCGAATTTTTTTTGTACTTTTGTTTGACAACAAAACATGAAGTCTCTCCTCTGCATTTATTATAGCTTCAATCGTCCCACTTTCACTTTGTTTTGATAACATAACATCAAGCCATTGGTCAGGTAAACATTCCGTTGAACTAGTAATTTCAGATTTTATATCACCTAAAGACAGTTTTATTTTTAACCTTTTATTAAGTAAAGTCATACATAACCAATCATCGTTTCGTACTCCAGGTAGAAAAAGTATCAATCCGTCTTCTCGATTAGGTTTTAAAATTAACTGCAATGTCCACCGATTTTGGTCATCGAAACAAGGTAATCGTAGATATTGATCATTCTCAAGTAAAATAAACGCTTCTTCTAAATTTGCTTTTTCATATTCTATATTTGAAGCAGAAGTGGGAACGAAGTCTGATCTAATTATATTGTTGCGGTTGATCATCATATCTAACGGAATAAAGTTAACAATGAGTTCTTGAACAACACCATGAAATTTTTCACCGATTGTAATGAATGTCATATCATCTTTAAATTCCGGGTCACATTGAAAAACTCCGCGTATTGGAGTCTGAGCATCATTTATTCTAAGTGAAGCGCCTTCTTTGTTCATAGTAATCATAGCTGAGTGCCAAGCAGCAGGTTCGATAACAAATGTAGAACAAATACGAAGGGTGCCGCAAGGCTGCGTATGCCCTCGAGCATCCAAACACAAATACCACTTTTGTAGACTAAGTCTAATAATAGGGTTAGATATGTCTCCACGTCTAATCAACGATCCATGCGGAGACAAAGGCATAAAGCGGATAAAAGAATGGAAAAGTGTAGAGCGTTTTTTTGGAAAATCATATTGTAAAAACGATTCGCCATTGAATATAGCGACCATATGTGGAAACACTTCACATGGCATTAGATGGCATGATCCGTCTTCAGTTTTCGGTCCAACACAGTCGGTGCCGCCAGAAGGTATTGGTCTTGTACAAGATCGAGTCCTAATTCGTCTTCCAGCGCCGCAACTTCGAGAACAAGGACCCCATACACTCCATCCCGACCAGCCCCCATTTAATAAACATTGTTCATTTTTGCAAATTTCTATTTGCTCGTGTTGACCTCTACAATGTGTACCCCACGTAGCTGATATTTGAGGAATTTGGTTTTCAAAACATATTCTTCTTCTGCTTCTCACACCTATCCCACAATTTTCGGAGCACGAAGACCATTTATTCCATTCGCTCCAATTGCCGCTCCTGTATTTATCTGTATAACTTCCATCAATCGCACATTGTTCTCCTTCACAATCTTCAGACTGCAAAGGATTTCCCATACATATTAAACGATCATCAGAAGGCGGAGGAGTGTCACACTTCCTAGTTCGCCAATGGAAACCTTTTCCACAAAATGCACCACACGCTGACCACGATCCCCAAGCTCCCCATTCTCCTATGATAGGACAACCAACATTATGTTTAACACATTGAAGAGAATTCCATATATTTTCTGGATTTAAATTCCACGTATTTTCGATGTCTAAAGCAGCTTTAATATTTTTGAACGTGCACTCCTCTTGAAGACATCGTTTCATTAATGTAGGAATCATTTCTAATTGCTGCATTGCCTCTGTTCTAATGACATCGCCATTTATACATTTTCGATAACTATCAACTGAACAATTGTTTATATAACAAGCCTCTATTTGTTCATAAAGGCCACTGCAAGGTATACCTTCTTTGGAAGCTGGTGGGTTATTACATTCTCTTGTTCTTTTACGGTGTCCTATTTCATCACATGTACCATAACAATTTGACCATGCCGACCATGGAGACCAACCGCCATCGAGGGGACATTCTGGATCTGACGTGACGCCAAGAGCACATTCTAGTCGCCAAATAGCCTGTTGCTCTTTATCATACGGTTTTTTATTAATAACGTGTTTGACACAAGTTATAATTAAAAATGTAATAAAACAATACTTCCATTTATTTGTATTCCCCATTATAACTAGAATAAAAGAATTATGTTTTGAAAATCAAATATGACACGACTAAGGAACAGACCATAGAGTATTTTATATATACTGAGAATATTATACAGAAACAAACCTCATTCCTGTTAAATTAGAAGTTGTTACTTGATTGTTATAATTAGGTTATTCCAGGAAATATTTTTAATGGGTTTCAGTGTGCAGGGCTCAGGCATCTATTTAATAGACCTTAAATTTGTATAGTATTTTTACATTTATTTTGGATACACAACTTCAACTTTGATGTAAAAAGACAAAGGGACCGTGAAGCTAGTTTGCCTAAAATATTCTATTATTTTTATGACTATCAGAGCACAATAATGGTAAATATTAAATACCATACCAATGCAATAATCATATCTAAATGTAAACCAAATTCAACATTTAATTTAGTATCAGAATCAATCTCCGGGTTATAATTGTAATCGAAATTACAATGGAGTTAATAGAGAATAGTGGGTCAAAAATATAACACTGTGCATGTTTATCTTTCTTCTCATATTGAATTAAACAAATTACAAATAATGAAAGAGAACATTTATTCATACATCTTCTATTGTTTCTCTTATATATGATTTATCATACAAAAATAAAACAAATTCAGAAAAAGCAGTATATTCATTATCAAAAATGTTTCAATAATTAACAACACAATAAATTTCATTTTCGATTTACTTATTTATTTTACCAAGCATTTCCATATTATAACAAATATAAATATAAAAATGTAATAGACAACAAGCAAATAGTTAACAGCTTATTAACATCCATTCCTAATTATAAAGAAAAAAGAAGCTATGCTGTAGCTATGTTTCCTGGAATATAATGTGACAGCAAGCCCAAAAACTAAAAAAAACCCACACCATCAAAACTCCATAACACTGGCCACAGGATCGAAACAAGGACCTTAGTATTAAAAGACAAATAGGCACCCACTACACTACACAGACAGTTGTTAACATGAACATCGCAGAAAATCCTTGCAGGATCTGAATTTAGTGGATTGTTGGAGATCTGTCAGGTAATTTCAAACCACTGCTTTATGATATTATTTTCCATTTGTTGGATATAGTATCAACAATAGTATGGTAACATAAATCAATGGAAACAAAGTCATTACAATATTGATTAAAATTTCTAGTCAGATCTAGACACTTTTTAAGTGTTAGTTGCTTCAAGTTTCTTTGACTTTTTTTATTTAATGATATGACAACATAATCAGAATGTTCACCGAAGGGTAAAGGATACGCCTATTGGTAATAGCACTAGTATGATGATTGTACACATTGCATTATAACATGCTTTACTCTTTGAGACACATGATGATGTCCTATTCTAGTATTTTCTCTAGTGACTCTCTTAAAATTGGAACACAATCACAAATGTACTCTTTGGTGGAGAAAATAGGTGCAGCTATGGTATTCTAGTGACCTTAATTGTATATAACAAACAAAAATAACTTATATTTTAAAAAATCAAACAGTGCTTTTTAATAGATCAATACCAAATTTTGAGGATGGTTATATGCAAAAAAGATAGGACAATGCAGTAATAAGGAGTAAGCATTAGTGTCAATATCCAGTGACACGAAAATCCATTGTTGTAACCATTCCTTCATTTCTTGGTTGCTTAGGTTCCTTGCATTTAAACCTCTTATGTGGCATGCATTCCTTAGAGACTCTGCATTTAATGCTTCAATACCACCTTCTCTAATAATAGCTTTATCCATTTCTGACAGAAGAAAAGCTCTGTACTTTAGCTTTTTTTTTCTCAATATACTTTTTTGAATTCCATGCGTTTTTAGTAAGTATCCCTGAAAATTACTCCCACATTCTATCACATGTAGTATACAATTTGAATAGTATTTTACTATAAATTAAAATTCTCTTACCATATGTGAATATGATAAACAACTTAAGTTATAAGGCTCCTTAATAAACAAATCTTTGCATGCTAAAACTTCTTTTGGAGAAGGATGCATACCAGATTGTAATAAAGCTAGAATCCTTTGCCACTTTTTCTTACTTTCAGCATCAGGTATTAAATTTAATTTAGATTCAAGAGATCTGAGAACTCTTTCATTATATTGCAATCTCTGTTTTATATCTTCACTAGAAAATTCCACCCGTTGCTGTATAGACCAAAAGTGTGAGCAAAGCAATTTTCTTGGCTTCATAAAACTGAAAATACAAAATAAATATTAAATGTAAATGTGATTTTTATATATAATATTTGAAATAAATTGACCTAGAGTATGTAAGATAAGCCAATAAGATGACAGGAAGCTACTGGATAGGGACAACATGGGACTTATTGATGTGCTGATCTTTCGGGAAGGCCTATGTCCAGCAGTGGACATCTATTGTGTGATGTATGATAAAATTTTAAATAATGTTGTGCTTCCAGATATGTTTACAGAAATATTTTCTATACAAATATTTACACAAATAAAACACTAAGAAAGCATTGTCACCTAACACAAGATCATATCAATAATGATATAAGTGACCTTATTGTTTATCTAAGAAATTGAAGCAAGTAATTTCAAAATTACATGAATAATTTATAGATTGACCAGAGTTAATGTATTAATTATAAATAGATACCATATCATACACTTGTATATAGAATAGAATACTTGTATAAGTGAGAATTATAATGGCAACAAGCCAATAGTTTAACAAATCAACAAAAACATTTACACCTGCCAAGTAACTATAGGTGGTATTGCCGACATTTATAAATTTACAAATAATGTTTGTTAATCAGCTTGGATCAAACGTAGCCTTGATTAAGAACATGTAAATATGAAAGCAAGAAAAAACAAAACTTACGCTAGTGGAAAAATTATGTAATTTCCAAATGGTATAGCTGACAGTATCAACACAGGTGCTATACGCCACATATCCGACGGCATTTTTTCAAATAATTCTATTTCTTGGCGAGTCATGTTATTAAATCCTCGGTCTTTGGTGATTTTCAATTTTAAAGATATGTAAGTTTTTAAATCTTTTAAGAAATCTTTAATACCTACACTAAATACTCTATACATGTGCACTGCGGCTGGAAATCTTTTTTCTAATACTTTTGTATAATTTTTAACATAGTTAATATATCGTTGCACAACAAAGGTTCGAAATTTCGCCTTTTCACTTTTAAAGACATTTGTGTGTTTCGAGCGTTCGTTTGATGTACACCTAAAAAAGCAAAATATAGGGAGTTCTTATTAAAAAATGATTAAAACCTTTAATAATAGAAAGAATTTACAATTAAATACCTGTAGAAGTTGATAGACTGAGCTTTTGTTGATATTGTTACAGGTGACCGGTTACATTGTAATATTAATCTAGAAACTGCCACAATTCTATGGACAGACATATTCTAAACAATTTATATTACCTATATTTCAATTTGTAAATTGTTTACTTAATCAACAAAATGTTCTATTCTTCTCCCCTCGTAATTTACAGAGCTTTTTCGTCGTTCAGTTCAACTGTTATGTCACTCTGACAGTTTGTCAGACTTGAGTTTGTGTTCAAATTGTCTATACCGTCATAGCCAATTTGAGTTTTCATTTTTACACAGAATTAATTTTTGAATTCAAGTTTGAATTCGGAAATAAAGGCCATATGTTAATTGAAAATTCACCCTGAATTTAATAACTTTGTTCGTAGTATATCTATGGCTATTATATATTTTTTTATTTTGATTTGACTACCGCCTTAGCCGAAATTATAATATAAAGCTTAAAACGAAAAGATTTTTAAAATAAACTAATGCTGGTTTAAGAATCAAAGTAATTTATAATAAATCAGCCCTGTTCAGGTTTTTGTTTTAATATTAAACATTTATACAAGGTTTTACTTCAATAATTGTCGATCGTTTGGTATTGACTAATAAATTTTCTTGATAAGATATTTATTAATATCTTATCAATATATATTTATTAGAATTATCTTTTATAATAGTTTTGTTTTAGTCTTGTCAGGTAATGTGGCCCTAAAATTAGGAATACCTGGCACTAATAATTAAGATTTTATGATGTTTATTTATTACAAATGAAAATTTCGCTTTGGCGTTTTGTCAAATACGACAACACAATTTTTTTTCAGATCCGTGTTAAAAATGCTAAATAGTACGTTTATCATTCCAAATATAACGCAAAAAATACAGAATCTATTATTAAAAAATCTAAACAAAGAAGAGAAAAAAGACGTATTTCTATTTTATTTTATTATACTTTTTAGGTAGAGAGTGATACAACAATATAAATACCTCACTTAAGTTCACTAATGTAAGTTTCTATCGTAAGAAATTTCATTCAGACATATTGCCTGAAAGTAAGAAATTAGATACCATGGAGTCATTCTCGTAAGTTTTTTTACTGAAATGTTCAACCTATAAAAGAATTTAAAATTTTTAGCCTTCAGGCCGTTACATTTATGCGTCAACAACATCGGGATTTAAAATAATCAAGCATACAACTTTTTAAAAGGATATGTTATATTTATTTAAGTGTAATATACTGCAGCAATTCAATTTACGTCGTCTACATATATAGATGAGATTTATACAGAAGAGTTCTGTCTAACAAATGATATTTTTAAAATTTCGGTCGTTGTTCTGTAAAATAGTATTCGTTTCACAAATGTACACACAATATTTGAAGAATATCATCAGTGTAATGAAACTGTCAGTCGTCGTCAGTAATTCTCAGTAAGTCATTAGTAATTAGGCGAATTCTATGTACTGAATATTACATTTTCTTTAAATATATATCGTATTTGCTGGGTGGTCGTTTTCAAATTACTAATATAAATCCTTGCTTTCATTACATATTAATCTATTTAAAGTTATCAAGTCATAGGTTAAACTCTGTTAAAAGATCAGTCTGTACATTTTGAATTTAATTGCATTATCGGTTTAAAACAGAATTCAACAATGCTGCCAGACATGTCGAGCACTTTGCTCCGGAAATTTCAAAAAAGTTCTCACTTTAATGGATTCACGTTTAAATATTTACATACCAATAAATATTAAAAGGGTGAGAATAAACCAATTATTAGTTCGGTATATCTTAAAAAGAAATTTGTTATAAAAAACATATTTTATCGTTTTTTTAAATCAATTACTTTGATGTGTAACTTATCTTAATAATGTAAAATAATTATTCATAATGAACAGGCAGACGAAAGAATAATTTTACACAACACTGGAAATTGCCCTATTTTAAAATCGGAACTTATGAATGAATTGAGTAAGTTTCATATGTATTTGAGTTCTACATAAATTTTCTTTGATTATCTATATTATTTTTCCTCCATATTGTAACAGATATTTAACACTACATTTTGTTATAATTATGACAATCAATGATTTTTAAATTATTTGTAAACAATTTATAATTTATTTGTTTTGGTTGGTTTTTAGATCAATATAAAGAATTATGTCCTCTGTGCCAACTATTTATTAAAAAAATGCGCAACCTTGTAAGCAATATAATAATTATTAACATTAAAGAAATTCGTATTATTTGTAACAATTGCAAAAATTTTAAAACACTCTCTAAACAACTATGTAAAAGATGCAATGAAGTAATTATAAAATATATCTTAGAACAAGAAAACAATAGTTTATATGATAAGCAAAATGTTAAAATGATTGCTGAAGTTACACCTTTAATAGAATTTATTGAAACAGACGACAGGCAAAAGAAGCATAAATCTGATTCAATGGAAGAACTTTTAAAAATGATAAAGGTTAAGAGACGATCTTCACATCCAAGTGATGTGAATTACAAGAAAATGTCAGAAATGATTGTTGTAAAAGATAAAAGTACAAATGAAATTTTAAAAACATTACAAGAAAATGTATGTAAGAAATCGGAATCTCTTCCTAGTACTCTTAATGTACAAAATGTAAATTTGTCTAACGAAGATTTAAATTTTGAAAAATCTTGTGTATGCAAATACGTGGCAAAAAAGTTAAAGCAGTTATCTCCATACAATGTTGAGAAAAATCAATCATTACTACTGAATAATGTTACTTCTCAAGATAATTTAATGAAAACAGATAATTTGGTAGAAGTTTCAAATAAAAAAGTACAAAGTCGAAGTCAACTACCGGCAATAAATGCTATAAAAAATAAAACAAAAATTGCTACGAAAATTAAGAAAGAAATAAAATCCAAGGAAAAATCTGTCAAAGTTAAAGAGGAAGAAAATTCTGATACTTTTATGAAAATGATTATGGAACGGCGAAAAAATCGTAAACGCGATGATGTTTATAATTTAAAACAATTTGAAAGAACAGATTTTGGTGATTGGCCAGAATTACCGGCCAAAAATGAAAAAACATCTTTGGAGTCAGTTTATGAAGAATCTGAAAATACTGTAGAATGTGAAAATTTGAAATTTGTACAACCCATGGAAATGATAAAAGGTACTACCATAGTTCAACATGATCTCGAGAAAACAGCATTAAGAAATCAACCTTTTAAACCTTTGCTTTTTGAGGTTACACACAATTTTGTTGAGAAAACAGAGAGTATTGTCTCTGATACAGTTCCAATAGGACCTTCAAATGACAAAAGAGAAATGGTATCACAGGTAAAATTAATTATTATATTCTTTGCAATTCTACTTGGTGTTATGCAACTTTAATAAAAAAATTATTATAACTTTAGGATGACGCTAAAGAGTTCAAAACAGCACAGAACAGATATCAACTTTCAAATGCAGATTATATAAATAATGGTTGGTCAGTTTTACCAGACTACAAAATAATGCGACAGGTATATTTAATCATTATCTAAAAAAAAAATTAATGTTACAAAAAACGAGAAATTGGCGCAAATTTTGCATTGATGATTAGCACATATTTGTAATTATTATCTTTCGGCATTTTTTTCATAGTATGTTCATATTAATTTCCGTAATTGAAATTGTACTTACCTGGGAATGGACGTTGGTTAAGTAGTAACTATATTCATTAGAGTTCTGATTAACCCAATTGCTATTTATTATTATTGATTCTATATTTTTTAATTTCACGGAGCAACGAGACAAGCAGTAAGATCACCTTATGGTAAAGGATAAGCCCATCTATAATAATGTCGTGCTTACGGTGATTTACATTGGACGACTTAGTGCTCGTCGCCTTGTGACAAAAGATGTTAAGATTTATTGCCCCAGTAATTTTACTATTTACGGAACACAATAACGTTTGCACAGTATTGTTTGGCGGCAGAAACACGCGTTGCGGTGATACCCACCTAGACGGTCTCAATAGAGACCTACCATCGGTCTAGATAGATGTTACACTATATTACACTTCCACAGCTGAATATTTATAAAATGGTCCCAGCGACATTTGACTGGTTTGCAAATAAGAAAAACGATAAAAAAATGTTTTACAAAACTGGTGAGTTATTAGCCGATATAAATGATGGTCAAGGTCGCTGGTATTATAAAGCTGGTAACTTAGCTTTAATTTTTTTTGAAACTGCAGGTAAATATTATTCTGTACCAAAAAATACATTATGTAAAATAAATGATGTACAGTATCATCATCAATATCATGTGTCATGAGGTATAGTACGTAGCATTGCGCTGATTAAAGAATAAATTAGATGATTTAATATAATTTAGTAACATAGGATAACAAATACCATCATCGAGTTATTAATATCTATTTTAAAAGATATCAGATATCGCAATTATCAAAAATAGTTTTATCATATTTGTTATATTAAATAAGTTCTAAAAACTTATTATTTTAGTCTAGTGATGAATCTAATGCAAATATTGATACGTTTTTATGATAAATGTTATTTTTTTAATTAAATTCAGAAAAAGACTCAAATAAAATGTACTGTGTATATGATGCCGTTACAAAAATTAAGAATGAGCAACGAAAGGAAGGACCTGTGTTGGCTTACTTTGATTTTATGGGATATGGAATTGTGTATGATCGTTTAGGAAAAACTCGGTTAGTAAAAAATTACAGTTTTTATTACACCATTGTTTATTTTACTTTAAATCATAGGATTAACATAAAGAAAATCAAAAAAATTAGGGATTAATTGAATAAAAGATTGGCAAAAGCGAAAAAAATAATTCATTATTATTTGTTCTTATAATTTTTTATTTTTTTTTTATGACAGGTTAAAGTATAATCAATCTGAAGGTGTACTTGTGGATAGTCAAATTGGGCCACCGGCTAAATGGAAATGGAATACTCTGAATGACCCACCGACTCTCATTGGTGTATATCAGGAAAAGTATTTAAAACCCTATGACAAATGTCTCGATAAGCTAACAATTGGCACTAAAGTAAATAAGAATAATACAACTGACAAAATGTCTCAAATCGAATTGAACAATAGCGTAAGAGAGATATTGAAAAAGGTTTCCTTGAAATATAAACCTTTAGAAATAAGATCAAAAGTTTTTAAATTGAATAATCATTTTTCATTGAAGATACTCAGCCAATCGAAAATTTACCTCCTGTTTAGAGATGGTGAGAGGTCTCTAAGATTTAATGTCGGAATGAAGTTATTAAGTAACGAAATAGTGGGAGTAGAAACTGTAGACGCCACTGAAATTATAAAAGATCTAAAAATTAGACAATTCGACAGACTTTAAAAGGGTATAACCTATGACTAGTATTCTAAATGTTATAATCATTAGTACCGTAAAGGAGTTAATTTCTTAATATAAACAATTTTAATTTGTTAACCAACGATAAGGAAAACGGTTTTTTTTTGTTTACAATGAGCGAATACTTATTCATACGGTGTTGAATGACAATGATGCTGTGGTTGATGAAGCGTTCTCGCGGAGAATAATCATGGTCGCACATGTTGACAGTCGTGATAAAGCAATGCTGGTTATGACGCGTGATTTACTTTAAACGTATGGAAAGCTGTTTTGATAACATACTGTCATCAGCTAAATTGCAATATGTGGTATCTGGGAATTAAATTAGGGATTTCCATATTAAAACCTAAGCGGTTATCTACTGCGCCGCGGATGCAGTTACACGTATTCAATTCAACGCTTCTGTGTTTGACCATGAGTAACATTGAAAGAATAGTCCTTTTTTTTAATAAAATATAGTTTTTGTTTTGGAAATAGTATAAAAAGGAAAAACCACAAAATTAAATCATAATAAAAAAAATCTACCGCAAAACAAACATAGAGTAGATTGAATTTTGAACTTATTAAGTTATGCTGAAACTGCGATTATTTCTATTTCTGTTTGTGCTTTCATTAAAATAAATCGACCCTCTAAATAATATTAATCATCCCCCGGGGTAGAGATATAGGAATCGAACGAAGGTAGGAAAGGAATATTGTATCCGCTATGATATTTATTGTGCTTTAGACTAATTTCATAATAATAACCTATAATAGGAGCTACTTTATTAACATTTTTAAGGACACATCAGCACAGGACATATTTAATATATTTATTTAAAAAAAACAAAAGAAAACTAGGTACTTAAATACAGTATATCATATATATATGTGAAGATGTTAGCAATAATCTTTATTTACGTATAGCCATTAATGAGTAAGCAAAATAAAGGTTTTAGATTTTACAATATTCGGAAATATTTTAATGTGATAAGGGGCGGAGAAAGATGTAGAGGGGGAGAGTAAAGGGTTAATGAAGTAGGATCTTTGCTTTAAAAACTTGGTCTAAAATGTATTCTTACTGATTTAAACCATCAATCTATTGTCATAAGAAAAAATTTATAACAAGAAGAAAATTTAAAAAGTTTAGTTTTTTAATATTTATAAATATATAGGAGATTAGAGATGTTACTTATTACTTAAGTAATCTTTTATAACAGTAATGGTATGTTAAATATATATAATATGATGAAGTTATTTATAATTGCAGCTTTCGATTATCTGTGGCGTAGTCCATAACCAATCGTCAGCCAATAGACGTCCACTGTTGGATAATAGCCTCCCCCAAAGATTAACACATCATATGGGCGGATCTGGGCTATTTTCCACCACGCTCGCCCGATGCGGGTCGGTGGCAGCCGGAGCCACGTTTGTTTATTAGCATGGTGCACCACGAGCAGTTGAGGTTCGCATGGGTCCCGTGAGTTGTTGTGCGGAACCCCTTACACTTCCAATAGTAGTGCATTAAGATGATGGAAAGAAGTAGTCTAACCTGTTTCTTTGTTCGATAGTTAAAAACGGTTTGTTTTGAGCAAGTGTTCAACACAATTTTTATATTAGTATTTGTTTTGAATGGTCGATGAAAATAAAAAGTTTGGAAAATAAAATAGCGTTTTTTTTTCATGATATTTTTAATCTATTACTGGAGTAAATACATTTAACATTATAATATGATAGAGATTCTTATAAGCCGAAATTGTTATGAGGATATTTATATCCTCATAACTCTAGTATTATGTCATTAACATATGGTGGTACTATCACTAATAATGATTACAGAAAATTAACTAACTTATGTGATGACCGCGACCACTCTGTCAAGAGTGATACCGACGAAGCCGAAGAAGCTAAAATGATGAAAACTATGGCACAGTATAAGTGCAAACAGCTAAAGTATCAACCTGTATATCACAGGGATTTATAGGTTATTATATTTTAGGGGCTACATGATTACATGTAGTAAACACTTGAATTAGTAACCACTAGACTACTCTAATTTTTTTGTAATTTTTTCTTATATGCCATTTACGTTTGATTACCTACAATTCAAATCTGAATCCGACGTCGTTAAGTTTAAAGTGGAATATTTTTACTTAAGCCTCCCTTGTTCTAAAGAAGTAAGTGAGAAGATCGATCGGCAAGGGGAACACGATAGTCGAGTTCTTTTCAGCCGAAATGGTGTTCAAAGTCTGAAAAAAATAATAATAATAGTTACTCGTAATGTATGTTATCTTAACATCCATAGAATTATAAAGATCACACGGTTTACAGCAGTGTATTTTAAGTTTAAGTAGTAAGTGAAATAACTGATACCATTTCCTGTCACAAGAGTCTAACGAAGATATGTTGTGTAATCAATCATAGTAACAACCAGGTGAGTTTGCTTCGTCTCTTTGTTGTTTAATATAAAAACTCTTCGTACCCATGTGAATATTATTTTGTAACGTTATCAATCATACATTCTGTCATACTAGTAATTTGTTTTCTAATAATGCTTATCTGTTAATAAAATCCGGTTTGATTCATACAAATGATAAAGAGTGCCATGTAAGAAGTTTAGTATGGACCTGTAGGTAACGTAGTTGAAGAGCTGCTGGGCTGTCTCCAATCACCTCGGAAGCCTCGCGGAGGGCGCGGGAGGCCTTTTGTTCTCCTTCAGCGGCAATGACCTTGGCGCGAGCTTCCCGTGCCGCTTCAGCTTCAGCTGCCATGGCGCGTTGCAGTTGGATCGGCAAGCGGACGTCCTTGCTGTAGAGGATGTGAGAATTTTGTACAATATCAACTATGCTACATATTTATAAAACATGCTTTAAATTTGTGATTAAACTTTTGTAATTTCTTTATAATTGTAGTCAGGAAGTAAGAATGGAAGTGGAGTTTGTTTTTCTATAAAGCAATAGTACAAACAGTATAATCCTGCTGAGTATTACGTCTTCTCATAACAATGGAGCTTTGAAACATAAAATGTTTCGATATGTCAGCAATTTTACAATCTGCAATTCCTTTCAAATCTAGACACCGGGGAAATAGACGCTGTAGTAATACACATATACCGTCTTTACAAATGAAGATTATTAACCTATTTTTACGATTAATAATTCACCTGTTATATATGCGTGTTTAACAATTAGAACATATTCTATATAGTTATAGTTGTGCCGGCCCCGGTAAGTAGTCACACCTTCCTCAAAGGATGTGTTGTGATTGTTTACGCACCATTAAATATAAGAGGCAATTTAATTATCCTCAAGATTTTAATTTGAGCGAATGTAAAAGAAAAGTGTTTGGTTATTAATAATATGTAGTATAAATACAAGTGTGTGAGAGGTTAAGGTCCCCGTCACAATCTTAATTTTTCTGTGTAGAATAACTATGAATAGCATCCCTAATACTAATATCAGTAATGCAACCTTATCTTCTTTGTAGGCTTATGTTTAGTAGTAGAGATTAATATGTTGAATTAATTACGCTGTAATACAGTGCTTATTTTTAGAAATATAATTTGAAATTTAAAGATTTTCGGTATCCACAGAATCTTAAAAGAATCAAAAAAACAAATGCGTAAGAACAATATATTATTAAAAACGTAAATATGTATTGATACTTAGTCAGAACATTGAAAGGCATAAAGTTGTTTTTTTTTTATTCATTTTTATTTCATTATTCTCTTTATACCCCAAAAAACAGTTTTGTGAAGTATAACAGTTTTAGATATCTAACATCCCAGACGAAAATAAAAATAACTTGATGAAGATGCACTTTAATCTCATCTGACATTTTACTTAATAACCTAACTTTTCACGGAGTGCACGCAAGGTCTGCATCCTTAAAAGTTATGTCTTAAACCTATTATAGAAACAAGGTGTTAATGTAAAATAGCCGTACATAAAAATCACTTATACTTCTGCTATCAACTGTCCTAATTCCCACGATACAGTGTCAATAGGCATTACGTGGCCAATCGATACTGGAACATGAAAATGAAAAATTTAAACAAAAGGCCCTAAACAATGTAACTAAATAAAAAACTGTGTCGCTACAAAATTATTGTATTTTTAGTTTTTGGGGTCTTTGAATAAGAACTTGCATTACCCTTGCCTGTAGTAGAAGGCTGCTGAAAGGGTCTTCGGATAGAATGGAATGAACGGTTGGGCACCGGTGTGTTTCTTAGAAGAGATACCGGAATTCTTCTGTATGCACTCAGCACGTTCCGAAGGGGTTGTAGTAGGTAGAAATCTTATAGAGTTTTACTAAAACGATCGCTACTCCCTCGTTAAAAGGCAGTAACTGCAAAGGGCGTTTTTGGAGATTCTCACTGATAACATCTCAAAAAGATTTATGGTCCTGTTTCAGTTGTGATGATTGCCAAATTGACATAATCACAATGTAAATATCGATAGCTACTATTCAATCGGTATGTATCATTACATTACAGCATGTTGCTTTAGTTTGACCAGTGGTATTTAATTCTATACCACGGCACTCCGATAACGATTTATGCTTTTATCTTTACATTGATTATTCTGACAGGATATTTGTGTAAATCGTGTGCATTAAAATATATGTACAATGCCAATAAAAAACAGAAAATGTGTTGTGGTGACAATGGCAACGTTATATGGGATTTGGTTTTAAGTTATGGTTTTCGTGGTCATCTTTACGACTGTATATGTTTATTAGAGGTAGAGGTTCGGAAGGCTATTCTGCATACTGAAGTCATGTTAATATTTTTTTTTAATCCGCGGGTGCACCCTGTCAATAGTCTTTTTCATCGCTTTGACTGGTCGTAGTATTTTCATTCTCCTTTTGGATATATGGTTAAACAACAGCACTACTTTGTTATAGTCACTTGTACTTGTATACCCATTTAAAAAAACAAAAAACAAATACGAGAGAAACCCAGAAAGATGTGTATTGCAATGCTTTCAGCTTCGTTGCAGCGATACTACGAAATTTCAACATGAAAGGCTTATACGTCTAGAACTCTAAAATTTCCGCTAAATGCTAAGAAGAAATTCAACATAAGTTCCGCTTTGAAATTCAATGTTTCGTGAAATTTAGTATTAAAGACTAAAATATAAATTTCGTTACTAAATATTGGCATGTAAAAATAAATAGAAAGCATTTTTAATTGCTAATAATAATAATTTGAAATATCTAGTACAAAATTGATGTAGTTAAAGCAAAACAAAAACAAAATGTTTATAATCTTCAAGGAATACGGATACGGATACGGAATACGGAATAAAAAATATGTGATCCAAATAATTTCACAATTTCGTATGAACTAAAGTTAGTTCTTTACATAGACTTATTAATTTTTAATCCACATTATTCAAAGTAAACATTTAAATCAATGTATTCAGGTCTTTGAGGTGTAGATGGTTCTGATGAGAGGCAATCAGGGGTGTGCGCTCTGCACTAGTATTGCTTACCTTGATTCCCTAAATTTATCTAAATAATAATCTCTCAAGCTATTTAAAAGCCACATAACAATGTTTTGACTATTGCTAAATAAGTGCAAGATTAACTAGATAGCTAAGTTTATTTTTAAGTACAAATAAAAACAGAGATTTTGGGTGTGGTTTGCTAAATCTACTTGAAATCTATGTGCACATCCCTGATGGTAATGATATCTACTACTTACATTTCGACACGTTCAACTTTAATGCCCCATGCGTCAGTAGCTTCGTCCAGAGCGATTTGCATGTTTCCGGAAATCGTCTCCCTCTCGCTTAGAATCTCATGCAGTGGCCGGGTGCCCATAGTGTTGCGGAGGGTCGTTTGCGCCAATAGACGAGTGGAGTGGTGGACGTTCTCCACATTAGCGATGGAGATAGTGGCGTTCTGAACGCGGTAGTAGACCACCGCATCAACGGATACGGTAACGGAGTCCTTGGTCAGTACCTAGTAAACCAAAGTATTAATATTAAAAACCTTGCTCTAAGTTTGGTTAGGATGGAGTAATACATTTAAAATTCACTCACAAAACAAATATAAAGAAAAATACTAAGTATTACAAGGTATCGCATAATATCTTGTTTGTAAAACCGAAAATATTATTAAGGTTTTACTTGTTTGCATTTTAAATTTCTTATTACATTTTAAATCAAATAGATCTTTTTGTTTTCAGTATAGCTGAATGTTTCTTAAGGCATTTAAATATCAGTTGTGATTGTTTAAAAGATCTGTAACTCGTTGCAAGATTAAGATTGGTATGTAACACGTATATTTCAAAAATGTGAATTAACGAAACCAAATTATAGTTTATTCGTTAAACTTCCTGCCAATTATTCGAGATGTCATGCCGGACGCTGAAACCACAATTCCAATATGTGAAATGCATTGTGGCTGCTGATGTCAAAGATTAAATTAATCAAATCGTTATTGATTAATTGTCGCTCACTTTGAACATGTAAGCTTGAATTTATATTAATCTGTCATTTGTATCATTATCAATTTATTATTTTACAGTTACATCTAATACTCGCATCAACGTTTTTTATAACGCGTATGATAATGAATGTGAAATATGATTTCTTAACATTGAAACTCTAGTTACGTATTACAAATTTAATCTTTATATTTTATTATTATTTATAGGTAGTGTTGCAGAGAAATTGTGATAGCTCAGTTTGTGACAGTTATTGCGCATCGCGATTCTGAGAAGCGTGCTTTCGATCCACTTTGAGCTCAGGTTCCCGGTAAA
Source organism: Ornithoptera alexandrae (assembly GCA_029030555.1). Classification (NCBI taxonomy): domain Eukaryota; kingdom Metazoa; phylum Arthropoda; class Insecta; order Lepidoptera; family Papilionidae; genus Ornithoptera; species Ornithoptera alexandrae. The sequence goes on along the minus strand of JARDVY010000301.1, from coordinate 1,344,805 downwards.
CCTCTTTAGGAAATTGGAAGATCTAATAAAAGCAGCATTCAAAGACAGACGATATCCGGTGGGGTATAAATAGTTTCGCCAACTATCTGTTTCTCAGTTTGAAACTAGTGGAAATATTAAGAGCCGTTTTTTATGTACTTGTATGTTAACGATGTAAAATTATTATTTTATGTTACATTGAAATGTTTGTGAATGCATTAAACTGGAATGCTAGTTATCATCATTTAATTCATGGAAACGTGAAGATGTCAAGCTTATTATTAACACTGAGCTTATATTCCGTGAAAGCCGAAGAGTTGCAACGTGAATTTCTATTTCAGTACGTTCGCCGGTTGCTATATATATTAAAGTGAAAATTTTAAGTACTTCACCTCTTGTGGAGGAACGTCGTATGTCAGCGTACGCAAGTCAACGCGGGCATAAGTATCAACGCAGGGAAGAATGAAGAAAATTCCTGCGAAAATAATCATGTTAACAAGATTTGAAAAAAAAAAATACATAATATGTAATAATAGCTGATGATGTTTTGATAGTTCTGTAAAATTAGACAGATTCTAACCTGGCCCTTTAGCGCCGCCAGAGAGAAGTCGGCCTAAGCGAAAGATCACAGCCCTCTCATACTCTTGCACCACCTGAGATAAAAAAAACTATTTAAAATACATGTTTTTACATCCAGTAATGTTTATCAGTTAGTCCAGATGAGACGGACATTCACCTATAACTGATACGCCTATTGATAACAATTACGTTAAGGTTACACTGCACTATATGTATAATCAGCAGCTATATATCATTATATTAAAATGTGTTCGAGATTGTCGAAATTTGTATATCAAGGCTACAATGTATATACCCGGCCGGCCATAAGTTCTGTTACAAATGAAAATGCATTTTTTTTTATGAAGTAATGTCATATTATTGAAATTTATAGCTACATATTTACTAGTCTCAGCAAATAATAAAAAAAAAATCTATTCGAAATGGCCAGTTTTGGCTTTTATAAAAGTCTTTAAATTGGTTGGCTACGAATCTATGGATTTACGCATTATTTCCAAGGGGAATTTCCGGCTCCGCCACTGCTTGCCTCGAAGATTTTTTAAGAGACTTAATGTTGCCGTGTCGTTTAGAGCAGGCCATATCCTCTGAAATGGACCATGATTTGAAGTCTAAAGGTAGTCTAAAAGGTCTAGGCTAGATGAGGGCCAGTCTTCAGCTCTTATAAAGTCCGGAACGTTGGTTTCTTGACAGGCTTGGGTATTTCATGCCTTGTGACCAGGTGCAGTCCTGTTGTATATTTTTAAAAAGTGTTTTGCTGCGAGGTTTCACAACATGATCCACGACTATATCTTGATGCACTTTAACTGAAGTTTTCACTCCTTTTTCACAAAAATGTAGTTTTGTGACTCCTTGATAAGACACGCCACACCGAACCATCACAGACGCAGGATGATAATCACGTTGTACCTTTCCGACAACTTGAGCAATTTCTCTAGAACTGTGAACGTACACTTTATCATTTTGCTTATTGTAGTGTTTTTCATAGGTAAAGAGGATATTTCTTTTATCTGCGTATCGCGACAGAAGGCGTTTTGATCGGTTCACTCTCTTTAATTGTAAAGATTGATTTAGGGAATGTCCTGTTCATCAACGACGTTTCGACGAATTCTGGCTGCAATAGCATTTATAGCCTTTGTAGTTCTAACAGCACACGGCCGTCCCGATCTTTTCTGGCCTTCCACAGAGGAAGTGTTGTTGTATCTGTTGTTAGTACGATATACGAACATACAGCTACCAACTTTTTGAAGTGTCTGGAATATGATTGACAGCTCCATACTCACTTTGTGCAAGTCGATCACTGTAATCCTATTTTCTTTAACGCACCATTCCATATTGTAGTTTGATAATGAACACGAAAAAATTTGTGAAATGGAGCAAAGTCGAAAAACGTTTTTAAAATAATACACTTGTTCCAAATTCAAAATAGTTAAATAGTTGAAAAAAAGAAAAGTTTTTAGGTAACAGTATTTATGGCCAGACTAATTTTATTTACATTAGCATATGCGATATTTCTCAAAATACAAAGCAATATTGTTATGCTAAGTGGATTTTAAAAAAGTCTACGAACAAATAAAGTTTACACATAATATTTGGTGGTGAAGTAACCGTCGTATTACAAGGCAAAAACTGAACCACTGTTCCACGGTGGAGGTTAAAGTATTACAATAAAAATAAATCAATATCTTTATTAAATAATTTTATGGTTAACAAGCTTACAATTGTAGTTTAAATAAAGCTTGAATCGTTACAGTATGATTAAATCAATCTTGAAACTATGTACACTAGAGACAAAGGGCGTGCCCTGAATTTATTACTGCAGCTTAGAAAGGAAGGAATGTACACGCTTCATGTTCTAACAGGATGCTGTAATATACGAACGCACAGATTACAATAATAATTATAAAAATTTAAGGAAATTTTGCATTAGCATCTAATGAATGTGCATAAGAAAAAAGTCATTACATTTGCGAAAAAAAATTTAATCACTTAAACTAGTAAGTTATTATTCTATAAGGTGCGTATTGATAAAGTATAAAAGTTCGAGTTTTAATATTTTGTCTTAAACATTTTTAGTCTGTATCTAGACTAATTACACTATTAATTCTGAAAGCTAGATCACGTGCGCCTACTAAAAATTGTTTTTTTTTTTTTAATATTTCTCACTATCCAGACAGACAAAGAGCGGAGGGGTGAAAAATGAAAATTTTCTATAAATTTGTCAAACCGTTCAAACGTTTGATAATTATTCCTTTACGTCGTTAGCCATGTTACTTAAGTAAAATTACTTTAAAAATAATAAGAAGAAGAACAAGGTAAGGATTTCATGATGTAAAATTAAGTGTCCTCACTTGACCTGAATTAAAACTTGGAACCTACTTTTACAGCGAGCCTGAGAATAAAATACCGCCTTCACAGATAATCTTACGAGAAAAAGGTTTCTATTTAAAAGGTTTCACTAACATTTTTCCAATACTTTTTATTTACTCCGTTAAACTATGATCCTTTACTTTGAATTTTTTTCTCGAAGTTCCCGTTTGATTTTATCCTAACACTTAACTGCATCAAAGAGTAAGCTTTTACCTTTTAATAAAACCAGGGCTTTGAGACCGCGTCTACATGTTGTGGAGTTTGGTTTGTGGTATGGTTTAAAAAGTCCCACTGGCTAGCTACAACAACTTTCATTAGGAGTCGGGGTGTTCTGGGTGATACCTCTTCACTATCGAACTTATTTAATACTACGCGAATGTGAGGTTGTGTTAATCAATTGCTAAAAAAAACCCAACCAATTACGAATTTTTTTGTAATAAAAAAAGAGCATGATAACAATTGAAAAAAAGTATACGTTGTAAGCTCAGATCAAATTAAAAAAATACTTTTAAAGTGAATTCATACGATATTTCGTTTCATATTAAAGAGTAAGCCACTGTCGGGTCGGTATGGTTAATGATCGAGGCTGCTGTGCCGTTTCAGCCTTTTACAGCACGTTTTACAGATTTATGATTTTTAAACGGCAGTTTATTCTTAAATAAAAGACCACTACAGTCAAGTTAATTGAGTACCTCCACATTCATATAGTCTTTTATTTTGTAAAATCGTTCAATTCACTTCGCTACGAAAAATATATCTGTTTAAGAATTAAATAGTATTTAAGAGCTGTGCAAGATCCTAATTAGAAATGTGTTGTAAATTTTTCATTCACTATGTTATTTTGAAGTGCGTTATAAGAGACCTGCCTTCAGCTGTAAATGTCCATCGTGTGTCCTGTGTTTTGTTTAAAGCATCAAACAATTCTTTTTTCCAACCATATATAAAGACTTGGAGAGCAGAAGTTGGTTTATATTTTATACGCTGATTTCATTACACATTTTTATTTATATACGGAAATAGATGTGTGTAGATAGAACAACTGTTTTGTATTAACAATATTTGTATATAGAATAGATATCCTTTAATATTATGTATATATAAAACATGATAGCAGAATGCAAGCCTTGAGTAACGTTACAAGCTTAGGTTATTGCGCGCTGCTAAGCATATTACAATTTCAAGGAACAAAGACTTTCATCAGAGATTATTACTGGAATATAACTCTAGTTAAATTTCTCTGAAGTAATATTAATAAACTTTAAATATAATGTCGTTGAAGCTTTACCTTCATTTACTAGGGAATTCTGATTATTCATCTGACGATGAAAAAAATTGAATAATTGCAATGTTGTACAGAAGTAATAAGTCCTTTATAAAGTTTATTTTTTATACAGCAATGCTTAGGTACTTAAGTTCATTAAAATTCAATCGTTGGAAGTTTATATTCAAAAAGTTGTCTCGCAAGGATTTAAGCGCTCCGTTAGAACCCTGACGAAGGAATTAGTTGGGCCTGCAATAAAACTTTTGATTACACCTCTGTTAAGAATTAATTATTAATGTTAGTTCATGTACTATAAATTTTTTCATCTAAATTAATGGATCATATTTCTTCTATTTGTTAGCACACATTCGGAGAACTTTTGATAAAAATGAATTTCATGTAGATAAATAAGAATGAAAGAAGAAACCAAGAAAGAATATTGGTCGGGATCGGGGTCAGGTCGCTATAAAAATTGTTAGAGATGGGAGATGTCTTAGTTTAGTAGTGAACGGCTACAGATTGAAATGATGATAATGGTGTCTGGTATCAGTAACAAAACGTTTAAATGAATTCATACTAAACTTCAGTTGCTCTCTTTATTCACAATCGTGAGAAAATTTAAGTACTCAAATGAATTTTAATTTTATAAAAGCATACTGGCTCCCCCGGAGGATGAATCTGGTAAACCGAGCAATTGTGAACACGGACAAACAGCTCTCCTATTTTTAGTTGTAGCACCACTCTGTTAAGCGCTACGATTATTTAATAGTCACGTAGACGGTCTGTAATGTTTGTACGTACCGCGTTGTGGAGCAGTTTGTAATTGGTATTTATTATTGATGCACCCGCTACTGATAGATTAAACGATTGCATTTAAAATACTGGTATTCAAATAATTGCATTATATTACAAAACTCTATTAAAACTGTGAAACATGAATAAATTCGTAAAGCCAAACTGAACAAATAGTTCAAATTTAAATGAAGTAATGCAACACCATTTTAAAATTACTCTTATGCACTACAAGGTCCTTTTTAAATCTGAATAGTTAGTGTTTGACCACAAATCCATCCGACATTGAGAGGTGATATGACTTACGATGGTAAAGCGCGCTAGTCTAGGAACAGCCTATTCGGTCTTCTTTTGAGGACACCGGCGTCGTATTTAAACAGGAAGACTGATGCTGGCAAGTTGTTTGCTGTTCTTATCAAAAATGATTTTTGGTTTATGTGACTTCTACTTAGTAAAACCCATTTGTTAATCTCTTTCAGTGCTTTAAGAAGTGTCCTGAAATGTACTAGAAGCACAGGTAATCCTCTGCATTATTGTTAAGCATAATCCAAGGACTAAACTCGTGACAACAGTTATAATATGATTCTGTTTAGCAGATCCAAGTTGCAGTGAGCGGATTGGGTCCCGGGCAGCTATTCAGTATTAGATTGAATTTAATTAATGACGTTGCATCTCTCTGTTTTGATTTAAGCGTAGTTAGTTATATTTGTTCCTAAATTATTTTATATCGTGCGATGATTATACCATAATATGCTATGGAATACATTTCGTTTTTAATTGTAAATAATATTTAAATAAATCGTGTCAGTTACAGTTCACATCTCGTAGAAAGATCATTTTAAATATGAGTTTTAAAGAGGCGTTTGAGTTAGAGATTTGTGTACTTATTTTTATATATTACATCTTAGTGTGGGGTATGAAAGGGTGCCATACGGCAACTTACAGTACCTAAGCCAACCTCACCTACTCGTGGTGCACATTGCTAATCAACAAACGAGGCTCTAGCTCCCACCAACCCGCATTGGGCCAGCGTGGTGGGAAATGAGCTAAATCCCCCTATATGAACCCGTACATACACGGAAGTCGCTGGATGCGGGCAGTGCAGCACCGATACATGTGGAGATCTTTGGGAACAGCAGTGGATCAGCAGTAGAAGTCCATCGGCAGATGATGACCATTGTAGTTTCAAAAATAAAGTGATACTATCAAAACTGGCACACGATAATAAGGGTTCGAGGCATGTCTCATGTTATAGCAGAATTTATATAGTTATCTATTTTTGTTTTTTTTTTTTATTTTTCATGACTAAAATCAGTATTAATGGGATTTGCGATAAAATGATTGCTGATCGTAGAAGGCGACAAAACCCTATGGGTTCCGTGTAACTCGAGGGTGGGGTCACTTGTGGTACAAAAAGTGAACCCGTATGGGATAGTAACCTACTTGCCGTAGCTCAGTGCAGGTGTCAAGGCAGGTTTAGTCTTTCTTGAGACTTCTTAAGCCAAACTGTAGAGGGCCACCCATGCGTTATGTTAAAGAGGGCTACTAAATCATTAAACGAGACCACTGATGGGTTTTACGAGGAATAAATCTCACAAAATACTGACCTCCGTCCAGAAGCAGAGTATCTTTTAAAGATTCTCTCCTGATATCAAATACAAAAATTTTCTTTGCTGTATACGTACTGATCATCGAAAATTTGCAAAAGTATAAACTTGCCATAAAATACTTAAGAATTAAAATCTTTCAACACTTAAGTAAACAAATAGTAATTATTAAATTATTTTTCACTTAGTTAAGTTAGCAAAGCAGCTCTTATAACTTTGCTATAAATTAAGTTAAAGCCTCTTTTTTGTATACGTGTCTTAGTAGAAAATAATGCAAAGAATTCTGCAGAAAATGATCCTTCACGATATTAGAGTAATTGCACTAGCTGCGGCTTTATTCAAGTGGAGACCGGAGAATTTTTTTATTCGACGAAGCGATTAGATGAGCAAGTCGTTCATCTCGTGGTAAGTGATACGCTGGCACATAACAACGTCGCATTATTTAGAATAATACTACTGCACCATATTGCGCTCGCCGCCATGAAACAAAAGATGTTAAGTCTACTAGAAAAAAGGCGTGATAATATAAAAAAAAGTCTTACAGTAAGTACTCTTCAGATCGGAACACAGTGAAGTTTACACAGTACTCTATGTAGGCAAAAATAAATGTTGCGGTGGTGCCTACGGAGACGGCCTGCAGCAACAGAGACCTACCATCGATCTATGCACTTCTAATATTACAAAATAGGTTTCAGTCGTCAAGTAGCAATAAATTGTCGAATGCTGTAGATGTAATGAGGAAGCACAAATGACACTCCAAGTGCACTAAAAATAAACGCAAAACACAGGTTCAAAGTTGTTCATCATTTTAGACAACAAAATGATTTATTGTTAATTGTTGATTTGTGTGAGCGTTGGCGTTAATCGCTACAAAATCGCCTTAGCACTAAATTTGTCAAATGTCTATCAGTCCTTTGTGAAATATCTAACACTGTCAAAAATTTAACACCCTTTAAACTATTTCTATGAGGGTTAATCAAATGTCATAAGTAACGTAAAAATAACAGTAACAAAACTTTTTAATTCCACTTAAAAACATCCATAAGGAAACTGTTAATAGTTATTAATTATTGACTCAATAATTATTATTTAAGTCAATGCAATCTTGTGCTAAGTACTACCAAGTTCTTAATGTAGCTTAGTATGAAAGTTAACTAACATTTCAAGATATCGGACAAGCTGCGAATTATTATGTATGTCCTTACTATAACATAAACTTACTTCAATGTACTTTGTTTGCAATTTCAATTATATACGTACAAAAAGCTTATATACATTTTATACGTACGTACGAATAACATTTAATTGTGGTAAGAAACACAAAGACTTTTGTAGCAATATATATATACATAAATATTTTTTTTACTATATATATATATAAAAAAAAGAATTATGTTATAAATATGTTAAGGCTATTTTTAACTTTACGGAGCAACTTTTCACCTAATCGTATGTAATACGCGTAGCCATAGAATGTGTTGCTAGTTAGGATGATATACACTACACTGTATCATGCTCGTTGCCTTAAGATATTACATGTCTAGTCTTGTAACCTCTGTAAAGGATAATCAAACTAGCAGCCTCTTCAAACCGGAAAACTAATATTGCACAAATAGGAGATGCGGTTGTACCTACTTAGGTCCCGGCAAGAAAAACCTACCACCAGTAGACTAAAATCCTATTAATTAGGTATTTTGTTACTAAGTAGACAAGCATATATCAGAAAAAATTCTCTGCTGAGTGCATGTAATATTTTTATATAATAAATTTGCATTCACAGAGTATTTGTAATAGATTTAAACTTTTAATATAACATTGTTAATAGTCTATTTTAATTTCGTAAGAAAATTAGTAGAAATAGTATGATATTTAACAAATATGTAATCGATTGAAAAAGTTCGCAATGTTTGTATTACAGCACAGCAATGTAAGCGATATAACATGTGTAATTGACTATGCTTAGATGAACTTGTGAAATAATTGTTAAAAGTTCCTTAAAAAAAAAAATAATTTATTTAATTTAATTTTTTAATTATTAAAAACAGTGTTTAATCAAGCTCACCTTAAAGCACACGAAGAGAGAGAAAGGCATCGTAAAGATCACCAGCAGCCAGGCCAGGAATATGAGGATCCTCCCACAAGTTTTCGACTCGCCATCCGGATTATCATTAGCTATGAAAAAAAAAACTTGTCATTATTTTGTAATGGAGAAAATTTAAAATTGTTTTTAAAAGGCTTACTAACTCGATGCAATCGACGGATACAACTGTTGACGGTTGGGCATCTCTAAGAACGTAGTCATCGCGTTTACCGTTGAAGAATAAACTTTGTTGGTTCAAGTAACGGCTGAAGCACGAGTAACGCCGAGGAGGGATGGTCCTTAACTGACGCTAGAGCCACCTATGCCATGGGCAGCGCGCTCGTTCAATATTCATATGGGTAACGTCAAACAAGACAAATGGCACTTCTCACGATTATTTGATAAATAAATAATTATAAATAATATAACAAAATAAATTATTATTTAACTCACCCTCAGGCTCGTTGACCACGACGGTAGTGGATTCCGAATAGCATGCCATCGTGGATTAAGTTTTAAATGGACGTTCACGCTTTTCAACAGTTACGGAAGTACTGGAGTCTGTACACGTCATAGATTATAAGGGGGTGGAACTGTCCAATGTACGTGTGATTTCATTCGGCTTTTAACAGCGTATTCAGGTTATTTCTTGATGAATACTCCGATGAATTGGGAACAGGAATAATATCCTTTAATTAAAATTTGATTGTTGTGCGTAAAAGATCCGATACAACGTAGAATAATTATTACTGATTAATAAATAGCAACATTAGTTTTTAACGTTTGTTTGTAATCTTAAATGTTACTTTATTAACAAAATGGACGATGATGAATATTAGATATAAGCACTTTGAAGCTTAGACGCAATGACACATTCCAGTAATTATAAATACAATAATACTTTGATTCATAAAAATACAGTAGATTTTAGTGTAAATTCGCTGAAAATTTTGTACAATTTATGTTTTCAATTTCTTGACGACAGTTACAGTGGATATATTCACTTGCGTTAGGTTTTCCGTTTTCATCGTTTACTGTTGTTAAAGTTAAAAACCACACAGAAAAATACAGAGGGAGCAAGTTCTTTACGGCTGAAGTAGTTGGCATGGTGTGTAATGTGTATAACGGTAATAGAATAATATAAAAAAAAACTATTATTATTACGGGTTGTAAGTGTAGGTAAAATAGTCAAATAAGAAATAACCTTAATTAATAAAATCCACTGATACTTTTACATCTTTGGATTTAAGTAATATAAATATGTAAGCGACTTACCAAGTAGTTTTTAAGCAATTAATTAGAAGGCAAAAAGAATTAGTTTCGAGATTACGAATGAATTGTAAATGGTAAAATACGTATAAAATTTTATATTCCGAATATTTTACTTAAGTATTCCCCTATATTTAATATTTTTTTCTATGTATAATCATTTTAACCAGCGAAGGGACAATCGTTTTGAAATTGCGATTTCGTATTATTAGGAATTGTTTCTAAAATAAACTTGAGTTTTTTCTAGTTATAAAAAAACGAGCAACTCTTGAAAGCTTATCGGCGGAAAAGAAGCTACAAAAGCAGTTTCCGGTACGAGAAACTAGCCACCGGTTATTGCTTAGCGAATATGTACGTTTTCAATTCTCCTTCGTTAATTTAATCGTGATTGCATGCAAATGATTTAATAACGGTTTTCTTTATTCAATTGATATCGATCGTACTATAACTGTTACCATTGTGTTAATAGAGTGAAGCATTAATTGATCAGAAAAGTATATAAAAGTATTTTTAAGTAAAAACAAAATACCACCTTGTCATTGTTCAGTAGAGACCGTAGAACCGAACTAAAAAATCCGATTTGCTCAAATTACTTAAATGAAATAGAATTTCCTTTTGTTGTAATTTATTTTAATATACCAATTATTTAATTTATTATTTTACAGGGGATGGGGAACGTTTCTGAAAACATTAGAAATCATAGCGTCATAGAAATTATTCCGCCAGGCGCAATTCATACCCAATTTTTCTTGTTCTTTTTTTAACAATAATGTAATTTCCTTGTCTTTTATTTTTTTTATGCATCGAAGTGACGAGATGAACGAGTCATTTACATGACATAAGTACAAGGGTATCTTGCCCATAACAACGTGGCGTTAGGATGTTACACACTGTACCCACACTGCACATTGCGATCGTCGCCTTAAGACAAACTGTTGTATCGTTAGCCTAGTAATTACAATAGGTACAGCGCCTTTTAAAACGGAATATAGTAATGTTTGAACACTACTGTTTGGCAGTAGAAAAAGGAGCTAAGGTGGTGCCTGCCTAGACAGTCTCCAGCGACAGAGACCTACCGTCAGTGAATATTAAAATTGTTAGAAACAATCTTGTCGCACATTTGGTTTTAGCATCAATAATATAAAAAAAACCTGTTATTTCATTTTTCGTTAAAATTTATACAATTCTGAGGCCGATAATAAGGCTGCAAAGACCTACCACCAGTCAAATATATATTAATAATTGATAAGCAATCTATTCTAATTAATAAAACTTGTGCCTAAACTAAAGCATTCAAATAAAAGCGATTACAAATTGTTAGTTAATAACTTAATATTAATTCAATATTTAAATTATTTAAATAACGTTATTTGTACATGGTTGCTGTATATAATTTAAACAGAATCCTCTATTTCCAACGTCAACGGGCATTTCCACATTGTCCGTGTGGAACCAGAGACGAAAGGGTTTTACAGTACCTGCGAATAAAAATATTATTTTTGGTTTATTACTGCCACGAACAGTATAAAATTAAACAAAAAAATATTATAAAAATTTAAGTACTAACTTGATATTTATGCAAGATAATTCAAACACACCGATAAATTAAACTATAAAATTATTTCATGAGAGGTTCGTCTAAATATGTGATACTTCTAATCAATTAATACTTTAATAGAATAAGTAAGATTTTAATATATATTTATATAGATCAATTAAAACTTTACACATATATAATTTTATATTATATTCAGTGGTAACCTTATCAACAGTTATGTAATTAATAATCGTATTGAAGTATACGTTCCAATGGGAATGAAAGAGGCACACGCCACGCATACCTCTGTTAGTAGATAACTTTATATGCTCTTCTTATATATATACTTGAAACTCGGCCACGGAAAATAATATAAGTTAAATTGTTAATCTAATATATTTTTTCCGTTTTTTCTCACCAGAGGTGGTGGCCTAGTTGGTAACGAATTCACTTGCCTTCTTGTTATACAGTGGAAAATTCCACTGCAATTATAACTGAGCTATCACCTCTTCATGTTAATAACGTTAGCGGTTAATTAAATGTACTCTTAGGTATATTTACAATAAATGCACTACTTCTCATACGTTATAACTATACAAGAAATGAGCCTCTTTCTATAATGAGAGAAAGCTTGAAGTGCGGTAGCTCGCATCCCTTATTACTTCAGGTAGTTTATGGCCGTCATACTCATTATAAGTGTGGGGATACTTATGTTTTGTCACGATACTTACGAGAGCACGTAACATAAGTTAAAGGTATGAAGTTTGAACACATTTTACTAATTATTTTTAAAAATTAATGTATATATTGTTTGTTCTAGGTACAATGCAACTGGAACAAATATTATAAATCTTTAACAAAGATAAAAAATAAATTGATCATACTAATGAAATAATCATTAATTAAAATATTATAGGTAAAAAATCAATCTTTTCCACTTTTTCACACTTAGTATCAAACCTTTTTTTATGTAAAAAAATCAATAAAATCAGAGCACACTAAAGTCATAGCTGCCGAGTAGGAATAACAAAAAATCCGTTCATTTAAAACTGTGCTGCTTTATCTTATTATACTTCAAGCCAACATAAGTAACAGTACACGTTAAAAATATAGGATGAATAACTGATTTTTAAAAATTTATAAATATCTAACAATTTATCCACATAAATATTAATAAATGTAACAAACTTCATGTCACTGTTCCAAGGATATTTTTAATCTATAAATACTGTAAAAAACTCCAAAAATATAACTTTTAATTATCACTTAACTGAATTACTTACGGTACGATGGCAAATGATTGTAATAACGATAAATACACCTTAATGGCAGGCAGTAGTCAATGTTTTCACTTCGTTTTTAAGTTGTATTATTATCATGTCGGTCGTGTGGTGTTGGTATCTATGTTTGAGAGTTCTTGTAAATATTTTTATTCATAAATAATAATATATAACTTACCGCTTAACATCGTGGCTTAATTAAAGTTTCAATACGAGTCAATCAAGTTTCCCGACGTGAACTGGTAATTAACTAACCATCGATTTTCAGGTAAATGGAGGTAAAATATTTACATAGAGAGTAAAGTATGCAGGGTATAGTTAAAAATTAAAAAAGGCAAGAGTACATTTCTTACCTTTTTTTTTACTTTCTTAATTTGAGTTACTATTCAAGAAACACACTTGTCTGACTGTAATATGCGGTAGGAAAGAAAAATTGGGGAAGTGACGGAAATTCTGTATGAAATGTGCAACACTGACAGCCAATGTTCGCTGGTCGGAGAAGCATATAAAGAAGATCGTAAAGAATTAGCGATGGTAACAGATTCAAACGACGACAAGGTTATTCAAATAAAATAATATGTCGCAATCATAGTTGATGACAAATTAAGTACTGTACACAGTAGATTAAGTTACTATTTAAGTTACGAATATAGAGAGAGATCCAGAGCTCCAATATTGAAAAATGATAATTTATTTAACTCTGCAGGTATAGAACACGATATTGATGTTCTTATTTACAAATAACTATTCAAGAATGATAAAAAATTTATATAGAGATTAAGGCAATTGGAGTTAAAAAAAATATAGAATATGAGTAGGGAAAAGAACCCCCGTGTATGCTACTAATTACTCGTTGGCTATCAATTAGTTCAGAATAAATTCCCTTAGGACTTAGCTAGGGATGGCCTTAATAATATTCATTATAAAATGTATTTTTTTATAAAAATAACGTTCATGTAAATGTGATGGCAATATAAACTACTGGTTCAAATCTTGGCTAAGATGTGGTTCGATCACGAAAATTTATTTTCTCTATACCGTTACATAGGACAGGATACGTCCGCAGGCTTTTGTTGTCGAATGACTATATACGTTAAGCAAGTAGGGGATGTTCAACCTGCTGATTATTTAAATGAAGTGAGAAGTTTTATCAGTTTCACGGTCCGAAATTGCTCACCTTGGATCAGTTTGGATTCGGCTCCCCAAGCTTACTAGTATCCGACAATCTTGTCAGTCGGTCAAATGACTATATCTATAGAAAAGGTATCGACAATTATCAAGTAATTTTGACGCTAGTCCTGGTTTAATTATAATAAACTAAAATAGATCTATTGAATTGAATCGTATATCACCCAACTGTTCCGCCCCGCATGAGAAATGATATAATATGATGAACTGGTTGTCAATGTTCAGTAGACACAAAAGCAGCTTAAGAAGAAGATTGTTCATTAATTTATTATCTACTCACACCCGTTTTGACCATAATTTAAAAAAGATCTCGCCTGATCCAATGATCAAGCGAGATCTTTTTTTAAAGTAATTCTAGGTATTGACCTAGAATTACCTTTATATCTCTTAATGCGTAAGTTTTAAGCCATCATGTTTTTGCCTAATTGAGTTAAATGGTTGTATGTTACATATAATTATTTGGTTACTTAGTACAGTAGAGGCTTGCATCGAAAGGTCGGCGGAGAATGTTCCACCACATATCCTGTCTGTGCACAAAGCCTGCGCTGGTTGCAGCCTGCCAACGTTGGCGGCACACGGGACCAATAGCCAATCATCGGCGCAATTGTTGGGTCCAGCTCCTGAACCGATCATAGAGTTCACTGGAGTGTTACTATTGCCGCTTAGCGTGAACGCTCGGGAACGGTTGTTTGCTGCAAAGTAGGGAAGCACTAATAATAAGTAAATAAATCTTTGTTTCAGACGAAGCGTTCATATAAATTTAATAATGATTAGTTACAAGAACTACGCTTAAATGTTATGTTAGTTAAGTTAGAAGATTCTTATAATATTAAATATGTACATAAATCATACATGGTACATTATAATGTTTTACCTAAAAAGTGTTTAAGATTTCCGTTACTTTATTTATAAATAATTATATCTTAATTATAATTAAAATTTTTCTGTATGAATTCGTTTTAAAGTTTTTACTTATTTCACTTCATATCCTAAAGATCTTCCTTACGCATTTTATGTAGGAGCATCTTTGGATTTTCACTATGAATCATTTGCAAAATATTTTGTTTTTACTTTTAAGTAATAGAATTTTTAATATTGTTATAAATTTAAATATACTGTTTTAATAATGTTCTATTTAATATTTTATGTTACTGCTTGGAACATTGCAAAGTTAAGATTTAACCCTAACAATTGAGAGACAAAAGATATAACAATACCTGTATCAGCACAAGCCGTGTATTGGATGCCACAAAAGTTTCTTTCCATTCGAAAGCAGATTCCATAGTCTTGATTGCTTAGCTGCAGTCCTAATGCGGGATCGTAGTTGAAGGATCGAAGCTGTCCTGACACCCCTGTATAATACTGAAGGCAGCCTTCATCGGCTAATTATAAAAAAAAAAATTATTATTGAGAACTTAAATAAATAGAATACTTGTGACCAAAATGTTTCGTAGCTACTATACAAATTGTAATCGTATATCATTAATACACGATGAATTATTTCTTCATTGTTATCTTGAGAATTCTTAAATTTATCTCACCACTACTAACTATTTATTTTCTTGTTTTAATTAAATTTAAAAAATAATATTTATTATTCTCCGGAATCTATGTATATATCAAAAATTTATCAACATTAGTCTTAGCATGAAAAAAGTAATACATTCGTCACATTAAAACTTTTCTTGATGTCATGTAAAATTATACATAAATAAAACAAAAAACGAAACAATCGTAAAAATAAAACAAGAATAACCTTTATAAATTGTGCTGCAAGGTATCTGTGTCACTTTAACTTTCCAAAGTCTGTCGAACGCGTTACCACTAGTGACAAATGTTAATTTAACTGGATTCGTGGTACCTATTCCGGCGTCAATGTACACTGAAATCATTTAATATATTAAATATACAAATTGGCAATATAAAAAAAAGGACGATCGGTTTGTTAATAACAATAAAAAATATATCAATAAAACTAAAAAGGGGCTTTCGTTTCTTTCACGTTTATGTAGATGGATATCATTGAATTAGATGTTTACTTTATAATGAAGAGCTAGATTTCTTATATATTAACCTATTATTAATAATATACAGTAATTTTAGTATAACTTTATATAGGTCAACGTTGGAGAGGCTACACAGCATCTTTTCGTCTCAGACACCGCAGTATCTGAAGACAAAAGTCTTTAATTCGTGTGCTTTGACAGTGTTGGCTCAAAGTCACCCAAAGGGCAATGGAGAGGGCTGTGCTCGGAAGTTTCTCTGCGCGATCGAATCAGAAATGAGGAGATCCTCAGATGCATTAAGGTCACCGACATAGTCCGAAATATTGCTAGACTTATGTTGCAGTGGGCAGAACACATTGGACGTGGGACCCACAACGGATCGGGCAGTAAGGTTATCGACTAGCGGCTGCATACCGGTAGACGTAGTGTAGGGGGGCTCCCCACAAGCTGGAGCGACGATCTGGTAAAAGTAGCGGGATGCCGCTGAATGCAGGCAGCGCTGGATCGATCGATATTGAGATATTTGAGGAAAACTTATGTCCAGCTGTGGACGTCTATCGGCTAATGATGATGATAAAAGGTCAGCTAATTGAAATGCACCCATTAAGTTTGAAGGGCAGAGCCGAAGGGAAGCCTAAGGCTGTTTCTGATTGACCACGAAATAAAATACGTGAAGTTAATTTTTTATAAGGTTCACTTACATAATAATTACTAAGGGTCACCAAACTTCGATTGTATGATACGGATAAAGATATTATCAATTTTTTTATTCTACTTTTTTGTAGCATTTTCTTATGATTTTATAAATAAAATAAAACAAAATGGATCTTTAATCATAAATGATAACGGTAAACGAAATGTTACGTTATACTTGGGACGTAATAAGGACGGACAATTGTTATATGGAGATAGTTCGATAACTCTCTAGATAGGTATGCACCGTACCACGTATGACGTCATTGCTGTAGAAGTTTCTACGCAGGCAAGATAGTTTTGAACTATAAATAGACTTAACTGTGGCTGCCTTGATTACTACCGCATATTGCGGGTACAGGGTTCCCGCCGGAAACAATGAACTGATCTTGATTACACACATGATGCATTTGCTCTGGGCCGGCAATTGTAAAGCGATTAAAATCTAACCTGTAACCAAACTATTCATATAAAATATAAATAGCCCACTTTATAATTTCACTATTGGGATAACAGGGTCTTATATAATAGGCATTTTTCCAAAGAAACTTGTTTTTACCAAAAATTTTGCTCGTTGAGAACTGAACCCGTGACTATAAAACGGCCGCACTCACAAACTAAACTGTTATCGCTGTGAATAATATACAGAGATATAAAACAAAGCCTTTATAAAAAAAATTAGTTAGCCGACTCGCCAACTGAGGTTGTTCAATACCACATGTTAAACATATTCTTTATTTCTATGAGTTTGAGAACAAACAAGCAATGCAACTAACCTTATCTGGCATACGTCTGGATGTGATTTGACAACAGTTAGGTCACAAGACCCTGTACCATCGTGAGGCGACGGATATCCGGAGTTTACGAAGTATGTGCCATTCTCTGAAGTACTGCTTCCGCACGATGTCATAACTATTGGAGAGTAAATAATTTAACACCTAACTTAATGGCAATGTTGTTAAGTTACTCTGTTTGAAATATTACAGTAAATTTTTTTAATTTAGTTTTCATTACGTTCATTATTATTGTTGATTTTAACTCACATATGCAACAAAGTCCAAATCCATTAGCGCAGTAGCCGTTAGCGGAGCCTCCTCTTGTTGAGCATTCCCTCGCTGTCATGCAAGTTCCATTGTCTCCTGATGCACCGGCACACCCCCCGTTGGGAAAAGTAACCACAGTGAACAGAGACAGAACTGTGGGATTATGAATAATATATAGATAATAATTTTATTAATTATTCTTTATCTATACCGGGTACAGCGCGTTCCATACTCCCCAGTGACTCCAGAATTCAACTAAGTACGTTCATGTTACAAAGCTAACAATTTAGTCGCTGCGGCATGGAGACAATTATATGTATCACAATTATATAAGCTTACTCGAGAGGAAAGTACGAATCATTTTTTTTCGACGAAGCGTTGATACGATCCTGACCGTGAATGATAGGTCTGCACCACATTGAAACTTGGGATGTTAAGTCTCGTTTGAGTAATTTCGCTAGCTACAAGCCCTTCAAGGCGGAAAACAGTAATGTTTGCACACTACTATTTGATAGCAGAAATGATAGCTAGTGGTAATATTTACTTAGATGGTCTCCGGCAAGTGTAACCAGTAACTTATTTCGCAATGAATAACAAATACGAATGATATATCGCCATATTATATATATATATATATATATATATATATATATTATATATATCTATGTCAGCATCGAGAAGAAGTAAAACCTTTCAGAGCATTGGAAAAATTTTTAATTTCTATTTCACCTTTATATAATAAATTTAATTATAAATAGTCCGCACTTCATGGAATGTGAACAAAGAGCAATATTGCTTTGAGAAGAGTTCTATGGCTTTTCACTTTATAGAAGGAGCTGTAATAAGATTTTAAATGAAATACCGAGAGAAATTGATTTCCAGACTAATTGGGTTGCTTTAAAGGAAATTGATTAAAAAAAACGAAAGAGCGGAAACGCATCCTTGCAACGGATTTGAATTTAAGATGAAGCTAGTTTTTATATGAGAAAGGAAAGAAATCTATTTAATTTGAATATTAAAATATTTCAACTTACATCTGCTTTCTTTATGTACTTGGGGCCAAAAGCTGTGTTCAAATTTTGGTGCTATTTGGTAACGACTTTTTAAACTTCTATCCCTTTCCGGTAATCTTAAAATATCTTCATTCATCGTTTGATTGGGCTCACAAAACTCTACCAAAGCTAGTAGAAACACTATACATTTTATTTTCATATTTATGTTGATCAAATTAACGTGCGATTTTCACAATACTAGATGTTAATATGAAATATGTATTAAAAATGCTCGCTCAATTTATAATATTCAAATGGGTAGGGGAACAATGCTGTTAAATTTCACTTTTTGTTGCGTGATGGTTACAATAAGTGCGTCGGTTATGATTTCTTTAAACATTTGTTTGAACGTACAGTATACAATCAGTGGCATGTGATGCAGATAGACATTGTTGGTTGAATACAATTTTAATAATAGATCATTTCTTATTGAGCTGTTTGTTATATTGTATGTTTTTTAATAACTAAGCAACATAACGAGAAATAATGTCACGAAGCACAATAATTGTTTTTTTAAGTCATCACATTATTATGTTTTTGACTTTGTGATAATAAAACTTTATATCGTCGAAATATGTAAAATCCGTCGTTATGTAGATTTTAAGTGAAAATTCGTCAATTTTAAAATGTGATGATGTAGTTCTTACTATACAGTTGATTATCTGGATTATTTATGAATGAAAAAATATTAGGCATGAATGAATTTTCAGAGTTTTAGCTTTTGTTGTGACTACTTAAAAATAAACCTTTAATTTCGTCTCCTATGGTTTTAATGCATTGTGTAAAGTATGATAAAAATTTTAATGAATTTAATACGAAGTTTATAAATATTTCTCATAAAATTCAGACGCTTAAATCGTAAGCTGCTTTAATTCTGACGGCACAGATGTATTTGCTGCAGTGAAACTTTGTTCGGCTAACTATTTACAACGCGAACGTTCTAAATGTGCTCCTGCTTTTCATCGAAGCAAGCGGCAGGTAGCTTTTGAATTGGAATACAGCCTGACTGCTTCTCATAAATGTTAAATATGCCTTTTGTTTTAAAAATTTTAATCTATATATATAAAATAAAGTCTAATTAATTATGCACTCGACTAATTTATATATTAGGTTCAAAACGAGGCATGTTGTTGTCGAATACAATCATTTGAGATACGGAGTCTCTGTCGTATGGTTAAGATCACGAGGAAGCAGCTTGTCTCCTATCTTTAAGTTCTTGAGAGAGCTAACTGTAAACATAGGCTTATGTCATTGGTCGTGCAAACAATTTTTCGGATCCGTGCAAAGAAGATCCCTTTTGGTTCCCAACGTTGATTCTAGAGTGCAAAATTCTCGAAAAAAGTGTTCCCGGTAGATAACGGAAGAAATAGTTTGACGATCTAAAAGCTTAAAAAGTATCTGCTGAAAATAATCGAAGAAGAAAAATTTTCTCAATCTCCTGGTTAAACCTCTCTTTAAAGAAATAACCTTAAAATGATGATAAATTATTTTCGTATTCATTCTATTTCGTGTCCGAAATCCGAAATTAAGTCAGACAAAAGGTAGCACGTTTATGAATGATAAACTCTTAAGCGGTACGAAATTCAGTGGGACAGGTAGTTTACTAAAAATTATACTTTGAATAAGTGGACAGTGAATATTTGTTTGTACGCATTGAATGAAGTAAAATTAAGCCAAAATACATTCCATTTGGAATCATTCATCAAGTTGAAAACATCATCAGATAGTATCACATATGATGTATATTCCATACGAATTAGAGACGAAAAATGGTACTTTACAGAAGCAAGGCAATAACTGTTACTTTTAGCTTTTCCAAGTCCTTAATGTCTGCGCATTACAATTTAACAGCATGTACAGTGGTAATTTAAAAAAATTTTTAGCAGTAAAATAACTATTAAATAAACAAGTAGTGTTCAATGAAATAAACAAGAGCATGAACAGAGCTCGTATGAGTAGTTTTTCAGCGGTCTTAAAAACCTAAATAAATCTTATTTAATATAATTTCAGACGAGTATATCTATTGACTGAAATTTAATGTATATATAAACATTGTATTTATGTTGTAGAATGTCTAATAATAAAAAAGAAAAAGAAGATGTAAATGTTTGAAAGTATGTCATATACGTGTAGCCGGTGACGTTATATTAGAAAGGTTGCGAGGAGAAGAATAAAACATTTTATTACAAACCTTTCTACCGCGAACCACTAGAAAGCATAACGAGCTACGTTTAAGTACTAGATCATTACAATATGGACTTTATACGGAAATAAAATGCTGAAGAAGTTAAATTTTATTATTTTTATACTTTTACAATAACAAAATTTATTGTATGAGTGTGCATGCGAAAAGTTGAGGATCGCGTTTGGTGGAAGACATCGGGAAATAAATATGTCCAGCAGTGGATGACAGACAGGATGATGATGATTCTACAAATTATCTATTCAGAGTAAATAACTGAGTACAATATGTCAATCAAAAGATTATTAAAGTGATATGAAATATTGTGACAATCACCGTTGGATGGTGTAAATAATCTCATATTAATAGAAAGCTGTGAAATCATACGTCGGCAATAATGTTAATATTAGTGGCATTTAACTATTTCAAATGTCCGGACAGGATATCCTGCGTTTAGCGATGCGAATACACATTTTATTTACGTTATATAAAATACCGGTTACAAGCATAATTTTTGAAATTTATTTGACCTAGTTTTTATTATTTAATAACTTAATTCAATGCATTGATAATATATGGTTATGAAAAGTACAATAATACGGCTATATGCTTTTAGGGGTGTAGGCGTTCCCGCATTCACGGGTTCCAAGCCAATTTCTTCTGCTCATGGTGCACCCTGCTAATCACCAAACAAGGCTCTGGCTTCCACCAACCCGTAATGGGCCAGCGTGGTGGGAAACGACTGACGAATGACGAGTCTCTATCCGTTAGAAGTGGTAATCTTTGGGGGTGGCCAATGTCCAGCAGTGGAAATCTATCGGCTGATGATGATAATACTTTTGTACATAGTTTCCCACGTAATCACAATCGCTGAGCTCAGTCCTACCTTTGAAAATGTTTCTGTAAATATTCTTAATGTTTATAAGTGGTAATAGAGCTGAAGCTGAATACAATAAATAGATCGTTACAATATTATCATAGATCAACCCTGTGGTCTGCTCTGTAGTCTCGGCATTTTAAAAATAGAACTAAGGTAAACTCTGCATGTCATCAAAGGCGACTAAACTGGTTTTCAGATTTGTGGGCCTCGAAGGTGAGAGGGTCTTCATTTCCCACTAAGCGGATCCGGGGTGAACGACAAGTACGAGGTGGTCTCGTGTTTATCGTAGCAAGGGTTGTGAGGAGGGTTTCGGCATTCCCTGGCACGTGCCTAGACGCAGCGCAGACAGTCACTAGTGGGTTCCGTAGGAGATCCAGGGCCTCTTCTAAAGCTCTAAGTATGATCACTACATGAGTACAAATTCCACATGACCCTGACTTTCCCCCAGAAGCTTACTTATGAACATTTCATCTTCAAAGAAAAGATCAATTTTTATCTAGTTTCTTTATACCTAGTTTTTAGTATTTGGAAATTTATTATACCTATGATAGTGATTGTACATTGTTATGTTTTGAATTTAATATTATTCATTTACTCAACGATTTATTATAATATTTATAACTTTACAGTGTATTATTAAATATAAGTTACACATCTTAAAATACAATCAATGTATTAGAAAAGTGTAAGGATAAACATTGACATTAACTTTGAACTTGTGTTTGTTATAATCGCTTGATAACACATTTAAAGTATTTACAGTTTTGTTATTAAAGTTATAATCAGCCGATAGATGTCCACTGCTGGACATAGGTCTATGCAAAAGCATATACCACATAAGTAGCTATTTATTTCAAGCAGGTCTTCAATTTAGACATTATTTGCTCAGCTAACGTTCAACGTGAAACGTTTTAAAATAATGAAATGAAACAGCATCTTCTAATTACTTACTTTATTTCATATTAAGACCAGACAGATAATGTTATCGAGTAAATAGAAAAGTAAATGATAGTCAATAAGATATCTCATAAATGTATAAAAAAAAAACGTAAAAAAAAAACGAAGAATTAAAAAAAAAATGAGATTGAAACATATTAAATATACGCATTTGTTATATTATCATATCTGGTCAACGATGAAACATACAGACATCTAATACATTTTTATCATAATATTTAATTAACTAACGACACATGTAATTACTTTGGTAATGTTTAAAGTTTGTTATATGATACTGTTTCTAAAACTATTACTAAGACTAACTATTACTAAAGATACTGTTCTGAATTTTGACAATACCTTTACTAGTTACTTCGCTTCTACTTCGCTAAGTTATTTCAAATGTTTACTTTATAAATTGATTATATACTAACAAAAGCTCTGATAGATACATAATTATACCGAATCTATATCTGCTACTTACAAATCAATCGTAACGTTTTCACTTATCTCTATCAATTTAGCTTATGTTTAACAAAATGGAAATTTTAAAGTTTACATATACTCCTACGATGAATATAATCAAATATTTCACTTAAAAGTGACTACTGTTACTTTTTAATATTTGAATAAGCAATTCGAGAGGTACACATAAGATCATAGTGAAATTCTAAGAAGTAGTCGTCTTAAATTAATGATTAGATATATTGAATGATTTTAAATAATTTACTATGTCTCTACTAAGAGTAAGCATATTAAAGATATTTTAATTAAATAAAGTGCTTATATATAGATTTGGGTATCTAAAAGAACAGAAATAAATAAAATAAGGAGACAGTTAATGAATAGTAGTCGGAAGTATTGTTGAAGTAGAACTTATAAAATATAGCGTAGAAAGAACTCTCCACTTAAATCTTAGTTTTTAAAATACATCAAGTGACACTTAAAGATTATATGATTACGATACTATAACATCAAAAGCGATTCAAGCGATAATGCCTGCGTTACTTATGAGAGTGAGATCAATTGAATATATATTTTTTAATATGCAATTATAGAGTAGCTTGTTGAAAGCTACAATCATTCCTGGCATGAAAATGTAGGCGCAAAGCAATTATTGAAGATATTGTTAATAATGGCGGCGACATCTGCAATGTGTCTGACGTCCGCCATTTATTTGGTACAATCAGCCACCTTTGTTAAACGAAGTGACAGATCGCAGCGTATTACGGACCCTGGGGGAGTTCCATCGCGGCGCCGAGCGGGTCTCGTTGGATGAAACACCTTCATCCACGTCATCAGCTTCAGTTTTAATCTCCATTTTCTGCCAAATTTTTAACATTCTCAATTAAATTTATAACATTATCAATATTTTTATCAAAATTCAATGTTTTGACTTTAAATATCTATGATTTATCAGTCGTTCCCCGGACCTTTTGCTGACCGTAATAAAGACCTAGATTTGAAATTTAGGCTTAAAATTTGTCAGAAATATTCCTTTCCAGTGGCAACTGGCTACTCAGGTACCTTCATGTAATTACAACCCCCCAGCCCCATTTTGAATGTAAAATTTTGTACAATCCTTTCTTAGCTGACCTATACTCGATAAAAGGAATATTTCTAACAAATTTCAAGTCCCCAGGGTAGGTTTCAGAGATATCATGATGTCACCATATATATAGTTTGAAATTTCTTTTATACATATATACTCGCAAAGGAAAATTCTTACATAGGATGTGTTGTAAATTCATATCTGTATTTACTATATATAGTATATATGTCGCTGTACTCTTTCTTGATAGAATTTAACAATTTTTTGCGTGCCTTTGATTTTTATATGCTATGTTGTCAAAAATGTGTAACTGATGTTAGTAATTAAAAAAAAAAAAATATTTGTTAGGACTCTATTTTTTTAGACTTCTCTGATCCCGGAATTAACACAGCAGAAGCCAACGCTCGAGCATAACATCTCCAGGTGGATCAGATAGCTGATTTGTAATTATCTCACCTGTATTATGAGCCTTATCCAATTATTTTGTTGCTCTAAAAGCCGAGAGATGTCTTTTAGCTTGTACTTATGCTTTTCAAGTTCTGACGCGATGTAGTCCTCATTGCTTTCCAGTACGAGATCTAAGCCTGCTATTTTAGTATTGTTAGTTAGTTATAAAGTTATTTACAAAAATATTGAAATGTCACTTATTTATTTTAAACGAAAGCATATATTTTACATTTGAACATTAGAAAAACCAAAAATTATTGATCAAAAGTTTAGAAGAAAATTATTTATGTAAATAAATTATACCCACTATCGTCAGTAAAAGGATTGCAAAACCATTTCCTCAGGATTAGGTCAAGGAATCCTAGTTTGCACTTGTTCGTGTTCGGATACTCGATCAATTCCTCTTTATGCACCTTTTCCAGGAGCATAGCTGGTAGTTTGCGTTCCAATTCGGTATGCAGGACAACCTGACCGTATCGAAAGTGTAGACTTAACACTTTATTATTTTATTAATGAATAAACATTTTCATTGATATATATATATATATATATAACAAAGAATAATGCACCCTTAATTCGAGGAGCAAGATTCATTTATGTTTCGTTTTACCTGCATTGCCAAACGTTTTAGTTGAGCATTTCTGCGTACGCTTTCAATGTCACCAACAGCTAAACCGATGAGCAAGTTCATCAACAGAATCGGCATCAGCACCATGAACACCGCCAAGATAAAGAATGTAGCTAATGGGTACGGTAACAGGGCTTCAGAATCCGGTTGATAGTAAGAATGGACGTAAGTTCCGACGAAATCCAATTCACCGAGCATCATAGCGAAGGTTCGCATAAGTGACATAGCGACGCTGCTAAAAGACAAATGGTTGGCCTGGAAACGTAAAGTGTGATTATCTATGATCACGCAATAAAATTATAGTCGCTTTGCTATATCGCATAGCAGGAGAAAAACTTCGCTAGCTAAGCAATAGTCCATCCGGTATGTTTGGTAAACATTGCATATTTTCATGACGTCATGACCGCATAGCATTAGTACACATTCTTTTAAAAGCATTTAGGATAAATTATTATTTATTTTTAACTTACTTTATACAGTAGGATGTAAAAAGCCAATCCAAAAGCGATTATAAGAATTGAGAAGATCATTAGCACTTT
This sequence comes from Ornithoptera alexandrae, assembly GCA_029030555.1. Lineage (NCBI taxonomy): Eukaryota > Metazoa > Arthropoda > Insecta > Lepidoptera > Papilionidae > Ornithoptera > Ornithoptera alexandrae. The sequence goes on along the minus strand of JARDVY010000301.1, from coordinate 1,318,905 downwards.
TATAAGTGTCTGTAGTATTTCCAAAAACATCACCACGTATATTCCGATTTGATCGAAACGTTGGAGGAACAGAAGAAGCACAAACCAAGACAGGAATACAGTTATGGAAGCAGCGGAGAACTAAAAAATGATAATAGTTTCTTAAAATTTAATCGGTATTACATTACGAGATACATTCTGTAGCGCTTCAAATATATTATAGATTAGATATATTATAAATAGATAAAAATTTTCAAAAAAAAAATGACTTGTTAGATTCTATGAGAAGTTTTGTTTTAATAATAAACTTAAAAAATTTTGTATCTTTAAGTACACAATAGAAAATATTTAGTACTTATCAGTGCTTATCTGTAAGCGTATATATTAAAAAAATATTGTGATATAAAAAACGTTTTCTCCATTAACACAATGCAATAAAAACACAGACCTGAATGCCGCAGTTGTCGGTGAAAAGTGATGGTACAACAGTAATTGTTGAACTGACGTACAAGATCCATGAAAGGATATTAGACGGATCCACAAAGTAATGCCACTTTTGTTGTTTTATGTTGTAAGCTTCGCGTATCAGGCATATACCGTTGTACACCAGAATAGCAACAGTGCTGATGTACATGGCAACAACCTTTTCAAAATCTAAAACATAATAAACATAATAATATTATCGTTATTACAATATTGTTATAGCATTCGCAGATAACTTATTTATCTCACCTTCATCAACCTTCGGTACAATGGTGTTATTATATGTAGTATTCATAGTCAAATTATTGAATGCCAGGCCCGAAGTGGAGCAAATGTCCGTGTGGTTTTTCGATAGCTTTATAGCAGGCGCACTGCTCATCAGCAGATACGTATAAACAGTTACGCATGATAAAAAGATGCAGTAAAAGAGTAGATTGGCCAAATGAAAATATTTCCCATACGAATTCCATTTCATTTGTAAATATTTTTGACTGAGTGGGTGCGCTAATAGTTCCACCCTTCCATGGGCCACCATTGCCTAAAATTGTTAAAATAATTACTCTTACGTTCTGTGTTAAAGATGCAATAACGCAGCATCAGTGGTAATTTACATTATGTACAATTATAATTTAAAAAATATTAAACATTTTACATCATTTGCTATATAAAATGAAAAGAGTCGGCATAACATATTTATAAAACATGAATTGGTATAAATTTCCTGTTCATGTTCATGTTCATGTTATCTTTTTTTGATGTCTTGCAAAACAACACACACATATTTTATTCATTATTAGTTGTGTCAGGATTTTATTGTGAAAGGCAAGCAAAGTAGTGTCATGGTAAATTTAGTGCGGAATTAATGCGTTTATTAACAATATTCGAATGAGAATGAGATTTAATAACATAGTACGACGAATTGTGAGTCGACGATAAGATAAAAATGATGTTAAGATACGGACACAGACATAAGCGTAGCGTCAGTGTACTAAAGTGACACCCCACTCACGTTGATAACATTCAACGGTTCAGGTCGAAATAATGGGTCGCCGTGCGCCTGTCTCAGCGCTTCAATCTCATGCTTCGAATGCTGGTAGAATTCTAAAGAGTATTTAATCTGCGGCGAGTGAAAATGATGATTAAATATCTATTTACTATAACCAAAACGTAACTCACATTCAGAGCTGGCAACGGTATATCTTGCGATTTCGGTACGCTGTTCTTGTTGCTCTCCTCGTACTTTACTTGAGGGCATAATGCTTCGAAGTTGTACTTGATCTAGATTTTGTGAAACCGTTAGGTACAAGAGCGCTTATTAAATATTATTTCAACATTATAATAAGTGTTATTAGTTTGTTATTTAACAATATTTCTATTATAGGCAGTTACTCAAAATCAAAAGATATACATACACCGACATTGAAATTCTTCAACAGATTTTCTCGCTCTGAAACTATTTGTGCTAAAACTGTTATGGTTAATACAGTTCTTTAATTACAAACACGTGATAATATTTTTAATATTTAACTTAATTAAAAAAAAGACTATCTATTTATTTACGCCAATTGTAAGCCTTATTTACTTTACATTTTTTACTGCTAGTCAGGTGGGTTCGAATAAACTCTGCCTTCAGCCAAAATTAAACTTCATGTGGATTTGAGATCAAATCAAGTTACTCCACGATACATGCCAAGAGGTTAGTTATCGCGCCACGGAGATAATTAAAAAGTTTTACGTTCCTGGCTTGCACAGGAAATTCATTTAATAATCAAAGACACTTTTGCACGTATATAACAGTATATAACAGTTTTCATTTCAAATGAATGGATGGACATTTTAACAAAGCTATATTACTCACATAAAAACTTTTAGAGTCCTTTTTGCAATTTGCTTTAGTGATACATCCATCTTGAACAGCTTCGAAAACGCGAGGCATGTACGCAATCAGAGCAAGTGTCACACAGGGATGGCGATCGGATCGCAACGCCATTACTTCTTTGGCTCTAAAAATTTTTAATATTTAAAGGTAAAAGCCACGGAATGTCTAAATTCTATAGAAACAAGGATATAAATTTAGTATTAAAAATAAAGGATCGGAGACAGCTTGACCTAAAGAGACGGGTTCGATCCTCACTAAACTTAATCTTATAGTAAAGGAAATGATCGTGAGGAAGCCGACATATTTCAAAACTGATTGACACTTTTCATGATCATATTAAATCCCTTAACTCGCACATACCTAACGTGGTGAATAAATGGCCTTGATTTTCTCCTTCTCATACAACGCCACGAGTCCCAACTTCGGGAACAACGAGGTCTGTTTGTTATTAATGTTTTAAATCAGGAAATCAGTGATCAATTACCTTAGTTCGTGTGTTACCATAGCCAAAGCTGCTTCAGGAAACTTGTAGTATATAGCATAATCAATTGCACTCATATCGAGGCTATTGTAAGTGAGTTTGCATCCCATAGATAGTAACAAAGCTATAGAATTTGGCTTGTTCTCCATAGTAGCAAGATGTAATGGAGTATTCTGTGTTAAATAGAAAAAAAATTATTCTCATAAACTTTTAACGTTAAGACCTATGCCTTCCAATGGCAACTGTTCCAACATTTTCTTTTTCATATATTACAGATATGATTAGTATTTGTGTTTATTTTCATATGTGTAATAAGGGTATCCATATCACATAATTAGCTAATGGCTAGGCTCCAATTAGACGGAGGCCACGTCGATGGGTATCACTACAGCTCGTTGCCAGGGAGTAGTGTGCAAACTTTACTGGCGACTGTTCTAGAGTATACTATGATGTTTCAAAATGACGGCGCAATGCCTTGACGTGCGAAAATCCTAACAAGCATTTAAATTTATGACTTACCTTCAGGTGGATATTTCATATAAAAAATTAGGATTACTGTAAAACACTTACTCCATCTTTATCCATTTGATCGAGCAAATGCGAATGAACAGAGTGGAGAAGCTCGATGGTTTGAGTGTAACCGCTCATTGCGGCAAGGTGGAGAGGATTGCGACCATTGTGATCTCTGTGAAGGAGCGCTCCTCGGTTCAGAAGCAGTTGCACAACCCTCGTGTGACCCTCACGAGATGCAATGTGCAGGGGTGTCAGACCCTCGCCGTCGTTTTCGTTGATGATGAAAGTGCTTTTGTCGGAATCAAGCAGCTGAGAAACCGTATTGTAGCGCCCATATCTGCAAGCAAGCGAAACGTAATAATAACACGATAATAAAAATGTAATTTGTACCAAAAAATAATTTTTCTTATACCTTGCGGCGAAATGAAGGGGGCTCTCATTATTGTTGTTCTTTGGATTGATGCAGGCTCCAAGAAGGATTAGATTTTCTAAAGACCTTATATGACCCTCCCGACTTGCATAATGCAGCGGGGAACATCCGGTACTGTCTTTCTCATTCAATAATGTGAACAGAGCCTGCTCGCTACGGCTCTGTTGTAAAAATATTATATTAGCAATAGTGTTGTTAGATTTATATTTAAATATATATGTATAAACTATGTATAATATATATGTATTTACAGTTTATCGAAAATTATAAATAAGAAAAGTACAAAAATCGTGAATAAAAACTTTGTTACGCCTTCAGCCTAGTAGGTTGAACATGACATATTGATCCTGAAAGTTGGTTACATGATAGATGCCTTTTTTGGAGATGACATTAGATTTTGTTCTAAATGAAAATTTTTCTGCTTATTTCAGAATAGACTTAATTCCTATTTTCTTTAGTCCCGCTAAAATTATCTTAAGTACGTTATTCATTAAAAAATTATATATTTTATCAAGAAACCCTTTGGAGTACCGGAATCAAACTTTCTATATTTATGAAATCAAATAACTTATACCTTGCAGTTAGTTGCAAAATCCGCGAGGCGTCCACCATTCAATACGACCAGATGTAGCAAATTCCTTAAATTGATGTCTTTCACCTGGATATCAGCCCCCTGGCGAATCTGTAATATCACAATTGAAGTACTTAAAGTTAAAAGGCTTTTGAATAAGCGCTTCTGAAACAATCCAAAACGATATGTTAGTGTTGCTATTTTAGAATATTTCAGATCGAATTGTACTGTCGTAGAATAACAGGTTCCAAAACCGTAAGCCTGGATATAGTTCCTAAATCTGTGACTCATCAAATAAAATCTTTCACTTTAATGTATGAACGTTAATTTATGATTTTTAACTTTGTTTTGTCATTAAAATATTTTAGAAGTAAATTTATTACAAGTCGAAAAATTCGTTAAATAAAATACTTCATGAAATAATTACTTACCAAAGTGTGCACCGTCCTCCACCCAGCTCTTGAAGCAGCAAGCAACAAAGGTGTCCTTCTCTCTTTATCCAAGGGATTAATATCAGAGCCTTCTGCGATCAAATAAGACACAATATCGGGATGGTCGAACATGGCCGCACAGTGTATTGGTGTCATCTTCTGCACATCGCACGAAACGAGGCAAGCCATCTTCTCGTTCGGTTGCATTTCAAACATTAGTCGGACAATTTCTAAAGCACCCTATAAGTAAGAAAACATAATACTGTTAACTATAAAAATTCACAAATAACTTTTTAACGAAGAAGCTTTTTTATAAATAAAAGTTGGTATTGAGTTGAAAAACTTTTAAACACTTAATTATAACTAGCTACAAAGTAAAGCTGTACCATTTCAACTTCATCATTCAATAAATTTTATCAATTTCCATGATCACCCACGGACTCCAGCTAGTTATAATGTATAATATTGAAATTATATGTTTTTATGAATTACTAGATATTGTAATGATTTTATTTAATAGGTAGGTTAGTATGACTAAAGACCTGTGCGCAAGCAAGGTGTACTGGTGTGGACAAGTCGTGTTGCTGAGTTGAAATCTTAGCGCCTGATCTGAGGCAGAGTTCCACTGCTTTGATGTCACCGCCGTGTACAGCCGAATGCAAGGGTACGTTGCCCTCACTATCATATAGAGAGATCATTGACTCCCTGCTACAGCCTCTTGATTCCCCCCATTGCAGGAACACCTCCATGGTTCTAGATGAGGCATTTTTAGCCGCTTCGTGGATAGGGTAATAGCCGTTGTTGCAAGGACGCTTACTCTCTGCGCCTAAATCTGATATCTGTTAGTAAAATTATAATAATTAGTATTTTTTTTACAGTCAATTGAAAATTAACAAAATGTATATTTTTTTTTTAAAAAGTTTGTTTATGTATAGGAACTTTTTAATTTATTCAAATCTAAATTTCGTGTTACTTGACAACAATATTTTATAAAAATACTATTCTTGATCATTCCTCGATTGGATTACTTTAATTCGTTTTAATAAGAAATCCATTGACATGATTGATAAATAAACGGCGTACCAAAACCCTGGCGCATTTGTCATGATCGTGAATGGCGGCAAAATGTAGTGCAGTGCGACCATGCTCCCCACCAAGGTCTACGTTGAACAGGTCCTTATATTGCGCAAACACTTGCAGGACAGTCACCTGAAGATGTATGATTTATAACTTTTTTTTTCCTGAATATCGGCTCTAATACCAAAGGTTATGTATCCTATAAGTCTATGGGTTTTCTTAGCGTCTATGTCTCAATTTTCGACTCAGGTTTCTCATCAGAATAAGAGACAATGTAAGGATAACAATGATTATAGCGATCGAACCAAGGATTACAAGGAAATAAGACATCATGAAAGTTAAATACACTAATACAAAATAATCATATTGTAATGGAAAAAAATACTTATTATACTTTAACTGGTTCACACGAGAGGATAACGTATATGACAATAAAAGGTCTTGACTCCTTACGAGGAAAGGCTTTGTGTCACAGCAGTGGAAACATAAAGATAACAGCTTAATAAGCATAATTTATTATAGAAAAACCTTGTAAATAACGCTGGGTGTTTAATAAAGTTAGCTAGAGTTCCTTCTTTTAAAAGAAGATAAATCTCATGATATTAGATTTACGTTTATGCATTATCAATATTAAAAAATATTTTAGATTCCAATTAACTTATAAATTTGATTATAGTATCACTAAGAACATAATTACTGGTATAAAAATTGTATAAATTAAGATAATCATCGCGGTCCCGCCGATTACAATTAAGTCGTAAAACGTAATAGGGGTTACCTTATTCAGCTCAGTTGCTAGATGTATAGGGGCCTGTGATTTTTCATTCAGAGCACTTGTATCGGCAGATCTGAAAACGTACGTTGCTTGTTAAATATAAGTTACTGGAATATACATTTTTCATAATAAATCGTAAGAACATTGTACTTGTCCATATTTGGCCGTAAAAATTGTTGAAAATGTTAAACGGCTTCAGTTCGAAGATTTCACATATGTAAAATATTGTACGTGGCTGAATTTACCATTAAAGAAAACTCAATGCTACCTGATGGAATAGTCGTTGATGTTAATGGTAATGATGGTATTTAAGAAACGCTACTCACTGTTGCAGGAGGAATTCTATAGCATCAAGAGCCTCGTTTTCAACAGCTACATGCAGCGGCGTGTTACCAGCGTTGTCGCGTGCACTAAAATCTAATAAAATCATCAAATACTTATAATCATAGCATGAAATAACTAAAAAAAACATCGTTAGGTAAAATTTGGTACTATAGAGTGTCCCGTAGCAGATTTAGGATTTGAAATTCAAATATTTTTCTAACGGTTGCGCGGGAGACCGGGGAGGGGTTACAGTTTGGCGCGGCATTTATGTGGATTCGTTAATCATGATGTTGCAGTGGACTGGTGCTCTTTCTGCCAATGGAATAATTGGACCGTTTTTCTTTGAAAATTCTTGTGGAGCAACCGTAACTGTTGATGGTGATGTCTATCGCCGCATTTTCATACCGAAATTAAGAGAACATCTATCGAATAGCTCTCACACGTGGTTTCAACAAGATGGCACCACGCCTCACACAGCAAGAGCTACCATAAGCCTCCTTTGCGAGATACACTCAGAATACTCTCGAAAGATTCCGCGAATGTGTGCGTCACGATGGAAAACATTTGGACAAAGTGATCTTCAAAAAATAAAATCCGCATATCTCGTCTTTCTTTTTATGACAAATTTATGTATATTATAAAATAAAAACATCCTTTAATTTAATAAAAAAATCCTAAATCAGCCACGGGACACCCTATATTTGTCCATCAGTAACTGGGTGATAGGTTAAAATCACATTATTAAATAGATAGATCACAGAAATAAGCTTATTTGCGATGAATAAAAAAATTTCTCGTTTTGATATTTTCGGTTTGAACTATTCTGCAGTGTTATTACAATGGATTTTCATGCAGTTGTTAAAACTTTTATGTCGTGATAGAAACTATGCATAATATAAAAGTGTCAAGTTAGCGACACAATTTTCCAATTACCTTCTTAGTGTAACTTAAAGAAACTTGTTGGAGAAACGTAATTAAGAGCATTGGTAATTTTCTATTTATTCTGACAGTTGGAAAGAAGATCGGTAATTGTTAACAATGAAAACTAGCTCTATTTCACGGCACAATGTTAAGGGGTTATTACTCACCACCACCGTTGTTGTTGATGAAGTGCAAGATATTGGTGTTGTTTTTGGCGGCAGCTTGATGGGCTGCCGTGCGGCCACGTGGATCTTGGACGTTAAGGCGCGACGGGTCGCTAAGGTAGAGTCGCGTGAAATCTTCCACATTGCCGCTCTCTGCCGCCTACATACAGACTCTTAATGTATAACTAGCAAAAAAAAGTTGTGTTACCTTTTTAGATGAACAAATCTGAAGTTTAACAAATAAGGACCACTGGTTGTAGGTCTCTGTTGCCGAAGACTGTCTACGTAGGTACTACTAACTACTGCAGCTCCTATTTCTGTGTTCTAGTTTGAAGGGCGCTGTAGCTAGTGAAATTTGTGGGGTAAATGGACTTAATATCTTATATCTCAAGGCGATAGGCATAATGGGGTGCTCTGTATACCGTTATAACTAGAGCCACGTTATTATGGGCGGACGTATAACTTACCATCAGGTGAACGTACCGCTCGTATCGTCGCTTCGTATAATACAAATAAATATTCATTTATATAAGTTCAGAACTATGTCTTCAGATAACCTTAATATAAGTAAAATATAACATCGAATTTTTAAACAGACTAGGATTGATGCTGACATCATCAGGCAAGGAATTCTGGACCAGAGTAGTATGGTAATAATTAATTTGAATATATAAATTGCATCATTACTATTTGTTTATAAGGGATCCTGCACAACAACTCACGGGACCCAAGCCAAACTCACCTGCTTGTGGTGTACCCTGCTAATCAACAAACGTGGCTCTGGTTCCCATCAACCCGCGTTGGTTCAGCATGGTGGGAAATGGGCCAAATCATGAACCTCTACAATATATATGAACCTCTACAAACGATGGCCCCTAGTGCCCGGCGGTACCGGAGACCATGCTGACTAAGGTCGCAGGAAGCCGCTGAGAGATCTTTGTGGTAAGCTTATGTCTAGCAGTGGACGTCTATAGGCTGATGATGATGATATTTGTTTTATATATACATAGAACATAAAATAGATGAAATTCACTAGATTATTGTTGCGCTACAACTACAATAAATTATCGTCCTCTAAAAGTATATTTATTAAATAATAATTTTTAAACTGTCCTTATAAATGGAAAAATTTCATGATAAATATATTCTTTTAAAAATTTTGTAAGATAACGATGATAAAATCCGTAACATTTTTCAGATCCCGTAGAATGGCTTCAATTGATGAAAGATTGAGAACTAATCTTACTTATCTCCCCGAAGCATTTCCTTCCCCAACGTCTTTCTATATTGTATATTGTGGTATAGTCAAAGAAGATTATCCAATTACGAAGCCTTTGCATGATTTATTATATTTATTATTTAATATAAAAGAACATAACAAAAACTTTTCTTTAAAATTTACTGACAAAGTTTTATTGTTTATAATTTTTCTACTTAATTTTATGTTCAATACTATAAGATTCGATCGAATCAGAAATAAATTGATCTGTTGAAGAACTAAGATCACCGAGGTAGCCTTAAGAATTGCTAACTTAAGTGGACAGGACACATCGCTCGAAGCACTGTTCGCGGATAGGACATCCTTGAGTGACGGCTGCGAACTGATAGATACAGTGCTGGAAGGCTATCCACAAGGTGGACCGACGAGTGTAGATTATTAGATCCTTGGAGTAGGCCTATGTCTAAACAGCCCTGTAGTCTTGGGCTAGTAGGAATAAGACGACTAAAAGGGTTTAGGAGTTGCGCCGACCTTGATGGTGGGGGCCCTTTTCGCTGAACTAGCGAACCTGTATGGAACAGCGTATGGTGCCTAGGTAGATTTGGCCCTTCTTCAGAGGTGTGTTAATACAAAGTGTAGAAGTGCACCGGTGCGTTCTGTAAGAGATCCCGGGGCCTCTCCGAATGCACTGATGTAGACCATCGAGGGGGGTTTTAGTGTAACGAATCTCGCATAACCTCGACTTCCCCGCAGAAACCAAAAAAAGGCTTATGCCTAACACTGGGTGTCTGGCAGCAGATGATAATAATAAATAATAATAGATCGTGCTGAATATTGTTTTTTTTTTAAATATAAGAACTTGTTAATAAAGTATCAAGTACACGACAAAAAGAAATAAAGCCGAACTAGTAATAATTATGAGAAAGGTGAAACGAAATTATACACACACCTGTCGATATCAGCTTAATGGAGGGTTATCGCGATACTCCCATTTGACCCGAAGTAATAATTACTGGGACAATGTTACGTTACTGTCCACTCCACATGCCTTAGCAACGCCGACGACTTATCCTTCTGCTTCTATTAAACGTTTCCATTTAGAGCTTACGAATTATCTGTCACTAATAATCAAGGAGGGATGTCACCGACAGGCAACAATAACTCGCAACAAATATATATGATATAGATCTGACGAAAATGATGTAAAATAAAATCGTATTTTCTTCAAACCTAACACCCTCTTCTTTTTTTAAAACAGTTTATTATTACGCTTACCTAGCTCTTGACTCTTATAGAATATTATCTGATATTATATGTGTGTGCTCTGTATCAGTTAATGAACTTATTCTGATCGTAGAATTTTTGATAAACCTTCGTGGTATTTTCCATGGCTACTATGTTACTTTTGTTCAAATTGATTATTTTGTAAACATGATAAATAAATAAAAAAAAAATTATAGTCGTCATAAAGAAACAAACAAAGAACCGTCGTGCAATAATGAAATTATTTATACTACGATAGCCAAGTACGGGTTGGCTGATGACGCATGTATACCATAGCTGCTATAGGAACTGGCTGGGAACCAACGTATGACACGTTGGTTTCATTCGCTGAAAGCTCAAGCTTAATAAGAATTGACATCGCGTCTCTAAAAAACTTCAGTATTTCTAGAGGATATAATTTGCCTTACGTTAACTGTATAAACAGCTTACATATTTCTATGGCTTAACTGTGTTCTAGTTAAACCTAAAGATATAGCTCAAATTTGGAAAAGTTTCACAGAGATAATATTATATAAAGGAAGGGCTTATTTGTAGCACTAATGTTTCTCGGGCATTAGTTACCAAAACCATTAACAACACTATCATTAATTACGTTTTCTAATCATTTATTTAGAGTATTGATTCATCATTAACTTAATTACACATTAAGTTCATTATCATCATCACTTAATTACACAATAATACATTAATTGTATTTTTAGGCGATACGTCCGGAAAGTAATTTGATATGAAATATACATGATAACACGAAACAAAACATAATACGAAATAATATAAAGAAACTGGAATCAAAAGAATACTAGGCCGAAATTTATATAGCTATAGGATTTTTGACAATGCTAAAATACTATCATCTATATCATATAATAAATCGATAAATTTTAACGTTAAACAGAAGTAAAAAAACGTTATAATGAGATATGAGTAGTCTTTCAAAATACAACAGAAAACTTGGATAATGCGAGTTCATTCTCTAAGGATATTTCGTAACTTGAAAACTAAGTTTCTTTCCGATCAAGAGTAACGAACAATCAATATTTACCGGAATATGCAAACGGAGAGAGTTATCCAAGATAAGAACTCTCGAATTAGACAAGTACTATTTATACTAAATCGGTTTCTTTTTTTGGAAACTTTCAATCATCCTAGCAAATATCAAGTACCGGTTTAAAGTTATAATTTTATTAGAAGTCAGAAAGGGATTCACTGAAATAAATTGGGCAGAACTGGTATTCAACATCCACTACTTCAAGGGGCACATGAAGAAGAAGATTAGAAGTCAGTCAGTTCTATAAAGTCATCACTAGACTATATAAGTAAAAGTTAAAGTAAATCGTTAGATTCTTGTGCAAAGCCGAGGGGCACCCCGCGAATTACAGCGGGTGCTGCAAAGCCGCGCGCAGACCTTCCGGGGGTCCCCAGCGCCCAACCACCGCTCCCACAAAGGCTGCACCGCAGCCCTGCGCCCCTGCCCGCTCGGGGCCTCTGCCCGCGCAGCCGGCCCCTTCGCCGGCGGTCTCCACGTGGAGCAAACCGCTCCCCCGACCCAAACCCACCGAGGCTCGCAAAGCCGCCCCTTCGTCGGGGTCGTCAAAACCCCAGGCTGCTCCCAGCCAAATACCTCCGTTTGAGGAAATCCAAAAACTGATCGCCTACATTAAAAAGGTGAACATCAAGGATATCCTTGTCTTCGGTGAAAAACTGCGAGTCGCGAAGAACTCGCAGGACAGGTTCAAAGCCTTCTTAGAGCACAGCGAAACTCTCGCTGCGCTGGAGGAAGACTTCCAATAACTCTCCCAGGACTCCGTCCGCGACCCTTGGTTCTCGTTTTTTAACCTCGAAAATGGGTACCAAAATCCTGGGCAGAATCAAACCCCGCTCCTTAACTGTCGCGTACTTCAACGCGGACGGCATCCACTCTCAAAGGGAGGAAATATGCTTATATCTCAGGAACCACGACGTCGACGTCATGCTCATTCAGGAAACGTTCCTCAAACCTTTCAATCGTGACCCGAAAATCGCGAATTATCATATCATCCGCCACGATAGGTTGACCAGCCCAAAAGGCAGCACCCTAATCTATTTTAAACGGTCCCTGCACTGCATACCGCTAGATAGTCCACCCCTTGCCAACATAGAAGTCTCGGCGTGCAAAATCTCCCTCACCGGTCATCAACCGATTGTCATCGCATCCGTCTATCTGTCCCCCTCCAAAGCGGTGCGGGGAACAAACATAAGAACCCTTCTCGACCTAGGCCAGTCTGTTATCCTCGCTGGCGATCTAAACAGCAGGCATAACACCTGGGACGCGAACAACTCAAACCCAAACGGTCTAATTTTATATAAACTTGCGGGTATGCTCAATTTCAACATTGTAGCCCCGCCAACCCCGACGAGATTTCCGCCTAACGGATCTCACAACCCGTCCACTTTGGACATTGCGTTGTTCAACAACGTCACCATCCCACTGCATTCGATCGAGACCATCGACGATCTCAGATCCGACCATCCCCCGGTTCTTATGAAGCTGGGCCGGCCTGCTGGTGAGGTCCCTCTGACCAAAACCATCGTCAACTGGCGCAGCCTCGAGGTCAAACTTAAGGCCGCGGAACCCCAGCACCTAGACGGAATCCCTAGCACGATCGACTCGCTCGATACTGCAAACCCAGCGATCGACTCGTTGTCCCACCACATCGCCACAGCCGTCGAGGAATCGTCGAGGAGGGTTCCCGAATCGGATTACGTCCTCGGGTCCCTCCCGGCAGACCTTCGTCGGCTGATCAGAACCAAAAACGCCGCCTTGAGACTCTATTCTCGATATAGATCCGAAGAGAGCAGGATAAAACTGCGCCGCCTTCAAAGGCTAGTAAAAGAGCGCATATCTGAACTCAGATCCGACAGATGGGACAATCTGCTTTACGACTTGGAGCCTTCGTACGCCACGTTCTGGCGTCTGGCCCACAGTCTCAAAGCGGAGAACATGGCCCGTATGCCTCTTCTCGTAATGAGCAATGGTTCCTCCCTTGCGTTGGAGGATGCCGATAAAGCCGAGTGTCTTGCCGACAGTCTGGAGAGCCAGTGCACTCCCTCAACCACACCAGTGGACCCCGCTCACCTCAAATTGATCGAGGACGAGGTACGCCGTAGAGCAACCCTTCCACCAGAAGGTCCTCCTCTTAAACCGGTCTACCCCGGTGAGGTCGTTGACGTCATCAAGAGGCTGAAAGCCAAATCAGCCCCTGGCTCCGACAACGTCCCCAATAGAGTGGTGAAAAGTCTTCCGCCTCCGATCATCGGCCTGCTAGTGGCCACCTTTAACGCCCTATTAGCCGGCTGCTCCTTCCCAGACGCCTGGAAAGAGGCCGTAGTGATAGGTATTCCGAAGCCGGGAAAGCCGAGGAACCTACCCGACAGCTATCGCCTGATCAGCCTACTAAACACCTTAGGCAAAGTCTACGAGCGCATCATCTTAGAGCGTCTGCGCCACTTCACCACCGAAAAAAAGTTCATCCTCGATGAACACGCTACCAACACGCTCCGAATCTCCGCATCACGCCGCCCTCGCTTCAGAACGCGGCGCCAAAGATACACACATCACGTACACTAAGTACACCCGCGATCAGGGGCGGTTCTCACCGCCCAAAGATTCCGATACAGGCCAAGGTAGTCGGGGAACGGGTCCGCGCCCGCCCTCGACGACCGAGTAGATTCGCCAGAGAAACCAATAACCAGACACATTATAAAAACTCCGCCGTCGGATAATTACACTACAAGTAGTACACTTTTTTTGTAAACAGGCCGTGGATCCAGGTCCACGTACCCAGTGTCAGATAAGCTGTAACAGTCGAATGGCTTGCAGCGCTGACATGATCTAGAATCTTAAAATCCTTAGATTAATGAATCAGTGGTGTCAGTATCAAAGTATTTTATTAAGACTAAATAAGTTCGCCGTATGAAGGCTGTTATTATTTAATAAAGATATAGTCTATCTAAAAAAAAATAGTAAATACGCTTTTATATTACGAACTAATCAACCCTTTGTGCATTTATATAGATATTTGTAAACCATTACATATTTATATAAAAAACATAATTTGTAATGAACCGAAATTATGAGAATGTTATTTGAAGGACATATAACTAGTTTACTGATAGTAGCTGATAGTAAAGACCAGGTATGCGAAGGTATTTTGTTCACGTATTGCAAAGAGTAAAGGCCTCTAAACTTCCAATTTTTGTTAAGACCGTCTAAGGAAGACGTTTATTTTCGCTGTCCAAGGGTTACGTGCAAATATTAATGAGTTCAGATAGTCAGACGATGCAGTAAATCAACTTGTGCAATAACTCTTAATAAGTCCTAAGGTGATGGCTTAATTTATTGCTGTATAAGCATCCGAAGTAGCACCAAAATTTCATGGACGGTAACACCGTCATCTTATATACATAATATAACAGTCATAACAATTTATATAGTCTTATAAGTTTTTTATACTTAAATAATTAAATCCCCATTCCTGTAATAAAAAGCTACTACTTGATCCTTTTCACTATACTTCTCACACAAAATTAATAACTCATATCAATAAATATGATCTAAACTAATGTGTACGATGATAGAGAAAGATTTACTTAGTTAACATAAGTTTTACAAAATTTCTATGATAAATAATATATATTTTTTTTCATTTATAATTATTAGTTCGATATATGTACAAACACATTAATAATATATGCATTAACTTTGTTGAAATATTTATATTTTCATGCATCTACTTTATAATAATATTAATTTATTAATATCAATTATAACAAATTTTTTTAACTAACTTTTCGTGTTTAACTAAATTTGAAGTTTATAAAGATAACTGTCTTATGAATATTATATATAAACTTGTTAACGAATTGAATATAAGCAAAAATTTATTTAAAACCGCACAATGGGATCGGAACAAAAATATTTTTATATTACTTTATACTTGCCTGCATAATCTCTTCGTATGCAACTTTGTTCATGTTTACCCGTCCGAAGATCTTCGACCAATGCCGCGACAGTTTACTACCGCTAGTTTTAAAATTATGAACGTTGTTCACACGCTTCCTTTAGTGTAACGTGAACATTACAATTCCTTCCAATCGCTCGTCCGAATGAGACAACTTCTATTGGTTAAGCATTACATATAGTATCTATTTGTAATTATTTGGTAGATTTCTATTATCTACGTCGTAGTTAAATGTGGCAAGTTTTAACTGTAGTGTAGTAGTGACCGCGTGGAGTCACGGCGCGTAGCTCTTACCGCCGTACGCCGCCCAATGCCGCTACGATCTGCCGTAGCTCAAAAGAATATTACGGCGCAATGTCGAATGTAAACGATCTCTCTCATTCCAAGATCATATACTCAGAAAAATTTCCCTTCGAGGTCAACATTCATATGAAAATTAAACATTAAGAAAATCGCTCACACCTACGCATTGTGTAATTACAGGTGTAACTGTATAATGTAAGTAAATCTTTAACTACTTGTGTAATCTATATCTATATATACAACGAAATAGGCTTGTTTGTTAGTCAATGACGTGAAGACTATTGAATGTATATTAGATGATGATGAATAGATGATGCTAGATATTGATTTCTAGATGGTTATTGGTTATTTATTTTTTGAATTACATAGATCCTTCATAATTTTATTTCTAATTAAGTCTTATAAACATTTTCATTTCGTATTAATTATGCGGTTGCTATAGTAATGGTTGCTAAAGAAACTTATTTGTTTTCTGTTGCGGTTGCTCTTAAGGAATATTTCGGACGAATTTCAAGTCTAATTTTATATTACGGCTAGCAAAATGGGTTAGGAACAGCTAGACTATACATATAATGATCATCTAATCTGAACAACCTAATTCGAATCATTTTTATTTTATCAGCAGAAAAATTAAAGATTTATTTAATATTTTAAGATGACAGTATTTTTTCACTGTACAGGATGTAAAAACTAACCACGGATAAGACTTCGAGCTGCACACTAATATAAGCATTTAATAGATACACCTATGGACGCACAAAAAATGATAATAAGAAATTTAACAAGCTTTCAATGGCAGAACAAAGTTCGCGAAATTTACTCCTTAAACTCAGTTTCAGTGTAATCATTTAGAAAATATATTTTTCAGAGCCTTATCACTATATATTACTGCAACACTCATCAATAAGCGATATGAAATTGTTTCAAAAATCTTTTATAATTATAACATATAAAGTATGAACTTTCGTTATATATGTATACGAGAGATGACAAGTGTGATGGTGGTATTGAAAGAAGAGTTTTGAAATGGAATCAAGTGAATCGGGCACTTCATAACTTTATGCATAGCCGGAACGTATCACAAAGAGCACCACTGGCATATATATATATATATATATATATATATATACGTATATGTATATGTGCACACATATATGTACATATACTAGTTGTTCCCTGTATACTGGCTGTAATATAAAATTATGTATTTAAGTTAGACTTGAAATTTATCTAAAATATTCGTTGAGAGCACCCGCAATAGTGAATGATTTCTATAGCAACCGTTACTATAGCAACCGCATAAATAATACGAAACGAAAATGTTTATAATAGTTAATTAGACATAAATTAAAAAAAAAAATATAATGAAAGATCTATGAAATTCAAAAAATAAATAGCCCATAACTATCTACAAAAGATTCCGCCTCGAATGGTCGTGTTCCCGTGTCGATGCGTTCACCAGTTCTCACGTGATTACCGCACAAACAGAACCCATTTTCTTTATATATAGATATAACATACGTTAAATCACTAGAAAATTGTTCACTCTGTGTAAAAATTACTTTTGATACGATTTAATTGACTAATCTCAATGGAAATGCATAAATAATGTACTGTAGAAGCTTCTGAAGAGCTTTTAAGAAAAATGTTTCACATATTGGCAGGGCCTGTTACTTCACTTATCTGATTTAGCTACCTTTGTTTTAATATGTAAATTATAATATTATAAAAACCCTCTCTCACTTTTATTATTATTTACTTATGTAATGACGTGATAAATTACCAAATTTTTTACAATAAATTGCAATTTAGGACATTTTAATAGAACTATATTGTTTTCGTAGCAAAAGATATTACCTTTTGTAGCTACAGTTTCAGCAACCGGAATACTGTAGTGTTTACATAGTTAAGTTCCATAACATAAACAGCTCGGCAATTAAAGATCATAAAGGCATATATGTTGCTGGTCACCTACCCTATCTATTTTGTTTATTAATAAAATTACAAATAATTTTCTTATTTATCACAGAGCTTGAGAGATTTTATATCCTTATTAATAAGTTAAACATCAGTTATAATAAACAGATTGGTATTAGATTTTATTTCACGAAAACACGAACGTATATCTTATAATGAAGCAATCCAAAAATCTACACACTCACACACAACATTAAACACATTTAAATATTAAAGAAATGTTTAATTGATATTTAGAAATATTTACATGAATTACAAGTAAACGCATCTATAGTTCTTATAAATGATATTTACAGTATTGCAAGCAAACTTATATAGTATACTTAAATAAAGCAAACTTTCACGAGAGGTAAATGCATATATAGAATGTTTTGTATCGCTGATAAATGAAATCTAGAATAAATCAATGGTTTTATAGTATTATATTGGCAATAAGAGCGCAGAACCCATTAATATGATTTCCAAAAAAATTCTCTCTTGTTTATTACATTATCTATCAGTAAAATTTCATCGCTCAGATCAAACAGAAAAAAACTGTTTCTCTTTTTGTTGTAATTATCAACTAAACATTCGTTAAAAATTAAGTTAGATTCTGATTATTATTTCTAGATGTTAAACATTCAGTAACAAGGCAAGATTCAAATATACCTTGCACATATTAGTTTGTAAATTAAATTAATATTGTATACCGTAATTTTTTACAAAATTAACACTTAGAAGAATTAGGATGTTGTAGAGATTGTTTCGCAACTTGAATTTTAAAAATGCTCATTTAACTGTTAATATTCCACCTTATTAATCTTATATGATAAATAATATATTACATATGATTTTATTAGTATTACTTGTTATAGTCATCAGATTGAGGCGGATGTGTTTGATCTTAAAACGTTTCATAAAAATTCTTTAATACAACTATATACGTATTTATATATAAATATGCAATTGTCATAAATATTCATTCCATGTGATCGGGCCATCTAACACTGAACCTGTACCATAATTTCTATAAGTCGACGCGATCAGTCAACAGATCCTACAGACTTTCCTTCCTCAGTGTATCTTATTGTAGTATACATAGTATTGAATTTGATATTATCTTTGTTGTTATATTGTTTTTTTTTTTTACATTGATATCAGGCAAATATAAATCATATAGAAATAATTTCATTCCATTTCTCTTTTACTGGCAACTTACGTGAATGAATTCTTCAATAGTTATTCTTTTTTTATCGGTGTTGACTAATCCCAACATGTTGGACCATCGCGGCGGGAATTGTAAGCGTTTTCTCAACTTACGAATCGGTGGTGCGGCGGGATTGGACATTTTGAAAATGGTATTGTTATTTAATAATGTTCAAAAATTATATGTTTTTAACCAAATATTGATGTGTTCAACGTTGTTACTTATGATAGATGAAAGACAATGGCAGATGAACAAAATGAGGCGAGTTGTCCTACCGGCCACATGTCTCTCACTGCCGTGCGACTAGCCGCTTCAGGAACGAACCTCAATGCGTCGCAGTTTGTCAAGTAAAAAACAAACAGTCTATTCCGAAAGGACGACTTGACTATAAAATGAAAACTAATGACAGAAAAGTACACGCAAACGGTAATATATTAAAAAGCCTTCATTTTAACTTAGTTTTTAAACATGAAAAGTTATCTCGATACATACGAGTATACCATTAAGTAAATTTTTCAATATGAAACATTATTACATAAAACTTGATATGTAATGTATAAAGTTCACTAATATTTTTAAAATTAGAGTAAATATTTATTTGATAGTAAAACAAAGAAGTAATAAATGCGAAAGGCGAAACTACATCCTGCGTAGTCGTTACGGTACACGACATGTTAATGTTGTTCTATAATTAGGCGAAGAAACTAAGAATAAATTATGAAACTAACCTCTTTCAACTTTGTTGGTGTCAAAGGTATGTTAGGTAATGTATGTACCCGACGGAACAAAAACATAGTCTGTTATAATTCACGCTACCATATCCATAATCACTATCGCATTGAGCCAGTGTTTAAAAGAGCTCTAAACGTTTGAACACACAAGTGCTTTTACTTATCAGATAATTACAGTACAGCTTTAGTCCATTAAATGTATTAACAAGCTTATCACTATCTCTATCCTATAATTTTACGAAATACTCATAAGTTATAACAAGAAAATAATAGCTGCTTACTAAGTACAAATGACTAGTAGCAAAGTGAAGTCTACATAATTCTTTTTTTAATTTTTTCGTGAATGAAATGTTCTTTGAATATTTTAAATATAAACGTAAAGCTCTCGATCAATCTATTTACTATATGGTGCTTAGTAGTATGTTCATATAGCAATACTTTGTAAATGACGATTTGTTATATAAGAGCTTTAATATCTTTACTTGTGTAATACATGCTAAATCAACTTCTATCTAAAACGTCCATCAAATGATCTGTAATATTTGCACACTACTGATTAGCGGCAAAATTAAACCTTGTTCATATATAGACTGCCTAAGAATCAAGATATAATTTCTAAGAGAATAATTTCATAGAGAAATTGTAGCATCATTTATCTCTTTCATCGAACGTCTTTAGGACGGTTAAACCAATGCTACAGGCTAGCCAAACTTAAACCCCATAAGGATAAACTATTCGATTAAACAACCTTCACAAAACGTTAAAATTTCTTGATTTACAGTTTATTTTCTCTATAAATGAAACTATATTTAATGTTAAATATTTAGCATCCACTGTATGTATATTTTTACTAAATATTGATAAGAGATAGACGAGTAAAGTTATTTCGCTCAATATAAGCCTGCAAAATATATTAGGTTGGGGAAAAAGTATTTTCGCATTATATACTATACTATTTGTATCTGGCTGGTTTTGTTATCACTGAAAGTTTAAATTATAAAGAAAATAATTATAAATTCAAATTAGGAAAATGTGTCATTTTCATTTGTTTTTCCTACTGTCAAGATGAGTGGATCTAATGAAGAAATTTGATACATTTTAAAATTTTACTAAAAAAAAGCTAAAAATGCAACGCAAGCCGCGAAAAAAATTTGCGATGTTTATGAAGCTAGTACAGTGTCTGTGAGAGTAGCACAAATTTGGTTTAAGCGTTTTCAATCCGGAAATTATGATGTCAAAGATGCACGTCGCTCTGGTCGCCCTATTATTGATAAAATGGATGTAATTTTTGAAAAAGTGGAGCAAGATCGGCATATCAGTAGTTACGACGTAGCTGAAGAACTGGGAATTAACCACAAAACAGTTTTTGCGCATTTGAAAAAAACTGGGTACACAAAAAAAGCTCGATATTTGGGTACCTCACGAGCTCACTGAAAGAAACCTAATAATGACCGTGTACTCGTTTGTGATTCTTTATTACGACGTAATGAAACCGAACCATTTTTGAAAAAGCTGATAACTGGTGATGAAAAGTGGATCACGTACGACAAGAACGTGCGAAAAAGGTCGTGGTCAAAGGCCGGTCAGGCTTCACAGACTGTGGCGAAACACGGGTTAACTCGCAACAAGGTGATGCTGTGTGTGTGGTGGGATTGGAAGGGCATTATTCATTATGAGCTGTTACCACCAAGCAGGACCATCAATTCTGAACTCTACTGCAAACAACTGATGAGATTAAAGCAAGAGGTTGAGAGAAAGCAGCCGGGATTAATCAACAGAAGAAGTGTGGTTTTTCATCATGATAACGCTAGACCTCGCACATCTTTAGCCACTCAGCAAAAGTTAAGAGAGTTTGGCTGGGAGGTGTTAAGGCATCCGCCGTATAATCCTGACCTTGCACCTTTAGATTTCCACCTGGTCTCTTCAGAATTCTTTAGGCAGTGTCAGGTTAACATCACGAGAGGACTGCCAAAACCACTTGTCGCGGTATTTTGATCAGAAGTCCCAAAGTTTCTATAGCAATGGGATCGTGTCCCTACCTACAAGATGGCAAAAAGTTATCAAACAAAATGGTACCAACATACTTTAGTTAAATATAAAATAAAGTATATTAAAATATATTTTGAATTTTCTTAAAAAATGCGAAGAAACTTTTTCCTCAACCTAATATATACTCCATAAAGCTGATCCGGTAAAAGAATTAATAATCTTTACTCCTATCTCCTATCTCCTTGCTTTAACACTATGATATTAATTTTCTTTCAATACGAATCCTTATCAGTAGATAAGCTAAGCTTGTCGTCGTATTTGATAATATGATCGAGATTATAGAAATTGAGAACTTCTACGATTTCTAAAGTAATATTAACGGTGACTGTGTTAAATTTAACATCACACATTGTGATTGCGTTGCCCGTTAAGTTTAAAGAAAGGATTGAGATTTTATCAGGATCATCGTCATTTTAGTTTGATTAACGTCGACTACTGCTAAAACTGCACCTTTGTCCAATTGAAATTTAAGTAAAACCTTCCAGTTATATATTAGATTGTTCATCATGTCTGTATTATAGGAACTTTACAGTGCCACCGTCACCGAAAAGTATAATTTATTAATATCTAAGCCGTAATAGCACAGTTAGTAAGGCGGTCGTGCGTGATGAACGTTTCAAGTGCCGCGGGTTTGATCCCCACAGAAATTAGGTTTCCGGTGTAGGAAACCATGGAGAAGAAATCTACATGTTCCAAGAACAATTTTCGAAGGCATGTGACTCTCCTTTCGTGGGAAAGGCTTCGAAACCTAGAAGTCGGAATTTTAACATTGAAAGAACATAAAAGAAAAAAATATCGTCACGAACGTATTAAGATATTTTGTAACGATTAACGAGAGAAGACATTAAAAGCTTAGAATTTATCTCTTTACTTGAAAGGTACTAAACCATTTTTAAACTTAAAATTTTTTGAATAGAATGAACATTAGTTTTAATATCAACTGAAAGACAGTTTTACTGCTATAGAGCCTAGAGTACTTAAGCATATATACAAAGTTTACAAAAATCAATATGAAACTTTCATGTCTTTCCACTGTAGTAGCAAAACTTTTAAGACGGCAATCTTATGAGTCCATGATTCTTATTTTTTGCTATTTTCTAGACTAAGGAATGCTATTTTTTACTACATTAAGAATTGCAGCGTGCATATTAATCAGCAACATAATTATGCTGTATTAATTAACATCTTGCAGACAAAAATAATAAAGATAATAATTTATTTTCCACACAACATCAAACAAAGTTAAGAATAAGTTCTGTTTGGGAAATTTTGTATTGCAACATTAGAAAATCGCAGAAAAAATTTTCACTACTAATAATTTATTTTCATACATCATAATTCTTTTTATGAAGACCTAATAACCTTTTATTAGGGAATTAAACTATTCAACAATTTACATGATACATTTCTATGTTATATTACAGAATTGACTAAAAAAAGTAGGGTTCGTTATCTATATCCATTATAATTATTAATTCTTAATGTCTTACAATTCTCTTTCATGATTAAAAACTCACCCTTAAAATCCGATATGGGCTTTCTGTTATAAGGCAGACATCTTCCGAGTTAGGTTGTTCTGTTTCGTTCCTAGGCAGCATGACTTGAAGTTCGCCACCGGGGTCTACCTTGTCTTTAGGATCAGGTTGTCTACCAGTTAGAGTCTTGAGCCAGACCTGAAAAATATAAAAAAAATTAAACACTACACTTTTACATTTTAGTGCAACTTAGTAAGTATTGATGTTTAGATAAATAAATTTTACTACATACACTGTGAAGCTTTTTTCACAGATTATTGTTTTAAACCAAGCGTTTTAATTATTAGATAATAACCTCCATTTTCCACAGAAATTAATGTAGATAGCTAGAAATAGAAGATATATATATAGGAACAATCAGATTTCTTAAAATATCATAGACATTCTTATCAGTATTAACATTTTTTGCTTATTCTAGCTGACAAGCATATGAAGGAATCAAGGTTATTTTTTGTATTTTCACAAAACAAATAATGTAATAATTCTGCAAAAAGCCTAATAATTAAAAAAAAAACACTATTTCATTTTGTACAAAATCATCATCCATCCATAACGGTTTTGAACAAAGCAAACGACCAATTTTCCTTCAAAGGCACAAACATGCCAAGATTTAAAGGGCTTATCAAGTTTTACGTATGTATACTATATAAGTCTCCATTTAGAAACGCCGATAGAATTACTTTATAGATTTATTATTATACTATGCTTTATATAACTTGGAGGTAAGCGTTAGTTGAAGACATAATAATAAAATATACATTAACTATATTTCCTTTTTAAAACCTTTATATGGTTTCACTCAAAAACGACCACTAAAGTTTACATTGACATAAGCGTACGAATGCTGCACTTTCTAAATTAAATTACAATTTGTTTTTTTCTATGTTGAAAATAGTCGCTTGAGGGTGAAGTTAAATATCAATTTCACTCAGACAGACCACACCTTGTAATGATGCTAACGCTAAATGCACACGATAAAAACTCACATTTAAATAACAAAGACAACGACTAAAACGGCTTTTTTTTATTTTTTAATAAAATCACAAAATAAATAAAACCGTTATAGCTCTGATTTTAAGGTCGCTGTTTCCTGTGAGGGATGAAAAACAACAGCTTTTATGAACGTTCGATAACCATCAGACCGTGCTTGACAGTCGTGGTGATTTAGACTCTCTTGTGAGGAGAGTACGTTTCATACCCCGTAATGGGAACATTAAGAAGGCTTATTATAAACATACATAAAAATAATATACATTAGAAATACTGTTTCCGAATAATAAAAGACTAATAAGCAGGGAATGGTTTAAAATATTCCAACCGCTGTTCTAACGAGGGTATTATTATCAGAGTAGGGTAATTTCAACAGAAGTCCGTAAAATCATCTATACTTCTTTAGAGACGCTTCTTCGGCTTTCCTAATCATGATTATACATATTTTTAATAGTTACCCAATTAAAAAGACATAATTGTAGCGTATGATGTCTATTATATATAAAAAATTCTAGAAAACGGAATATGGCCTGGAAATGGTTAGCAACATGCTGCGTTCGTAAGCCCGCATCTCAAGCGAGGCGAATAAGACAAATATGCATTTCTTTGTGATCTCTAATCAGCAGTGTACGACAGGGTATAAATGTCTGAAATGATGATGACCAAGCACTCAGCAATAAGTCCGATTTTCTCATTTATTAAATACAGACATAGACAAAAATAGTATCTCAACGCTCAATAGGTATTTAATGTACAGAGATATACTATTTTTACTTTTTTTCTTATTTGCATTTATTTACTATATATTGTTACTGTTACTGCTGTATAACATGACATTAAATTTTAAATTCTCATGAGGCTTACAGAGAAAGGAACGTCGAGAAGGGAAAGTGGATGGGGGCAGTGATCGGTTTCAAATTACCACCTTAGAAATGGCAACACTTATTTGAATGGTGATAAAAGATCAAGTAATATTGATATTAAATGAATGACAAGACTTTATAATGACATTAACATAATCAAAAAAAGATTGTAAATAAAAATTTATAAGTAAATGTGATGAAATATCAAAAGAAACATGATATAGCAATCGATGCCAAATGTATAAATTGAAATAGCAACTATACGATACTCTCGTGTCAGAGCTTGTGATCTTTAATTAGAATTAGTTTGGCTTCCGGGAATAAGGGCAAAGCAAGAATAGAGGTCTCCATACATGGTAGTTAACCTACGCTTTCGCAGACCGTTACTCAATAAATAACATAATCATGCCGAAAAGTTTATATAATTTAAAACATAATCACGTTCCTATAAAATGTTTGTACAATCTAATTAAATTATATTGAATAATTTTAATGAATCAATACATGACATAACAAATAACCTAACAGAAAACTGCTGCGTTATCTCAGCAGTTTGAATAGCTCAGTTAAGTTTTAGTGTAAAGATCGGTAACAAAATACATTTGGAAATTATTCTCATTTAAGTGCAAAAAATTAAGCATTTAAATAAATAAACTCATAAGGTATAATAATGATTTTTACCCCAACAAGTTTAATAAAGTTAAGACCCCAAAGTTTTATCCGTTGTCATAAATTTGTCAGCACTATTCTTTATCATAGATAAGTTTCAACAGATTTTTGCATTCTAAATAAAAAGATTATGACATATTTTATAAACCTTCCACGCATATACTTTACATACTATTGCATGATTTTTTAGTTATATTTGAATACCATTAATAACTAAACGCAAAACATACTCTAAGAGAAACATCTATGTCACGGATAAGTTTTGAATATTCGGAAAAATAGTTTATCACAGATATACTTATTATTCCTTGAGTGAGTACATGGACAATATACATAGTTAGATACTTATTATACAAGTATAAGATAATACGATGACTAATAAATTTATTTTTATTTTAATTAACTACAGGAAATTTACTTGTGATTCCAATGTTCTTAACTTTAATAGATTTTATTACATTGTACTTTGAAAATTTCACAAAGCGTGACTGTATAACTTAATCATAAAAATACAAAGCTTTTAACGTATATCTAATATATTATAAAAAGCACATACAAAACAAGCAATTTGAATATAAGATCAGGTAAATTTAAAGTTTGCAAGTAAAAAAATCCAAAAGACTTTCACATAAATGTATATAATTTTATATAGTATGTATTGCTATACCTTTATTTCTCCTAACGTGTATTTGGTATCATCTATATCTATATAGATTCATCACGATATGTCTGGAACTATAGGATCTACCTTTTACCGTGGTTTGTGGAACACATTACAAGAGACCTATGTCCAGCCGTGGACGTCCATCGGTTGAAATTATGATGGTGATGATAATTCCTTTTGTCCAGTACAGGTCAGCTGGAAACGGATTTTATAAAATTCTTTTCTCAAAGACAGTTCCGGAGGTGTTACGGTCAGCACGCTTTGCTGGGGAACAGATCCTATTAGTATGTTATGATATTTGAGCCCAGACTGGTTCTAAAGTTTAAGAAATAAATAATACTGAAACCAGTCAGTTTATTGTGAAATTACATATGCTAGAATACATAGTTTTTCTGGTTTACGTATAGGTTTTTTTAGCATCCAAATCTCATCAAGATACACATACAAGTACTAAATCTAAATATATTTATCTAAACATGTAAAGTTAAAGTTTTTATGTGTTCAATAATATTACCGTACTTAATTTACTCATAGAATTTATTTTATAATGTGAGCAATACTATATATTATTCCACTGCCGGCGAAAGCGACAGTTTCAGGGTCGGCATTAAGCCCGTATCTCTTCCTCCTGGTAATGGATGCACTGACATCAGACATACAGGAGCAGGCACCCTGGTGTATGCTTTTTGCCGACGACATCGTACTTGTCGGGGAAGACGAACGCGAGGTGCAGAGCAAGTTGGAAAAATGGCGAAATAAATTAGAAAACGCTGGGCTCAAGATCAGCAGGACCAAAACTAAACATTTGTTCTGTGACTTCGGCGGTCCCACCAGCTTTTTTCCAATCGCCTTAAATGGTGTATCCCCTACCAACCTGCTCCGATTTCAAGTACCTATGTTCACTCATACAATGCGACGGAAATATTGATCGAGATGTGAGAAGCCGAATAAATGCAGGTTGGATGAAATGGCGACAGGTCACTGGAACGACTTGTGATCCACGAATGCCCCTCAAACTTAAGGGACAGATCTACAAGTCGGTCGTTAGAGCTGTCGTATTGTATGGATCTCAGTGTTGAGCCACCAAGGGATCCGATGAAAAGAGATTACATGTGGCCGAGATGCGAATGTTAAGATGGATGTGTGGTGTGACGAGGATGGATAAAATTAAGAATGAGTATTTTAGAGGAAGCCTGAAAGTTGCGCCAGTGACAGAAAAGTTGAGGAGCAAGAGGTTAGCGTGGTACGGGCATGTTATGCGGAGCGATGAAAGACATATAACAAAGAAAGTAATGAGAATGAATGTGGATAGTTATAAGGGTAGAGGAAGACCGAAGAAAGTGTGGATAGATTGTGTGAAAGACGACATGTGTAAGAAGAATGTGAATTTAGATATGGCGGCTGATAGAAATTTGGAAGAGAAGTACATACTGTGCCGACCCCACATAGAATGGGAAAAGGGCAGGAGGAAGAAGAAGACTATACATTAGTCCTTATTTCTAGGTTACAATACAAAAGGTAAAAATAATAGTTTTTAATAGATAGTATTTAACTTACGAATAATCCTTTCTTTTGTGGTGCCGCTACCGCTGACGGTGGCGGCGGCGGCGGCGGCGGCGTCGGTGGTTGAGGTGGTGGTGAATCGGTATCATCAGGTTCAATTTGTATCTTAACGTCACAGGCGTTCATCATCAGTAGGCGACAGCTGTGGCTGTGAGTTGCAAAAAACAGTAACCTTGTAATCCGCTTTACATCGGTACCTAAAAAAAATATAACATTACTCAAACTTTGGTTAATTAACTACTAATATACCTGAACGTGCTTCAATGAAATTTTACTGTGTTATAGTTATTCGTCGATTATTGATAAAAATTTTTCTTTCCTTACATATGAATTTAGTGGATATTTTTTTTTGCGATGTAAATAATTGTTGTTCTAATCTACAAAAAAAAAAATTGCGGTAAGTAGTATTCGTATAAATATATCATCATTTTCAGCCGATAGATGTCCACTGCTGGACATAGGCCTCCACCGATGATCTCCACATCGATCGATCCCGAAATCAATTAATAATATCACGTGTTAAATAGTTAAAAACCGGATACGCACATGTAGGAGCAAATTCATTTAAAGTTTATAATAATTTTTTTTTACATACAAATAACAAAGTGTACACTGATATAACCTTTTGTTGACCTTTGTTATTTAATTAATATTACTAAAACACATATACAATAAGCAATCTATCACAAGTTCAAGTGGAAATATATCCTATAGTCCTTAGCCGACAATATAAAATCAACTTTGCACCATTATACTAATGGTGTGGTTTGTTAAAAGTTTACGGCGTAGTTGGGGTGCAGACGGCGAACGTTTCCAGAGTTTTGTGGACGACTCTGTTAACTTACACCCTCACGTCTTTGCAAGAAGTGCTTAGTAAACAATATAATACAAGTTCGTTTTTATTATTGTCAACAATGTCCCGTCTAACAAAATGGTGTTTATTTGTCCAGGCTAAAATATGTTTATAAAACGATATATCCATAAAGTATTCGAGCTTAACATTTTTTTTTTTTTTGTATCGGGTAGAAACCTTTTTAAAGATACTCTCTCTTCTTTGAAGTCAGGTTTATGTAGAGATCAATGAGATCTTTTCGAAGAGATTAAGAGAGGTAACGGGATCTTTTTTCGAAAAACAGTTGAGGCCTTTAATGATTTGCAAGGATCGTCCCAGGGGCTGTTCTATGTAGCCACCAGCACCCTCACGAGTGCTATCACTATGAGTGGAGACCACGCATTGTCATCGTCCTCTTCAGAGTTATAGTGAGGATGATAAAATTAATTGCCCCCGATCCTAAAGCACCCGTTAAGATAATTGATCACTGTTCACCGGAAGATTGTGACGTTATGTCAATGTAATACCTGAGCGGGATATGTCCTCTCCCGATTCCGCTCAATTTCCTGCTTTCGTACATTTAAGCTTTGCCGTCATCTCATTTCATGCTTAATCGTTATAAACGATGTACAAAGTCATAAGAGATAAACATATAATATTATTAAAATTAATAAAATTAGTTAATGTCTAGTTATAATTTTATTTTTAATGTATAAATTAACGCTTGACTACGATCACACCTGATGGTAAGCGCCGATGTACTTATTGGTGGTGAAGCGCATTAATCTAGAAGTAGTTATATGCAGTAGTTAGATAAATATGAGTAAATAATGAAATAAATCATCCTTTGAAATTAATGATTTTTTTTTAATGGGTCATCGTCTACTTTATAACCTTTTAATGGACATAGACTGTGTTAACTGTAATTTCTAGAAGAACTGTTGTGTTCTTCTTTAATCATAAATATCTTTGAACTTTACAAATGGATATAACGGTAATGCGTTTCGTATCTTGGCCATTTGAGAGCAAATTTTTCTGAAAATTTTCATTAAGTATTAACAGAATATTACATATAATTTAATACAGAGTCTTAAACGTCCACTGTATTGATTTATATATAATCCTAACTAAACGGTGGTAGAGTTAACCGTTAATAAAAATATAAACTAGTATTCAAACCCTTTTATTTCCAGTGTTTTAACATAAAATAAAAAAATCTATAATAAAAACATTAGAGAGCTTTCTTTCAATAAATAAAGAAAAGTTTGTTTTTCAAAGGAGCCTTGCTATTTTACGTTTAAGAAAAATTTTGCACTCTTTTTATTAAATAAATTTCCTATATTTTTTCAGTGTACAAATTATCCAATAACTTTCATAGACAACTTTGCAAAAAAAAATTATAGATAGTTACTAACGTTAATCTGCCCACATATAAAAGCTGATCCAGAGATGAAATGAAACCTTCCTAGTTTTAGTGACGACTAACTCTCTAAATTGGTAAAGATCATGAGATAAGTGGTTCATTTTAAACTTAGATCCTTATTATGTCAATTAATATATTGTATATATTTTAATCTGAAATAAATTGTATTTTAGAATATACATTTCCATAAATAGCATGAAGCAACGTGTATAAAATAACGTTATTAACTTCAAACTTATAACGTCCTACATATCTCGTTTAGATCATACTAGAGTAATATTAAGTTGATAAAGTAAACATATTCCTTGCCATAGAACTACTGGAAAATAAAGTTTACCACTACTGGATGGAGGTATGTTAAATTACCATCAGTTATAGACATATGAGAGAACTTAATTTTAATTTTCAAATTATTATTGTCAACTTAATACTTTCATTTTCATATAATAGGTTTACCGGAAAGTTCTGTCCGCTCCGGTTACAATCAGTTTCAACAAGTATGCGCATATTTCTGTGACACATATTTGGCTCTCTCCTTTGATCGCTAACAATGTATACACATTTTTGTCGCCGATGAACTAAAACGAAGTTCATTCTTGTTAATATTAAGTGAAACGCGATCGTGTACTCATGGCTACCGACAAAGTTCATTTACGCCACTGTATTTTGTACGAGTTCCAACAAGGAAGAAATGCTACAGAAGCGTATAGAAATTTATTGAAAGTGTTTGGTGAAGGTACAGTTTCTGATAGAACATGCAGAAGAAGGTTCAAAAATATTTCATGTAGGTCATTTCGACCTTTCTGATAAGCCACGCTTTGGGCGACCATCTTTGATCGATGACGATACTGTCAAGATCATGTTAGAGCAAGATATTTTTTTGACAACATCGGAGATTGCGGAATGGCTTGATTCAGCTCAACAAACCATTTCCGACCATATTCGGAAACTAGGGTTTGTGTGGAAGTATTCGAGATGGGTGCCACACAAGTTAAGTGAGAAGAATTTGAATGATGACTCGTCAGAAAGTTGCAGAGCTAGGCTGGGAAATTCTGTCGCATCCACCATACTACCCGGACCTAGCACCATTTGATTATCACTTGTTTTTGTCCTTACAAAATTTCTTGCAGGGCAAACAATTCAAGAACGAAAAAGATATCAGACAAGCACTGGTTCAATTTTTGGCCTCTAGAGATAAGACATTTTTTAAAAATGGGATATACAAATTGCCATCATGCTGGCAAGAAGTCATAAATAATGATGGCAATTATATTATTCAATAAAGTTTATCCAAAGTATAAAAAAATGTATTCCTTTGTTTCATTCTAAAACGGACAGAACTTTCCGGTAGATCTAATAATATCTATTTAGTAACAATCTGACAGAGAGACTAAATATTTTTTTTTCTTACTTTCGTTATATACTTCTTTATGGTAATTTATATAATAAATTCAACTTAAACTTTTTATATATATATCTTCTAAAGCTTATAAAAATATTTGAAGAAAACAAAAGGCGCGCCAGAGGAGAAAAACAAAGATGTTTTTAGTGCATCTTAAAATTTTCCTACTGTCGTGTCACTAAATTAAGTTAATTTTCTTTTCCTCTTTCCTTTTTTAAAAGTGACGCAACGAAGTGTGTTACTTGTTTTTACGTAGCGATGAAGTAAACAGTTTCGGAGCCAAAT
Source organism: Ornithoptera alexandrae (assembly GCA_029030555.1). NCBI lineage: Eukaryota > Metazoa > Arthropoda > Insecta > Lepidoptera > Papilionidae > Ornithoptera > Ornithoptera alexandrae. The sequence continues at coordinate 1,286,902 of JARDVY010000301.1, read as the reverse complement.
AAAGATCGTTTATGGTGTCAATTAAACATCTTAGCTTCATCACTAATTTATTTAGTTTCAAATGTTCTTTTAAGAAGTGTTGTCAACGGCGGATGAAAACAGCAAGTTGTTCTTTATGTCATCGCAGCGCTGTGTACTCTGTCCAATATCAATTAGGTGAGGCGCTATTGCACCACCACCCTGTTGAATAGGTTTTTTTACCTTTATTAAATCAATCTTATTTTACAAGGATGTTACATCATCCATTGTCGGACATAGGCCTTCCCCAAAGATCCCCGTATCGATTGGATCTGCGCAGCTCGCATTGACGAGCACCAGGGGCCGTCATTTACAAGGGTTCATATGGGGAGATGTGGGCCAGTTCCCACTACGCTGGCCTACTCCGGTTTGGTGGGAGGCAGAGCCTAGTTTGTCGTTTAGGAGGGTACACCACGAACAGGTGAGGTTGGCTTGAGTCCTCTAAGTTGTTGTGCGAGATCCCTAATACCCGTCAAGGATGTTCAAATACACAAATCTTTGAAATCTTATAGTATTATCTTGAAAAACTTATTCACATGTTTAGAACACAAATCTACTCACCACCAGATCTCCACCCGAGAATAATTATCAATTTATTGTATAAAAATTACATCGGAATTACATTAATCGTTAGAGCTACTTTGTTAGAGGAAATAGACTTATTAACGAACTTATTTGTGGATAATTGGTTAGATTAATTTTACATTTAAACAACATCCAAGGTCGCGTACAGATTTGTTTCACGTGTTACAAACATATAACATGTACAATCGGTCGGTGGTGGTCACGTGGTGTTGAAACTTTGTCAAAGGCGTGGCCCCATTAGCGCAATGAGCGATGTCTACCTCGATACTGTCCCCATCAAATTAAATAAATTGATTACCATGCCCTTACATCAACTCACAATTGGAGCTAGCCAAAGATAATTTCTTCATTGCACGAAATTGTTCTAGCTATACGCGTCATGGTGAAACGTAGCTTTTATAATAACGGGTTGTATGAAAAAAAAAACCTTGACGGAATTTTTTTCTACACTGAATAGTAACTGAAAAGTTTATCCAGAAGTAAACCGATACAAACGGCAGATATACCTCTATACGATGGTATTATCTAAAATATAAAATCTTATCTGATGAAACATATATTATAATGTTATCTATAAAACATATATGTTAGTATCTTTTTTTTTTATACAACCAAGCAACAAGATGAGCGAATGTTAACCTTAGAACAAGTGTCACGACTGTTCATAACAAAGTTTCGCTAGTTAGAACGGTATTCATAGAACCACATTGCTCTCGTCGCCTGAAACTTAAGATGTTAGATCTCGTTACCCCACTACAGCGTCGTTCCAACCGGAATAGAGTAATGTTTGCACACTACTGTTTGTCAGCAGAAATAGGCGTTGATCTGGTGTCTACGTAGACGATCTCCGGGAACAGAGACCTAGCAGCAGCAATATTGTCTAAGAGACCTTAATGCCTTTAGCATTATTTTGAAATTTATCTTGAATGATATAGAAATAAAAAGTTGAATAAATATATTGTTTTCCTTTTATATTAGTTTTTTTTATCACGTCACGTCAGTAAAGTTATCGTGAACAGGGGATTGCGTAAATCCTTTAAGTATAATGTATTTGCTAACCTAAAATCACTCCTTCGAACTTGAAGCCTGATTAATGTTCATCATCACTTAACATAGTTGCGTGTATTATCAAAAATTAATAAATTATCAAAACTGAGCATTAACGACCAACATATTAACGTTATATGTACCATATAATTATATCAATATATCGTCATATGGCAAATTTTAAGAAGACCAGTTGAAATTTATATCTTATCAACAATCGATTTTTTATGTGGGTCGCATATAAACCCTGAATCACTATGATTTTCAAGTTCTCTACTATCAATATTCTGATAAACACATCACAAATATTTATCAGTGACAAGATCAAAAAGAGAATGTTTTTTTTTTTTAATAAAACTTGAAATTCTTCGCGGAAAGATAAGTTCATTGACATTCAAAAAGCGATCGAGGATATTTAAGTGCTTTATATATAAATTATCAATGAGTATCTACTTAACTCTATTATATTTGCTACTTTAAAAAATTATAACACATCAATATGTGATATGATTATAATGAAGAGAACTTCGACTACCATGTACTTAACACACACATGTTTGCTTAGCTTAACTCTATATTGCCTGCATTCTTTTCTTTACTTTATGGATCTACCTATCCATAAAGAAGTCTTTTTTTTGTTTTATTTAAATCGTCCCCCCGGACATATGTGGGCCTGGGCTCCAGTTCTTTCCTTTTGTTACATCTTATCTTTTTTTCCTTCTTTATTTTTCATCCATTACCCACTCTGTTACCTTCTATCAAACATCGCCGTAGCTTTCTATCATACGTAGCAGTTTTTTATTTATTATTTTTATTCTTATTTCTACGATTATATCACAGTTTGTCTTACTCTCTAACATTAATTTTTATTTCTACATTGTTTTTCTGTACATTCTCTTGTTTCTCTTTTACATTTCCCAATTCATAGATTAACTTACATTCTAATATATTTCGTTTACATTTCCTTACATTTAGTTACTTTTACTATTTTCTTTCTATAAAGAGGTTATTAAGGCAGCAACCAAAACCATTAAGATGTATTATCTTCACTGCTTTACCACAAAGTCGAGGGAACAGCCGCAATATGGGGCCTTTCTGTCCTGATCTAAAGAAAAATTTTCTTAATCATATATCACAGGGAAAGTTTCCAGGTATTCACAAGCTCTTGCGGCGAATATATCGTCTTGCACTTTTCCGGCCTCATTAGATTTTAGATAAGGAGCGGAAATCCTTTTCTGATCCCGCAACTCTACTACCGTAGCGGTAGTAGAGTTGCGGGACTTAACTTAAATTAAATAGATACGGGCTATAGAAAAAAATTATACAACCTTTCTGTATTAAAACTACCTCGCAATTTTAATTTTCTAACTAATAACTACGATGTTTTAGCCACCTTCCGAATTGTTAAGGCGTCTACAGCATTTGCAGAGAATCATTTGCATCTCAAGATTCATCTCGAAAACAAAAATATTAAATAAATCGTCTCGCAATTGCTGTATTTATGTAATTGTGCCTAGCTAACAAGCATTGATTTATAATAACATAAACAATACATTAAACTTACAATAAAACATTATGATTTGATCTTCAACTTGAAGTCACAACGACGTCATCTCAAAGCAATCGAATTAATGTAACGATATAAGTAAATCAACTATTATTGTAATAAAAATTATGACTGTGCTCTCAAGATTGAACTCGGTTCATCTCAATATCTAGATATTTAAAGCACAATGTGCGATAATAAGTAACCCAAATTTACACTATATGCGTCACTTATCCATTTCTACAATGTCATTGACCGTATTGAATGTAATATATTATCAATTTCTTTCAGAATTATCTATGAACATAAACACATTCGAGACGACAGGCTGATTTTGACGGGAAATTCACATGATATGATCAAACCTTGATATGTCAAAAGTAATTTCCCAGAAACATTTGTAGGAAAGATTTTTTCAAGGAAATTATAATTATTTATATCTTCGTAACAAAAATATCTAATCAGGAACAAACTGAATAGCAGTCATTTGTACTGAAAAATTCTTCTGATATCAATACAAAAGTTGTAGACTTTGGTTTTTATTCTATTATTCTTCTTAATGATCAGAAGAGAAAAGAAGAGATAAAAGAAAATCAAATGTAAAAAATTTACTGTGATAGGTTTTTTTTTTATTTTTAATTTTTTTTTATTTTTTTTTACGTGGGGGAAATGCCTACGCATACTCGTCCTCGCGGGGGCAAGGAAGAGTTATGTCGGACTTGCACCGACTAAAACCTCCACGATGTTCCGCCTCATCGCCATGATGGCAGGGTCACGGGAACGCTCGCACTCAACCGCGACCCTGCCGGCGCTAGCCGCTTACGCAGCCCCACCTCTGGAGGGAGGGATGAACCCTCCCTTTCCAGGGCGCGCCGGAACATGCAGCGCGCCCCCTCCTCGACCTCATGCGTGTGCGCGCGACCGGTTCCCCCGAACCTGTCGCCCAGAGGCCATGGGAGCCACTGGAGAAAACCTCTCCCGGCTCCCCGCGGCAGAGAGATGTTAGGCCCGCCGCTACCTGTCAACGGCCGCGGAGGATAGGGAGAGCGGCGCATCTCAATACCGGCACTCCTCTTCCCCCGCGGCCCCACCGCCGCCGCATCGCCGGTGCGACACCGGTTGGCCGCAGAGGGTACTCCCTCCGCGACCCCACCTCGGCTGCGAAGGGCGGTATGAAACCGCCCCTGCAGCCGGCCACTAGGGCAGCACACAGCCGCCCCTGCGGCCCCCGGCCGCTCCGGTGAGCTCCAGTTACCCCAACCGGTGCTCGAACCTGGAGCGGCCGCTTCGGCCAGCCTTTCGCCGCGGGCCGGCCGGATGAGTTCCACTTGGCTTCACCGTGTACCGGACCACGGTTACTAAGACCCTCCGCCACGACAAAGCGAGAACCCGTTGGAGGGGTACTTTGATAGGTACGCAGCTTTTGATAGTTTCAGGTGGGCTGTTCTAGGCGGGTTTGAAAGAAACTCTTCAATTTCTCCAACCAACCAGCGTCATCATCCAAACTTTTGTCTACTGCCCCACGAAAGCGGCTATCTCTGCCTATGTTGCCTGTAACCATACTTAAGTTGACCGATGTTGAGCCATGTTATATTGTTCAGCTTTTAATTATGTTTAACAATATGAAAAAATATCTATATTCTTATTTCGTTTGCTGTAAAGCAATTAAATGCTAAAAAATTTATTGTTTTTTTTTAAAGGTAAATATTTGCGACTTTGCAGAGCATTATTTAAGATTCCAACTGTTTAAGAAATCAATACAATATAACCCACTCACACCTCGGCACTAAAAATGAAAACGAAATGGTAAGTTTTTTCTTATTTCAAATCGTAGTACAAACTATTTCTATAAAGCATATCATAATCATAATGCTTTGCTTTGATGACTAAACTACCAAACGAGCAGAACGTAGGTTAGACAGTGAACCTTACTCCTGTCCATAAAAAAGAAGTTAAGATGTTTTTACAGCGCATGTATGTCGTCACGTTGAGACACAAGATAATAATTAGTAAACACAGCAAATGCTGTAGCTACTGTTAGGCGATATAAACAGAATGTGGCAGTGTTTAATAATTTTGTGACATGAATCGATATTATATCCTGTGGTCGCTCGATAAAACATATTCGCATAAGAAACGGTATCATATTTTGTGATAAAGATTTACGTAGGCATGAGAGAGAATAGAGAATCGCACCCCGAATGTTTTTCAGTAACGTTTACACTTTAATTCACTTAAAACGTCCACCAATGTGAAATATGTAACGAATGTATTTATTACAATCACCTTAATATCAGTGATTGTTGTCGTGCCACGAGGTGAACTAATGTTATATCTGAAGTTTTAATTCATATAATTTAGACTAGAGTACATAATTGTGTTAAACACTTGATTTCTATGACGCTGGTGTTAACAATTAAATAGTTATTGTTGCTTATTAATGTGTTTAATGAATGTATCATTGATAAATTATAAATATTATGTATTAAAAAAATACTTATTACGTACGTAAAGCCCACTATAGTTGTACTAATGGTGGTATAGATACTGAATGTGATCCCGTCGTGAGCAATGAACGTGAGCTAACAAAGGGACCAATAAATATTTTCACCCGAAGAAAATTAAATAATTAAAGAGACAATCAAATACCGTGCGAAATGAAATGAAGACATATGGTTTAATAATGATAAATTACTATACTAACATTATAGAATTCTCTCCTTCTAAAATTAAAAGGTTTTGTTTAATTTAGCTGCTAACATTGAGGTGAAGAATTGCCGCTAAACATTGTGTCCGATTTTCATACGAAAAATTCTATTTTTTTTTTTGTCTTTTTCATAATTATTATATGATATATAAAAATCAAAAATTTTATTAGAACAAATCATTAATATTTTAATGCTATCATCATCATTTTAATTTATTATCGTTAACTACTCCACGTGTCTTCCTGATCGGTAAATATTTTTCACAAATGGAAAAACCTTCATGACATACTAAACGTTAAATATGTTCTAATATATGATTGAGGAAATTATTATTATTAATCTGTTTTATATTAAGGACTTTCAACTTATTCAGCAGTTCATTCACATACTTAAACACTCACAACTGTTAAGAAGGTATTTCAGGTAATGAACAGAAATACTACGAGTATATTATTATTCGTGGAGACGAGCACAAGGAAAAATATGAAATATCAACATTATTTACATTTGATATAATTTACATTACGGAAAATTAATCAGGCGTTTGAAGAAGAGAAAGAAAACATAAGAGGATCCGCTAACAAGGAAGTATACAGTCACTATGTGCGTTGCCGACGTCAAGTTGCGGTTTCCACATAATCATATGTGTGTAAAAATCTTACAGTTTTATTGTGCAATAATCTAACCACATAAAAACAGCGTCACAGATTTATTGTGTACGTTATCAGCTTTATTATGTTAATTAACACTGTTTGCACAAGTATGATTGCCTAAAAGAATTTCCCACTCGTGTTTCTTCTATATCAAATAAGCCGTCTTAGATCTCGTTGTATAGCCGAACTGAAGTTTTTTTTTTTTTAATGTTTAACTTTATGAATTAGCATTAGGAAAACAAATATACCGTGTAGCAAATGTAAAAAAAAACGTAATATGTATGATTATATTAGATCGGAAGCGAGGCAATGGAAAATGCGAACATTATCATTTTATGAGCTTTCACACACAGGGTGGTGTAGCTAATGTCATCCATCTCTTGTGGTAGATTGTATAATATAGAAACAGTTAAATGGTAAGAGGACGGTACAACTATAACACTTTCGCTTACTTCTAGTTGAACAAGCAACTCATCTCCGTAATTTAAGTTAGACAAGCTTAATAATTATCTTTGAAATGAGTATCTAAAGTTATTATTCCTGATATAGGCAACAATTTTTCCGACAATATTTAAACAAAATGAATTTAGTGCATCAATTTTTATTGACTGAAAGTACTCAGTACAAACGTATCGATTCCTGTGTGTTCGAGTGTAAATAATCTTTAATCTGTTAATCTAATTCAAAAGTGGTCCGATAAGAATAAGATATTGTGAGGAATCCGAGAAATATAGAAAAAGATTGATGTAATATGAATGATCACGATATCCTAAAAATCAGCGACTTATATCAATACTCGATTGATAAAATCGCGACATATTTCTTTAAGAACGTTGTCCTCTTGAAAAAAAAATAAACAAAATACTTGAAAAGTCATGGTGAACTTTCGACCATAGGTAATCTTAAGCATTTAGGTTAGTTTAATAAGATAAAATTATATAACTATGACATATTGTCGGCCACCTGTCTAATAAATAGTAGATAATATTTTTTCTTGGAGCTCAAGATGAATGTTGAATTGGCACAGATTCCGAGCAGTATTTCCACTTCATTACAGATTCATAGCTTATACCTGATGACAACGAACATGGCTCAGTGGTGTGTCGAACATTTTTTACTTTTTTACTATTGCGAAATAGACTCGTGTGTAAAAAAATATCCGATATGGCTGACTGTTAGAAATTGAAAAAACCAATTTGAGTGAAAGCAATTTTATATATAAAACAACTTTATTGGTGAAACAGTTTGCAGCTTCGGAAATATCGACTCTGAATCCGCTTAAATTATTAAGTTTTACGTTAAAATTATTGTAGATTACTTTTTTTATCTAATAATATAAAAAAAATATTGATAATGCCGCCGCCCTTCTACATTTTTTACAATTTCTATAATCAAAATTTGTCTGCGTGTTTCAGACGATAAGGCATTGTATGCCGTATGTAAATACCTGTATTTTTATATTTTTGTTATGGTATATAATAAAATTATTTCTATTTATCTTTATAAATTAAATTAACATATTATATCAAACCACTCCATTGTATAGTATTAAAAGCGACAATAAAATACAACAGCTTTGAAAATATATTACCGTCTGTGTACATTATTCCAGATTGTAATTGGCTATGTTTTATTTGTACTAGAATATCTATGCAGTAGATAAAGTAAATACCTTTCCAAGGGTAATTGTATAAAATTAACTTTGTAACAGTTTTGCCTTCGCTAGTTTCTATGAAAATTCATTAACTGTTAAATCCTTTACAAATTCCTTCCCTCTGATATCAAGAATGCAGCAAGTAAAAATGTTATGTGAGAAAAATTTTGATAAACTAAGTATCTACAACACTAATATTAAAATATTTTGTGTGTGAATTAAAAGTGTAATTACTCTTTACATACCTAACTGTAATTTAATATAAGATATAAAATATATTGAAAAAAAATTAAGTAATTCTGACGATAAAGTTTCATTCATATAACTATTCTATATCTTTTGTATATATGTGAGAAATAATTTATTATAAGCGTTTTGTTTATCTATTATATTACATGTAAGATATATTTTCACTGTTGGTAATCTGAAAATAAATAATAAAATGGTAACGGTTTACAGTTATTTTTTATTTATTTATATAAGTGTCAGTATGTAATATAATTTATTATGAATGAAAATTACTCATGTATGCACTTACTAAATAAATTCCCATTCTCTCTTGGCTGATACAGAATTCTTCTGTATTTTAAGTTCGGTTTGATCAAGTAGCGTTGATAGCTCAGGTTGTAAGGCGTTGATGAGCGTTGCACGTCTCGAGGTCTCGAGTACGATTCCTATGAATGAGCTAACAACGATAGTAAACATTATGAGTGATCGGATAAGATCCAGCAACATCATTCGTGGATGAGTGGTGAAAAAATGGTTTTGACTCCTTTACTTATAAAAGAGACATTAAAATGGTAGTTTATTATTTTATTTATTATTATTGTAACTTAACCAATTTTATAGCTACGAATATATAAATGTGTGTCATAAATAACGCTCCGGTGTCAATAGTTAATCCAATATCAAAATTGACAATGATTTATGAATATATCCATGTGCAAGTTTATCTAGGAACGATACAGATTGCAGATCACGTTAGGCATTTCTATATTCCGTTATTTGTGTAATGTAATCGTATATATGTTATACAACAGGCTAATATTCTGTCTAAACTACATGGTGTTAGATGACCAAGAGGCCGCCCCCTTCCGCACGCTGAAGCGTACTCACATAATAATATGTTGACAGTCAGTACATAGCAATGCTGTTATGGAAGCAGATTTACATTATCAGAATGGTAGTTAATCAGGTAGTATTGAAAAACCTTTTCACTAACAAAATTCAACAACATATATCCCCGCAATCGAAGTACACTCCGTTTAACAAGTGTTTACTACGAACTCAAGTAAAGTCTGTGTTTAAATAATAACATACTACAAGGTCTTGCCTTACTGACCACAAATGTATAGAATAAATAATATTATGAAATATTTTATGATTGCTAGTAAATTGTTTCACAAGGCTGTATGTACGTTATAACTAATAAAACTCACTGCATGTTTGTGAACTCGTTTAAAAACGTAACGTATTATATTCAATTCCATAAAGTTGTTTTACTGGTCATCTTATGGTCTGGAGAAACTTCTAACTTCAATCATAACGAAGAAAGGCCTTTTTAATATCAAACCATTAGAGTTGATAGTTTTAAATGCTAATTGTTGTATATCGGTATAGTAATTTTCCGATATTTTGAAGCAGAAAGGTAAACTTTAAATATTCATATTTTTGTGAACCGGGGGAACAAATTTAAGACATTGTTCCTCGTCCTAAGGTTATTTCTTTACATCATTCAAGTTCACTACTTTATCGATTTTAAATGTAAAATTATTGTGAAAAATTGTTTCATTAAGTAAGAACCTGTAGTTGGGTCTTAAAAAAAAATTCAATCAATATATTGCGCTTCATGAAAATAATGTTAATATAAAGCTTAGTAATATGCAATCGCTTGCATTTATATGAATATTACCTCTGTTTACCACGTATAATAAATAGCAAATGATATAGATATACATCCGAACTTCAACAGATATACGGCGAATTCAGTGACGGCTAATTGTTTAGATACTTTGGGCACTTGATATAAATTTATGGTATATTGTAATAAAGGTGTAATAAATTAATAAAAGTTATTGACGTAATTTATATAATTCGTATATTTATCTAGTTTTTGTAGCATTGATACATTGAGCTCTACAATTTCATATCATTTTATTTGCACGCCTTATCAAAAATCTTGAATTACTACAAATTATATAATTATACACAGTTATAAACATTGTTTTACTTAATGTGTTATTTATACAATAACTATTTGGTACATATTATTAAATTTAAAAATATCGTAATCGCTCGTTCTCAATGTAATATTTCGTAGCATTTACATTAATCTAAACTATTCGCTAAAGCTATATTTTTACAATGTACATAAAAATTCTATGTGTATGCTTTGGTGTAATATTTATATATACCTCGCTTTCGCAACAACGTCATAACAACTTAAACTCTAATAAATTAGTTCATTTGGAAGGATGAGTTAACATGTCCCGAAGATACAGGTTTCTTCCTTTGTAAAAATGGAACATCAAACAATCTTTGGTTTCTTATTAACTCCTCCGCCTCCTCAAACGTTTGCGGCATATCCCTACAAGCAGTTTCGGGCAAAACTAGAGTAAGCAATGCACCTAAAGCTGCTATCGCGCCAACCAGGACTAGAGGAAGCCATATCACGTAAGTCTCTAAGTATACAATATAAGGAGAAATAACAGTAGCAACATAACCACAAATGTGTACAACTGATGCACCTGAACCTCTTACCGATGTAGGCAACATCTCCGCTGCCCATTGAATAGCAGTATTGATGGCCATATTAACGCAAAATCTAGCAACCACGGCGCATAGAACCGAAGGTAAACCGCCACCGACAAAAGCCGTGGCGATACTGAAGATACAACATAAAACAAAAGCGAAAATTGTTAACCACTTTCGACCAGTTAGATCTAAAACTAAAGATATAATAACCAACGAAGGGAATTCTGTGAATGAAACAAGTGTGAATGATACGAAGAAATCAAATCCTAAACTACCAACACTTCTCACTAATGCATCAAAAACAATCATGCAACACATGTAAACCAAACACATGCAAATAAATACTTTCCTTAACGTGGGCCGCTTCAATAATTCTAAAGAGCTAACACTCTTCACTTTTTTCTCGGTGGCTACCGAAAGTTTGAATTGCTCGATAAGTTTTGACGGTACTTCTTTTTTATTTACACGACCAATGTTAACAACTTTCTTCACAGTGTCGTCTACTCTACCTTTGGAGAGCAACCATCTTGGACTTTCGGACACAATTAAAGGAGTTAATAAAGACAATGCCATAGGAATACTAGTTGCTAAACTTACCATTTTCCAATGACCACAAGCAAGTGAAATCCAAGGTAACGTTGTCGCACCGAGTGTGAAGAAAATAGCGAATGGAAGATTTGCGATAAGTGTTCTATATTTAGGTGCTACATATTCCAAGACCAAGAGATACATCATCATCATACAGTTATCGTACGACATGCCCATAAAAAATCTACAAATAGAGAACTCAACGAAAGTCGTTGCGAAAATACTAGCTATACCTGCTCCGCAACCAATCATGTTCGCGAACACTGCTGCCGGTATTCTTCCAAACTTGTCAGCTACCCATCCAACGACGAAACCTCCTACAACAGATCCAACGAAGAAAATCGATTGTGCTGTTGCTTGATAACTGTCTTTATCACACGCCCAGCCCCATTCGCTGGACACAGTTGGGTATGGTATTTCAGTCTTGTTAAACTCCCATCCATATTGACACTTCTCAGTAGGCCAAGATTCATCTGGCCTTATCCCAGATGCTAAAACTTCAGTCCAATTTGCTACATAGGCTTCACAGTGTGAGTAGCCATAACGAGCCTCGACATCATAAGGAATGGCCAAGGTTCTTCGTTCCATTTCAGTTAAATTTGCCAACTCAGGTATCCAGCACCAGTGGTTCGGAGAGGGTTCCGTCATAAACATTTGTGAAAAATAAGAAAACGTACCAAATACGTAAAATGGGAATGTTGAGAAAAATAAAAACCATTGGTATCGTCCAAACTCTCCAGCTGATGATAACAGTTGATCGTAATCAATTTCAGTGTTGGAAATATCATCTTTATCCGTGCTATTTTTTGCCTCTTTTCCTTTTTCACAGGCGACTTTGTCCTCCATGTTTTTATTTATACTGTATAATATTTGAATGTGTGGGTTTATGTAGTTTTTTATTTGTTTATTTTATTCAATAAAACTGCCCACCAGGATCGTTTTATGTCAGAGCGCTCTCTGAACTGTGGAGCACATGTTAAGAATTCTCTTTATATAACACGTTTCAAACGACGAAAAGATAACGTGCAACATTTATTTAGGTGTCACGGCTTAAGTTTTATTTGCCATATCATAGAGAGATTACAAGATTTTTATGGAGTACTTGTAATATTATAACGTCATCGGGCTTAGGTTTGCCCAAATTGTTATTTTAAATAATGCCGTAGAAAAAATATGTTCTATAACCTACCCCAAAATTAAAAGAAAAATACCGCTAATAACCAAGACATTATTCTTGAATCCCAATAAAAAAAAATTATAGTATATTTCATATGAAAACGGTAGAAAAATTTTTAACTGACGCAAAATTAATTATGTACCCATAGCCGGTTAATAAATGTTAATAGGTTTACGTTAAAAACAATTGTTGTTATATATAATTTATAAAATAAACATATAAGAAATAATTGAGTTTCTTTCATCGACTATAATCGGTGTATTCTCTGACGAGGGAAAACAATTATAAATGTGACCTTTAGATAGCAAGACAAGAAACGTAATTTCACTGGTAACTAAATGGACAAATAGTATAGCTATGGTATTTATATATGGAAGAAATGGTTTGACGACATTAACGAGTGGACAGGGCTTAAATACCATCAATTGAAAAGGGTAGCTGGGGATCCAATTGGTTTTCTCAATCTGATCGCCAATGCGTTTGAATAGAGCATTTAGTGATGATGATGATATATATATGCATGTATATCCTTTAAAAAATTTGAGCTATCCTTTTTCCATTAAAATTTGTTTCTCCGCATTGTTGTTCTTACTCTAAACTTTGTTTTTATGCACTTATTATTTATGTTTATAAAAATCCAATACAAAAACTAATGATCTCATTCTATGATGTTAATATTCATTAGTGTCTTCTACCATGACAACTTTATGTTTCTCTTGATAATGATTATCCTTTTTTTTTTATTCCGTACACAATTTACATTTTAACAACCAGAAGAGAACTTTTTGTGGCATTTTTTTCAAATCATAATAGTTCAATGTTTCCGTAAATATTGAACAGTGTAAAAATTTAATCAAACTTCTTAGAACTTTATAATAAATTATGAAATAATTATATTATTCGTTCTATATATTGTAATGCATTGTTTTTAACATAAATAATTTTATTTATAACAAATTGTATGACGCTTGCAACAGATTTCACTAGGGAGTAATCATATGGGTATGTCAATTGAATTTGTAATAGGCAACTTAAACCACTTTACTATACAATTGATCATTCAATTCTTACACAACAATCCATTATACGAAAAAAAAAATTAAAAAGTATATACTCTATCTTGAACTTGTTGAGGTCATCAAGTAGTTGTATTGCCCCGTACAACAAGGTATGTATATTCTATTATAGTCAGAAAGGCTTGCGTTAGAAGTGCTTCACCACTATTCCACCTGATGTTAACTGGTGATGGGGTTTGCGGTGATATATCAAATTACCCTAGGAATATTTGAACGTGAACACTGAAGCCGGCAAATTATTCCGGTATTGTTGGCTGTTCTTATTGAGAATGAGGGATGAAACCTCTGCGGAAACTGATGTTTGCAATATAAATATGTTAAATGGTGTGACGTCTGGTCGTGAATAAGGGTCGGTGAATTGTCATGTTGAATATCGCAAGGGTCTCGTCTTTAAGATAGTTTAGTCGAGTTACGATTTAATGGGAATTAATAGCACGAATAATTGATTTTTCTTTATCTTAGAACAAAAGAGGAATCTGCGAATATTCTGTATAAATGGTAAACACATGTTCTTATAAGATCTTTATGAGTCATGATAGTTATAAGAATCTGCCGTAGATCGAAACGGTGAAGGGTATTGGAAGGTGGAGCGGAACTGATAGTGACAACAAACATATGACATTAAACTGGTGACCTTCACTGCCGACCAATATAAATGAAATTTACACCACATTACGTAATGGTTTTTTTATTACTCAGGGGATAAAATAAGTGAAGGAATTATATACAATTATATTACGCCGTGACCTATTTAGCAGTTATTAAATAATATTCACTTTATTTTTGATTGATGGTGACAATAAAAAGACAAGTCTACACCATGTAATAATATTTCCTGTGCATCATTAACCAGTCAAAACACAAGAATAGTTTTTTCTTAATTTATAATAAAACTATGTAAGAAGTAAGCGCTAACGTGTCAATAGGATATCTCTAAAGTTATTTCAAGAAAATTTGCATACATATAATTTGTATTATTTTATAAAAACTTCTTTTTTTTTTCTTATCGACTTTATTAACTGATCACAACAGAACTATGGTGTATACACTTCTAAACCTATCTACCAATTTTCATGGCGTTAAGAGGTAAATGATAATGCCATTGATTTTCAGATATACACAGATAAAATATCTATGTATATCTAATAGGATAACGTCGGTGGGGTTAAATTATAATTGTATTATTACCTTTGGTGTATCTGTGTATATATATATAATGAATGGTAGCCGTTTATTTACGAGTCGGCTGCGTGTTAATAAAGTATTTTTTTTAATAAAGTACAAATTTATTACTTAATCACAATGTATGACAAAACTTTAGAAATACTATAAATAAAGCTCTTATTTATTGTTTGCTATTGCGTTTGTTAATAAAATAATTTGGTAATAATGAAGATAGTAACAATACAATTTAAAGTATTTTCAGCAGTTAAAAGATAAAAGATTACAATATATAACGTAACGGAAGAAAAGGGAAATTATCCAATAACTCTACCAATACCAATGACAAAGCTTTCGAATGCCAGAAATAAATCTCCTTAATTTCATTACTGCATGAGGTCCACAAAGCTTTAAATAAAACCTGATCCCCTGGGCTCAGCAATCATGTAATGTACGCTACAGGTGTTCGCACACTTTAATACTCGTATATTCGACAGAAGAACCGTGAACTTGTAATAACTGAATAGTAATTGCAAATGTTATAATATCTTATCCTATTACAAAAAAGTAGTTATGAATTAAACTTATTATATTTCATTTTTTCTATATTCAACAACTTGACGAGACGAGCGGGACGTTCACCTAATGGTAAGTTATACGCTTGTCCATAATAACGTGGCTAGTTAGGATGGTATACACTGCACCGCATTGACCTTAGAACACTTGAAACATAGTATGTTAAGTCTTGTTAATCCAGTAATTTCACTAGCTACAACTCCTTTCGAACCGGAACACAGTAATGTTTCCACATTACCGTTTGTCGGCTGAAATAGGCACCGCGGTGGTGCCATCCACCTAAACAGTCTCCGACAATAGTATTTATAGTATTTTGTAATTATTACTACCACCAGTATTTATAGTATTTTGTAATTTTCATAATAATTTATTTTCCTTTGAATAGATATATGTCATTTAAACATGAAATGTAGAGAACAGGAACTTCGTCTGATGATCACAAGACTGTCAACGTAGTATTAGTTAAGATGTTTACAGTGCATTATATGTATATTACTGTTTAGTGGAAGAGATAGGCTCTGTGATGGTACCGGTTTAATATACTTGTAACAAACTCCACATACACTAGGTGTTGAAAGATTATTTATTATTAGCTTCAGTTAGTTACCATAGCCAACCTTCACTTGTTGAGGAAGCACTTTAGGAAGAAGATGTTGTATTTCTGTTTAGATTCTATACAATGACGTTGTCTATAACTTTAACCAACAAGGTTATATTATATTCACGACGCCAATCAGAATGTTAGTTATTTATATTATATGTTGCGATAGGCCTTCGCCTATTTTTATCAAATCTAACTTTACTAGTTATTAAAAAAAAAAATTCTAAAAATGTAAACCATATATTTGTTCGACTGAAATTATATCAAAATTTCCTTCACATGTTCACAGTAAAGGTTTCCCGTTTCAATAATTTACAGTTTAAATATTTATAGTTAATGTTATTTATTAAGTCGAATACGTTTGTTTTATTTTTGTTGTATGATAAAATTTAGAATTCGTATAATTATTCTCCACAACATGAAAATCTGAAGATATGTTATATCCCTTTCCAGTGACTCTCGCAGAAGTTTTACTGCTATACTTAAAAGAATTGTTACTATATTTTACCAAAATTGTTAAGTAAATAAGATAAGATATCACAGAAGAAAGACATCACGTGCTGGAATATTGCTTTGATAATATGTATAATGAAATTACAAAATTACAGTACGCCCCACGCAAATTAAATATATCCTGTTATTGTAAAAGGCGGATATATAACGTTCATTTGATAAGTGATAAATGTGATTTTTTTTAACAACAGAAAACGGAAAATTTTAAGAAAATGTTAATCTTTAACGGGACTTTGATAATATATTTGTACCTAGACACTATTCCGAGTAATTTTTCGGTCGAGAGCCGAGATCAACGATAAAATGACTGGTAAATAAGATTACGAGATGAGTGAATGGATTATATGCACTCTCAATATTTTTTTGTTGATAATTTTTCTATGGAAAAGGTTATTAAACTTACATCTTAACTTTCAGGAATAAAATTATCTAAAAGTCAATAAAAAAGCTATCATCAAATACAACGTAAATATGAACTTTGTAATTTTATATCATTTGCACTAGCCGTAAAACATTTATTATATAATAATGTTCAGGAATTTAAATATAAGCAGACTTAAAATTAAATTCTTATCGCAACAGCGGATGGTATATATATATATGTATGTGTGGTTATAAAATAAAATACTCACCGGGGGTGGTATCGGCGTTGTATAGCGATTGGAGCGAAGTTTCCGTAACGTGCACCCGGTAACTCGATACGGGAGCGCGGCCGCGGGTGCTATGATCATAGCACGACGTGAAATGGATGAGGGGAAAACGCTCTCATTCAATAGGCATGCGTGTGACGCTTATAATGACTGGACGAGATTTTTCATGGTTTTCCGGAACATGAACCCATGCGCCGCTCGGGAAAAGGATAGCTGCTAAAATATATTACACAAGACTAACTACACACCACCAAAAAATAAACGTTTCATTCAAATGAATTTATCTTTTCAGTTGTATCACTGTTTTGTTTGATGTAGCAAATAATATATTATAAATGTACACATAAATATGTTTAATATAAAGTATATTAAATATATTTACTTGTACATTTGTAAGCCCATACAAATATAAGTGTTTTTTTTTTAATTTTAATATGTTAAAGATGTAGATTTATTCGTCTTAATTACGTAATAAATGTAAAAAAGCTGGTGTTTTAATATCTAATCACCAGCTTAATTTTGGAACTATAAATTCTACAACAAAGGCACTTTGTGTGATAAAGATTTTCTTATGTTTACTTTAAATTGATGTAGGTCAATTACCATTCGGGTGATAATTGAAGTTAAATTAAGCAGTATGCTGGTGAATGTCACAGGAAAATCTGCTGCTTTAAATTATCTTTCGAAGTCGCCTTTTACGTGACGATATATTTAATTTAACTATTCTGGTGTATTGATATAATTTTTTTTTATGCAATGACTAATGTGCTAAAATCGGAATAAAATACTAAAAGCGAAATTATGTACAGAACGAGCTATGGATATTAGTATTTGAAGTGTCTGACTAGTGTTGACAACCAACTCGACGTCCCCTTTGTTTACTAATCGTCCAAACGATACTACTGATATTTACTAACATCCGGCAATATGACTGTTTACTGAATTCTATACAAAACAGTGTCAAAATAAATTGTTTTTAAAAGATATGCAATCAATATTTTCATCACATTTTTCTGTAAATATATATATAAAAAAATGCTGCTGCTGTGTTCAAGATTTGCAAAAGGGTTCAGGACTTATGTTACAGATGATATCGGGAGGTTGCTTAGGGATATAACATGCGATGTTTCTGAATGGTCTGGATAAAATCTGTTATCTTATAAAATAAGTAACAAACGCACACAACATTTCCTTATTGTCAGATGTCATCCTGAACCCACTACCGGTCTTGTGATTTTATAGTTTATCAGGCAATGTCAAGATTAAAATTATTTATCTTAACCAGGACTTCTAAAGGCAGTCACCAATCTACCATCAGAACATCTTACTGAACCTAATTTAAGGTAAATAAAGGTATCATTTACATAAAATTCAAAAAGGTTTTTTTTAATATTGCCTGTTATTAAGTAGAATAGTTTACGTCGGCAAGTATTTAAAAATTTTATACTGCGTTTAATGGATAAAAATTGTTTTAAGTTTAAGATAAGTAAAATGTTCCTCATTCCCCTCCTCTCCTCACTTATTAGGTTGACTGGTAGACAAATAACTGTAGGTATTAATTCTGCCTATTTATCTTATTTTATTCTTTATTTATTTATTGTATCCTAATGTTACGTTTTTCAATACAGATTTTAAATAAAAAAAATACCGAAAGACCTAAATTCAACTGTGGAGGTCCATCAGTTCTAAAAATAATAACAAAATTTTGGTTAAGTATAACCTTTAAAAAAGCGCCCTCTAAAGCAGAGCAAGTTATACTACGTACTGTGAAAATAACTTTTACTTATTTAGTTCCCGTATATTTTAATAGAGGGCATAACAAAACACTAGAGTAGCAAAGAAAATAATAATTTACAGTTATTTATTTTAATATTAATATGTGTTATACAAACATTAAAAACATAAAATTAATAAATCAATTACAGTATCATTAATAAACACTTCTAAAATAACTATTTAAAACGAAGACCTTAATCACCTATCATTGGTAAGTAGGACATAATATTATAAGAAAAATAAGACAACTAAAAGAGGTCTAGCTGCTGGCTACCACCCAAAGACGTTAAAATCTATATCATTTGGATAAAAGTCCATTATAATTTGTTCGCTGGTCTCCTTACAGCGCATTAGAAGAGCGTATAGCAATTTTAATGCTGATGGTCTTCGGTTCAACATAGGTGCCATTCAAAGGTAATTTTGTTCTGAAATGTTCTATTTGCGCAAGCTTCCCAACAACTGAAGAGAAAGGATGTCCACTTCTGAACGGAACCTTTTTAGTTTCTGACTGAAATCATATAATAATCATAGGGTACATTTTTAAGACGACAACTAGTAGAATGTACTTCCGGTGATTTTTTTATTTCCACAGACATTGAACTAAGACGTAATCTTAATTGTATATGATATGACAAGAAGTGTTATAAATATATTATATCGGAATAATTGAAACACAGCTAGGGTGGTATGGAAAACCCCATTAATCGTTTAAATATCCTCACGCGTCGCCAAAATTTACTGTTACCCTAAAGAGAAAAGCAAAGATTTAAGTACCTGCCAAGTTAGGAGCTAGTTAAGACGTTTACACTTCGTCAAGTAGCGAAGCGTCGTGTAGCTATTTCAAGTTAGCGATTTAGAATAGTATTATTTCATATTCATCAATGCTTGTTGGTGGCAACCAGAGCTGTGTTTGTTGATTAGCAGGTTGCACCACGAACAGGTGAGGATGGTTTGGATCCCGTGAATTGTTGTGCGGGACCCTTACACCCCTTTATTTTATGTTAAAAGTAATTATATCGCCATATGTCACAAGAACATAATCGATATATTTCTTTTTATTTACCTTTAAAAGCTGAATATATCGTAAATCGTGTCAGGTACGCCCATATACACCAAGTAGAGTACAATCACGACAAGTGTACACACGCACATAGCGATATATATCTTCCTGTTGCCCTTTTTCCCCTTTTTACTATCACGTTTTCTTCTAAATCTTCTCTTTTTTGTTTGACATCTGTGAATACATATAAAAAATTATTTAAGGAAGATTCTTTTAATTTTTTTTTTAATTAAGCGTCGAGACGAACGGGACGTTCACCTCACATGGTAAGTGATACGCCTGCTCATAACAACGTGGGGCTAGTTAGGATAAAATATGCTGCATCACATTGTGCTCGTCACCTAAGACATGAGATGCTGAGTCTCGTTACCCCAGTAATTTCACTAGCTACAACTCTCTTCAATCCGGTACACAGTAATGTTTGCCCACTATTGTTCGGCGGCTGCAATAGGAGCTGCGGTGGTACTTACCTAGACGGTCTCCGGCAACAGAGACCTATCACCAGTAGATTCGAAATTTAAGATACAATTTTAAAATACATACCAAATATTACATGAAAGTTATGAGAAACAAAAACTCTTACAATACTGGTATAAACGAACACGATCTTCCTATTCCAACGGGCATTAGAATTGCTGTTTCCTTAGGCAAAAGCGTCAATTCCAGTTCTATGGAACCCTGGATAAAGAAAATAAATGGAGAAGGGAAGAAAATAAATGTTCGAACAAAAAAGATCAACAATTAAGCACTTTTAGAAATAGTTAATATACTTTTACCAGTGTGCCGGACGAAAAATGATTTACATCTTCGTTATTAGTTAAAAGAGTTTTGTATTATCATCATCATTATCATCAGCGCAATAATGTCCTTTATTGAGCATAGACCTGTCTACTACAATATTAACCGCTAAACATAAAAAAATGTCCAAATGTGGTTTATTAAAATCTGACGAGCGGCTAAAAAATAGTCCTTAATTAAAATTTACTGGATGTTTTACTTACAGTAGGCATATCATTTCCGGTATTTCTATCAATGAGTTTTAAAGGCCACCAAGCACGAATAGTACGTAAAGAGAACAGACTGATCTTTTTAGTATTATCCATTACGTCCAAAGTACAGAGTTGAGCAAGATTAACTCCACGAGGCATTGAGTTCAAATTAAGATGAAGTGATCCTACAAATCAATCTAAAGCTATTGAAATCTTTACCAATAACGATTAATTCTCTGATTCAGATAGATTTTTGTATCTTTTTTAGATATTTTGATAAAAATTAAGTTATTATTGTATCATACCCAATTCGTTTCCCAAAAAATCATCGGAAGCGGTTACATCATCGTCCAGAATTTGTATGATTAGAACTGGCGGTATGCGCTCTTCAAATTCGGTGAACGGCCCTTTTTCCTTAATAACTAGCTAAAATCGTTTTATTTTCAAAATTTATTACAACTCATGGTATTATTAATACTGTATTTTCTTCTCTGTCCTATTTACCTTGCCTTCAGCGTGTTGGTATTGAAAATTGAATATCATACGCCAGTTAAGGTTACATACTCCGCTGTGTGAAACACTGTGGATGTCGGTATTCTGTACTTGCTGGACAGAACCTATCCATCTAAAAAAAATATTAAATTTACCCTTAAAAACGATGTTATATTAATAACCTGCATATAAATATATAATTAGAATTGAATCAAGTAGTGTGATATTTTTTAAAATATTTTTAAGATTTTACTCAAACATTTTGCGCAACAAGAATGGATTCGCAGAACTGGTATCCAAACTTCATTAGTTGAAGGGGCACAAGAAGAAGATAGACAACTAAATAAAATGTACTAGTTTTAAAGTATGTTATAGCGTTTCAGTATAATAAATAAGGTATATCAGTAAAATAAGAACTAGTAGCTGAAAGACTCTTTTGATTTGTTAACACTATGACGAAGAATTCATATCTTAAGGTTTTACTTGGTTTTCGCAGAATAGAATAATATCATTACTTACGCTCTAACATATATATCAGATGTGTTACTCTTCTCGTTGGCACTAAATTTTATGTCGTTAACGTTAAGAACAATTACTCTCAATTCAAAGTCCTCAATTTTTCTTGGCGTTATATCAACAGGACTTGGAATATACACACCAAGGTCCAATGGGAATATATCAATCCACATTTGAAGTTTTCCCTAAAACATATTTAAGATTCTTACAAAAAATTAAGCAACTACAAATCTGTTTAATTTATTTTTTAAGTTTGCACTCTAGTTTTGTTCCTTTCTGTATTACTTTTAGGTATTGATATAAGCTTTACTTTCTTTATCATGTATTGATATATTCACTCATAACCTCATTACCGTTTCCAAACCGGGTTTTGCGGGATTGTAAAGAGTTCTTGTTTCAACGTGCTCCGGTACCAAATGATATCCGCAAATGGGTAAAGTGTGCCAGTTGTGCAAAAGTGTTAAACAGATATTTTCTTTACATTCAGCTGGCGACCCGTAAACCTTATCTGTACGAATGAATACGGTATTATAACACCAAAGACGCTGTTACTGCAAAAATGCAGCAGAATGATAAATGCGGGTAAAGTAGAAACTTATGGGAAACAACCCTTACATTAGATATAAATGCACCCTTTTATGATAGCTTTTTAAGAAAGCGAAATTGACCCTTTAACACATTGAATGCGAAACTAAATCTTAAATATTTTCTTTACGTCTCGCTTGCATTGCGGCTAATAAAAGCATAAACTTTTTTTTCATGGGAATAGCATAACTTGAATATAGGATTTTATAAGTCCTGTACTGACAAAACGGTAGTTTTAAGAGCAAGTGTAAAACGTCACCAGCTATAGAAATGTAAATAGAATAATCAGTTTCGCTTCCAACGTGTTAATAAAATTATTTATCTATTTGCAAATTCACCAAACATCAGCTAAACTATATATTTAACAAACAGCTAAGCTACACTATATATGTTTTTGAATTTCCTTTCTCACGAATAACTGAAATTAGAAATAGTTTTAGAGCAAAGGCGGATTGTAACAGTTATCTGCGGATCACACGCAAAACGTAGCAAGGTTTTCCAAGCTATGTTCATTGCGTAAACTAAACCATTCTACCTCGTTCCTTGTCTTTATACTCAACACCGTTAACAAGCACAGTAGCAACATCGGGGTAGATGGGGGCAGGTATATAGTTCCTCTGACAAAGCTCTTCGAGTATAGCCGATGGTTTGATGCAGTCCCGCCACTTGTTCGGACCCACTCTGAAAGCATCCTTGAAACTGTTACCCAGCAATAGTACAGAGCTGTAATTAACTTATCAATTAACCACGTGAAGTATACGTAGGTAACTACTGGGGATAGCTCTATTCTGTCGGAAACCATCTAATCAAGCATATCCTCATTCTGTTTATAAAAGAACTGTAGATAGTAAAATTACGGGATTGATGAGATTCAACATCATATGGGAGCAATTAACGAAAACTAAAACCCAAAGACGGACTTAATGTCCAAATCGTATTCTCCCGCAGTTATCCCCGGATGTAAAGATGATCATGAATATTTTTTTCAATTCTGAATATTATTTTAATTGTCGTACATATTGTATTCCGTTGATAATCCGACACGAGCTCTGTGTTTCGAATACACGCGATCTTCCAGATCTACTTGAGTAGAACCAATAAAATCATCAGAATGATTTTCATCATAATCATAGAGAGCTACGTTCAAACTATAGTCTTCGGGAAGGGTGCAGCTAAATTCGAACATCCTGTAATGTGGTACAAACATTACCAAAATTGTTCAGATCAGGCTCTTTAGGAGGATGATCATATCTTTACGAAATGCATAACATTATTTTACACCTGCTGTGGAGTATGTAGGAATATACTTGCATAATATTTTGTGTATATACATTTATCAGCAATGGAATAAGTAGGGCCATCACTTGATGTTAAGTTATATGCCTGACTATAAAATGAAGCTCAAATTATAATGATATATACTCCACCGTACACACATAAGATGGTAAATCTCGTAACCACAATCATTTACATTTTATAATTTTTGACCAATGACTCCTGTGCAAAAATTTCTACATTTTTCATTATAAAAAATGAACGTATTTACTCTCCAAATATAGGATTAAGGGTCTTCTGTATGCGGCTGTTTCGGTCCCCCAAACGTTTATTGCCACATTCAAGCACCACGTACGGGTTGGTTCTGCCGGTGAAATCTTTCGATGTCAAGTTGTACGCTTTCACTAAATATACGCGCACCAGGAATTTCGTCGGTGTGTTACTCGGATGATCGTTGAAGTATCTGGACAGGAGGACATTAGTAATATTATTACAATAAACATTTGCAAAGAACAAGCTCTGTTCGTCTTATTAAAATAAAACAAATTATGCTATAGAGTGTCAGGAGTATTTATCCAATGCTAAATGAGAGTTGGCGAAAGTCGCAATTTTAAGATTTTGTTCTTAAAACGTTTTGGTTTACTCATGTTATTTGCTCTCATCGGAAACTCAAAATTAATGGGAATCGAACTATACTAACCCTTTATTCAATTCAACTCCATAGGGACTGACAGCGATTGTGGAAGTAGGTGGCGGCCATTTATATATTGCTATACCGGCCTTAAGAAATCCGCAGTGTAGCTGTTCATCCTTTTCGGGTATTCCAGTTTTATTACCGTTGTACAGTTTGAGTGTCGAGCACCAGTCTTTAAACTTGGAAAATTCTGATTGCAATTCTAATTCTGAATCGTAAATCTGAATATAAAAAAACCGTTTATGATTGCACAAATTACCAAAATTAAATGTATCACTCTAAGACATATATAAGATAGATAAACACATTCGAGTTATGATAAATGATTAAAATAAGAATAGTTATATATTCACCACTCTAATGGTACAAAAATGTTAATTAACAACCAATATGTATTTACCGTTTGAAAGATATATTAATAAACAAATATATAGTACATATATAATATAGAGAACTTTGCAAAAACTCTATCTATTTGTATGTATGTTATTGAGATGTTCATTCACTCAATTCAGTTCTCATATACTCGTAGTATTAAAAATATTGTGCAATGTTTGATCTTCACGAGATTTAACGTTTATATGACGTAGGGCGACATTTTGTTAAACAAACATTGATCTAGATATATTTATAAGTTAAATAAATCATGTTCATTCACCTTGTATGTTTTTAGTAGTTTGTTTATAAAAATTATTTATTTATTTGTTATTTATTTAAAATCTTTATTGTACATCTAAATATAGATTACGATAGGCGGACTTAATGCCTATAGGCATTTTCTACCAATCAACCTAGGATGTAAGGTAGAATCACAATGTCAGATGTTGTCATTGTTTTATTTATATATATATTATGTACCTATACTACACCATTATACACTTATATACATACACAAATAATTGTACAAATATCCACTACACAAAACATATCATACATACAACACAATATATATATATATATATATATATATACATACGAGGTACTAGTTTATTTTCCAGTAAAAACCTCAACATTCCCTTAATTTTTTTTAACAATAAGAATTCTTTACAGTGTTTTTCCAATTCACCCGTATTTGTTTTTAGTGTATTAACTTAACAATTAAATAAACAGCATAACAATGAATTTCAGTAGTATAATAAGCCACCCGTTCATATTATTTACAAATACTAAGTAAATATACTCACGGAAATCTTATCACCCGCTTTGTATTTATCTTCGCCTATACACTCCTAAAAATAAATATTTCTAATTACAGATTCGGTATCAGTTTAAGTTATGATTAAGAAACAAATAGTCCCTTGACCTTCTGCGAATATAGATATCTCATCCACCAATCCTTGTGCTCATTCGATGAAATATCATTGACTTCATCTATCTTGTCTTTGCTAGTAAACATTGGCAGTAACGTGTACTCTTCTTCATCAGGCTCCCTTTTACTAAACAGTCTGCGCCATTTCCTTGGTTTTACATGAGCTTTGATAGGAAGAGCTGTGTTATATAAGGACTCTGTACTCTCTTTCATTAGAGGGCTGCTTTTTCTAACAAAAAAAGACTGTCTCACTGAAAACAATTTTTTAATTTTTTGTGAGCCGGTATTGAATCGTTTCTAATTAAAAGAGTAGCGGGCAGTAGTTATGAAATATAATTTTCCTAGCACCGTCTTTATACAAACCGTTTAAAAAAATATGTATCTTATGAATCCATTTATAAGTGAAATTACTCGTTACTTTATTTATTTATTAATATAGTTACGTACACTTTTTTGTAAACAGTGCAAAAGGTATGAAGAAGACATGCCCTTAGGAATTCTCTTCTTAGTCAATTCAAATTCGGAAGAATGTCTGTGGTTAAATTAACGAGAAAAAATAAAAAAATCTGCTTTACGCAATAATCTAAAATTATCGATAATATTTGTATGATATATGTTGTAATGACCGGTTTATTCTCAACAGCGTTGTATACAAGTTTGTAACATTTAGTACTTAGTTCACACTTGACAATTGTTACCTAGAAATAACAGTCAATAGAGCCTCTGTAAAAATGTTGATGATCATAATAGTATCGTCAAACAAAACGTAAGCAAACGCACCTTCTGTAAAGCTGGATGATACTATGGAGGCTCTTCTTAGGGACGCTTCACGCTCATCTTGAGGCAACCAGTTGACATAATACTTCATTGGATTCTTAACAACATAAGTACCGAAGAATAGAGTCCTACCAAATGTGCTACTATCGTAAAGTCGTATACTGAGCGGCGGATAATTTGATTCGTCCAATTGCGCCTCGAAAGTTTGCGAACAACGCCCATTTGGGAAATTACAACTGTTCTTCTTTTCTACTATTATATCAGACTTAAGAGATAAATCTTCAATTTCCAGAACGACACGAGGTTTCCGTGTTACACTTACATCACGCAGTCCCCACCAGTATATGTCAACCCTGAAATAGTAGAAAGAGGTTAAATAAACATTCTAGTTAAACCGTAAATCGAAGCAGCCAAAAATAATTGTTTACTACTAACTATATTGATGGAAATTTACTGAAAGCATATAATATTTATTTGCTTTTCAGTTTACTTAAGAAAGATTACATTGATGATAATAGATAATAATTGACGCGTACTTTGTCTCTCTTTACAACCAAAATCTATAAATCTTTAGAACATACTTTATTATACCAATTAAAATACATTTAAAGTTATCAAACAAAAACAACTCATATCATTGTAAATAATGTAACTATTTATAGTAATTATTAGTTCTTTAGAATCTATATTAAATTCTATTTTAGTAGTAAATGTGGATAGAAAGAAAAAGAAATTTTTTATTATACTCCACTTGTATGTGCTATATTTGGGAATAAGGTTAGGTGGTAAAGGTTCAACAATTTCCGGATTCTCCAAGTCTCTAACACCGGATGCAAAAAAAGTTTCTTCAATTGGGCTATAGATTGTTGTTTTTAATAATTTTTCCGGAACCTGGAATAAAGTAAATACTTATACATTAGACCAAAATTTTTTAATTTGTAAAAGCGCCATCTGTATTCAAAATATAAAACTATCTACTTTTATGCTACTGTTACAAGCCAGACTGTCGTAATACTGTTAGGGATTTTAAGCTCAAGAGATGGTGTTTACTAGAACTAAAACCCTTCTTAATCAAGAATTTCGTACACATGTAAAAGCACAAGCAACAGACGTACATAATAAGGATATGTTCACTTAATTTTTTCAATGCATATGATTTTATTTACAACCACAATTATTTATTATTATATACACAACTAAGTAGTACGAGTAAGACGTTTTTGTAATAGTTAACACATTTACATATAGAACAGGTTCTATTAAGTAGGTTTGCATAACATCAGATTGCGCTCTTTATTTTGTAACGAATATTGTTAGGTCTCATCTTAAAAGAAATAAGTGTCGCTGGTACGGAGATTCGAGAAAAAGATTTAGCAAACACAAAATTAAGTTACCTGTAAAATTTGAACCGACATTAAAACTTGGCCGGTGGTTTCACTTCCTATAGTCATGTTGTGCCATTTAAGTTTCGGAGCGTATTCGTAATCCTGTCGGTCGTCTACAGCCGGTGTTATCTCAAAACGTCCTAGTAATTCTGTCCTACCCTGAATTGGATATGCATAAAAATAACAGTAATATATTTATATTAAGAATCTTTAAAATGCTGTAATACAAAAGTGACATTTAAATAAAAAACGTCAACAAAAATATTTTTGTTCATCACTTAAGGTCTATGGCGAAGTATTTAAAGTTTTCCACAAGTTAAAATTAGATTCAGACTTTCTGAACTACAGAAGTTTGTGGAATATTTACCATATAAGAGTAAATTGTAAAAGTAATTTACCCTTTTTTAGAGTTACAATCAAAATAATATTTGGCTGCGTTCACAGAGAAAACTAAATATCCGCTGAATAAACTAGCGAGCTTTACAAGACATCAGCAAAAAGTTTAACTGTGGTATAACGAACCCCCAAGCTCAATATTCAAGTAACAAACGAGCAATATACTTGTTCTTTTTTTTGCAACGTCAATATTTTATTTCCCAATGCATTGTCAGAAAAATATCATGAAGCGTGTGTACGGTATATAATGAAAAAAAATATTATAAAACTGAGAATTATATCATAGCAGCATGAAGAACTACCACGCTTGCTATTGGAGTAGAAAAAAGTAATAATAATAAATAAATAGCTCTTTAAGTTCCCGCTGATGGGACATAGAAGTTACTCCTCAAAAGGAGGGCGCCAAGGCTGTCTATCCTCGGTTAGTTGATATCACATGTACACAAAAGCTTTTGTTTCTGTTCTTGCGATGTTTTCTTTCACCAATAGCTTATGCTCGGTGGGGATCGAATCCACGAGATGTATAGTATGTAGAGATTTAACTGAGCTATGAAAGACAGTCAAATTCGAAAGACCGCCTTATACAATTCGGCGCGAAAACATATTTTGAAATTTTTCGTTTAAAAATGTATCGCATATCAATGAATATAAGTAAAAATATAGAATATAATTGATTACCTCTATGTCATAATTATTTACTTCAACTAAAACCGTGGGAGGGCTATATTTGAGTCTGTTCGAATTGGCAAACTGCATCCTGTTTATCCGCAGCACCTGATTCCATACAGGCGTGGTGGTCTTTTCTATTATCTGTTTACGAAACAAACACACAAATCAATTTTAAAAATCATAAAAACAATACTTTAACGCGATTGCGACACACATTCATAGATAAACTATATATATTATTCCCATGTTATGATTAAAAATTTAGTTAACAAGAGAATTGGCATAATTTCGGATAAATAATGATCTCTTAAAAATTTTACGTATTAGATTTAAATTATTAAAGAACGAAACCAAAAGATATTATAAGCTAAGTCAAATAGAGCTAAGTGGAGCGAAAGAAGTAAGAAAGCAGGCCCTGTCATAAGATGGAACAAATGCTAAGAAGAAGATAGAACGAAACCAAAACTATTTTTATATTGGCAATAGGTGCAAATATTCACAGATGAAAGCGACAATAATTGGAATATTTTAACTAAACTGTGAGAATGTGTGTTATCGACAAGTGTTCTATTAAATTACCCACTTTTATAACATTTCACAAAGTTAAAGATTTGATATGTTGATTGTTGTTGAAGAAAAAAAAAACGTTGCAAATATGAATGAAAAATAGTACATTCAATGAAGAGTCACAGATGAGGTTTTAAGTCATTGTGTGATATTGGACGATGAAATGTGCGCAAAGAATATTTCATTTGCAATTTTATCTTTGAGAGCACAAAAAACTGTATACGTATCTATTAAACTGTCAAAGACGTAATACCTTTTGCTTACAGGTGCTTTTATTTGAAACAGACGGTAAGCAAAGAAGTCAACGTACTTGCGTTTCTTTAACGGAATTCATAAAGTTGATCCTCAGAAAAGGACGGGGTGGAGTCGTATCAATTGCCTCGCTTATTTTAGCTCTGTACACAAAAGCTCGACATTCGAGCATCTGAAATATTAAATAAACATTTATACATTTAAACCTGTTTCATCGTTTATTTTCTTTATAAATCTACATTTCTAAGAGCTTTGCTCTTGACAAGGAAACACTTTCCACATATCAAGAACATTCTATTGTTCGGTCTCCGTGTTTTACGACATTACCATCATTATCTCTTTTTTTTTCACACATATAGATATTGTTGGGTCCTTTTTGATACCTTCTTTGTAAATTGCTGTATTCTACTTAATATCATTCCACCTAATTACATTTATTTATCGGCAAATTAAATCAGTCACATTGATACTATTAATAAAGTAGCGGAGTAAGAGTGGATGATGAATAGATCTTTCACAAACCCTATGATAATTATATGAATTTATATAATAGAAAATATAATTTAATACAATCGTAATTTTTATTTACTCATTAATATATTTAACGCCATACGTTAGGATGAGTTTTATACTTGATTTAAATACTTCGTATCAGAACCATACATATAAATAAAGAAACAAAATAAAATATAAAAATTTTAATTAAATCAATAAAAAATCAATTCTTTAATATTAGTATTTTATCCTTTGATCGTTATATATTTAAAGTAAGAGAATTGATCAAAAGTTTGAATAGCAAACTTATATTTTACTTGCTATTCATCTCGTTTCTTTACATGTTATCTTGATACGAATTTTAAAGAGATAAAACTTAGAGTAAGAATTATTATAAAAAAAAGAGTTTGCTATCAAAAAGTTGCGGGGCTAATTTTCATACAAAAATTATAAATCTTAGTAATTTGTACACAAAATTTATAATAATACAATGTTACGTTCATATGAACAAGAATGTAAAATATGTTAAGTAATTTTAATTAGAAAAAATTGCGGAAATACATCTAAGCGTTAGCTTACTTTTAAACTTAACTACTTGATAATGAAGGTAACTATTAAAGAAACGGCAAATTTTTAAGTTATATACTATACATATACAAGCGTTAAATGTCTATAGTCTAAAACTGTATATGATAAATGGTGTATGCTGGTTTGAATAATATATCCTCACCATCGTGGCCGTTTTGAGGCACATATCATGGTCTTTTATTTTTATTTTATATCCGATAGGTAAGAAGGATTCAAACGCCGCCTTCTCCCGGAAGGATCCCATCCAAGCAATCATTTCCAACTTGGCAGCGACGCAGTAGCAACTACTTGGCAACGTGTTCACGTGCTTTGGACATTTTAAGGGCTATGGAAAAGATAAACTGTACTAGTACAAGAATTTTATTTATTTATAATATTAATGTGTTCAGCTGTGACAACAATAGGTAGAAATGACGATGATGATGATAATGAATATTTTAATATTGTCCAACAATAATATATTATCAATTGTCAAGTATTATCTCTTCTGAGTTTATAATTTACAAGTTTGATAGCGACCAACTTCCATTCTTAATGCAATCGATCTGATAGTTACATCAACAATGTAACCTATTTTTTTTATTATAGACGAGCATATAACAATGTAATGATAGGGTGATATACAGAGCACCGCATTGCGCTCATTGAGTGCAGTACAGCAACTTTTAAGCCGGAACACAGTAATTATTGTTCACCACTTTTGTGCGGTAAAAATAGGAAATGCGATGGTGGAGACCTACCGCTTTCTTGTGATTATTACGTTTTGCTCTCTTCAAATAAAGTATAATTTATATACATTAAAACTATGGTCTAAGTGGTAAGCCTTCTTTAAAAATTATCTTTTTAAAACTGTTCTTTCTATGGTAATTTAGATAGAGGTTAAGATGGATTTAAGTAATCATAAATCACCTTTAAATACATAGTTTGTATTTTGCCGCAATTCTTCCCGCACTGTTCCGGTATTGATGAATAAATTATGTTAGTAGGTGAAATTTTGGCAAAGCCAATCCGGGTTCCGCCGCTCACTAACCAAATGATAACATCCGGCCATCCTTCTGATGCCTGATAAATTTTGAAAAAATCAAAAACAGTTTACAAACAACGAAAAGGTCTATCAGCTGGTCAAAAGTAAACCTT
This sequence comes from Ornithoptera alexandrae, assembly GCA_029030555.1. Classification (NCBI taxonomy): domain Eukaryota; kingdom Metazoa; phylum Arthropoda; class Insecta; order Lepidoptera; family Papilionidae; genus Ornithoptera; species Ornithoptera alexandrae. Next base: position 1,254,633 of record JARDVY010000301.1, on the reverse strand, counting down.
TCTATTAATAATTTGATGTGGTCTAAGTTGCCTTAGCCTTCAGCCTGTCTACTGCTGAATATAAGCATTTACAATTGAATTTCAGGACAACCGGATCCGATATATACTTTTTTAACTATAATTTACTAATCAAGGTTAAACTAAAGTTTTGCGATTACTATAAAAAGTATTTACTAAGTTTTGCAAGACATTCATAACTATATAATTTCAAACTAATAGAATAAGTATGTTAAGTGTTGAACGGGCAATTTTCAATTTTTTTTTCCAAGATATGATCTCATTACTGACTACAACTTATTACAGCAAAGCCCTAAGGGTTGTACAGCGCATCTACAAATTTCGTTATTCCCAGAGCCCGCAGGTACCACTTGACATTAGGCTGTGTACTACTAGGCTTGTGTAGTATATGTATTATGAACTAAAAGAACCATTTCCCGTCACTGTACTAGAACGAACTGCTCCGTAACGTTTATACTCCTTATTCATTTAGTACATTAATACAATGATCGAGTTTTACATAGCAATATGTAATTAAAAAAAAATAATATAAAAAACAACAATTGTCTTATATATAATATGTGATTTTTAATTACGCCATTCTAATATTCTTTTTAGAATGACAGTCCTGCAAAAGTATGAAGGGAAATTAAATATTATTAGATCAATAAATGCAAATAGTACCTTACGACCCTTAGTACCTTACAACTGATACAAATAGAAAAACTATGAATAAATAACTGGAAAGGAACCATCACTGTTCTTAGTATTTTTTTGGTCACACTAATAAGTAAATATTTTTGTGGGTCCATATCAAAATCGGAATTAAACGTACGAGTAGCCGAGGAGCCGAGAACGGGATTATTTCAATGTACTAGTGTACTAAAAGATCGAAATAGTACATTTGTACTAGTTTGGAGCGATCCGTTCATTGAACGAGTACGCACAACGCTACTGTGTACTCCCGTCTATAAAAAAGAAACCTCATTATATCCTTAAGAGTTTTCTTACTTTATACATAATATTTCTTAGGTTTTGTGCCAATGTTTTTGTTTCCGTTAACAGCATCTTGACCAACTTCTTTGTGCCCATGTTGATGTCTTTAGAGCTTTTATCAATTGAATGCAGTGTTATCTCGGATGCATTATCTAGTTTCTTCATTAAAGTCTTGTGAATTTTAATCTAAAATACGTACAATTTATAGTTTGATAACTTATGATAATTCTATTAAATGCTAATCTGCGGTAAAAATGGGTCCAATCGATCTAAACATACATTTATAATGATTGCTCTTTATAAGAACAAAGGACTTTAAAGATGTTTACGTATCATCAAAACTATTATTTCTACCCCCAAACAGTAACATGCAAACATTACTGTGTTTCGGTTTAACTGGTGTTTTAGATAGTAAAATTACAGTGGTAACAACTAAAGACATTATTATTGTATATTTTAGGTAAAAAAATTCACTTATTAAGATCTCATACTATCAAGTTTGGATTGTTAGCAATCAGTAAGAGTTTATTAAAATCATTATCTTTCTTTCTTGATTTATTTAGTAAAAGTGAAAATCGCTACTTAAAAATAACATGTAGAACCCATCATTCAATATGTTATTCATTCCTATTTCGTATTGAGTTTTTTTTGTTTAATATCACATGTTAAATTCTCCAACATTCGTGACGCATGTTGTTCTTCTTAGCATTAGTCTCATCTTATGACGGGGTCTGCTTTCCTACTTGACTTTAATCTAAACATAGTTTTTTTATAATAGACCTTGGTATTTTCAATACTAGGAAGCATCGTATTTGTCTCACCAATTCTTCCTTTTGTAGATCGTGCTGTTTGTTGTCCAGGTCGGTTCCGCAATGCCTCATTGTACTATCAACGATATTTTTGGAAAATGACGGATATTTAATTATATCTAAGAATTTTATTATAGCAGCAGCAGTATTTTCTATAACCTTATTTAACAATTCCAATAGATCAAGTGGTGATGCGTAATCGCAACCGTCTAGACGCTGTCCTATTTCCATTATAGCCGTTTCCTAATTATTAGTCTAGTATTAATTACAGAAATAACGGAATTATTAGAAATGTTTCAAAAGGTTTATGTCAAAAAAGACTGTTTGGAATTAAATTCATAAAAGAAATTGAAACAATTGTATGTACAAAATATGTAATAAAGGAGGTAATAAATAATTACTGTAGAATTGAACTTTAGCTAAAACACTTTGAAATATATTTAGAATATCCTGCTTACTATTTCCTCTACTATTGAATAAACCATATTATTTCTGAACATTCGAAATCTGAAATCGGGAAGCCGAGTAGCAAATTGCAGTACTGGGAAAGCGTTTGGAAATTCAATATGTCCATACACAGCTGAATCTTTTGTGACATCCAGGCAACCCGTGTAATGGAGCTTGCGATGTTCTGTAGTAAATTTTATTCAATATCAATGTTTCATTTGAAATGTATATGATACTTTATTGAAAATTATTGTTTACTTACTGATATCCTCCATTAACGTTAAAAATTCTGAAAAATGAGCCTCAGGTTTAGTATGAATTTATTAATTGTACATGTGGTTGATTACTACCGATGGAGACCATCTAAGTAATAGTGTACAAAAAATACTGTGTTCCGGTATAAAAGGATGTTGTAGATAATTAGATTACTGAGGTAACGAGACGATGTGTTGCATCATTTACTAAACTAAATAGCAACACATTGTTATGGGTAGTGAAGGTGACATTCTGCCCATTTTGATAATTTTGTTTATGAACATAATGTACATGTCCCTCGACCCACTCTTTCTACTATTGCATATTTTCATATTGTATTCATCACCTTCATCCGCCCTTTGTTCACAAAACACGTCGCCAATGGCAATTGCAATGCCGCAGGTCTTTGATATTATTTCGGTATCGACCATCGAAACTTCCATAAGCGGACAAAATATACAAAACTCTCCCGAAATCCAATGATTTTCCTGCGATAGAACATTTTTTTTATTTATCGTGGCACTGTTATACTATGTTTAGGATGATCACCATGTTGTGATAGTGATCGAATTTTATCATCTTATATAATTAACCTGTCCTTTAACTCCTTTAACTAAAGGTTGTATATTTGGGATGTATGTATTATATATCGGAGATTTTATGTATAGTTACATTAACAATGTTAAAACCAGCAAAAATTTTACCGGTTTTATTTGAGCAACGGGCTCTACATTTGTTGCTCTGAGATGCTGCTTGTAGTAGGGCACTACAGTATTGAGAGCCACCAGTAGAGCACCACGATAATAAGGCCCATCTTCAGAGGTTACGCCCACGGTATTTGCGCATGCGTTCCCATACATATGTAGAAGCGATGGGCCGAACGTTGGTAGAAAGCCTAGACAAACATATAAGTTATAAACTTCAAAATATTTTATTTCCTATTTTATCTTAATACTAGCTGTTTTCCGCCCGCTTTGCTGACTATAACACCCTCTCAAGTCTCTTTGGGGAAGGAATTTTACATAAATCTCAGCTGGAACTATACTCGCTAAAAATAATATTCAAAGAATATAGAGAAATCGTGATGATTCTCTACGTAGGTGTAGATCTCTTTTATATATATAATATACACATATATTATACACGCATATATAATATATAGATATATATAATATCAAGGTTTTAACTGCATTATGCATATGTTTGCAACTTTACAAACCCATGCCATGCCGTTCTGATATTATAAATCTGTCATAACAGCATTGATGTATTCCAACAGTCAACATGTGAGAGCCAGAATATTCTGAAGGATTCCCTTAACCATCCACATCCTCATCGCCACGTAAAGTGAAAGTTTACTTTTATGTCACATAAAGGATATAATGTTGTGAGTTATTTATTAACTATGGAGTCTGTATTGCCGCTCTTTCGTTTATTTACCAATAGGTTAAATTTGAAGAACTATGGACAATATTTTTTTCTTATTGAATATTACAATAGGAAAAATAAAACGTAAACTTTTACCGTTGTCCCCCTCGTGGGATATTTGACCTAAAATTAAATAAGCGCTCGCTAGGACCTTGTTGAAGCATCCGTCCGCTGAACATACTTCGAAACGTATTATTTGATTCATGTTAGGAAACATCTCTACCATCGATATTTGCTCGCAGTATTTCGGTTGATTGGTTCTCTGTTGGACAGCCGTTTTCGCCTGTTTGTTAACATTATAAACTTCGGTTAGAGAACAGTTAAATTATTTCATACCTCTTTAAATTATGAACGGTAAATCATCTTCAATCAAAATCACAACAAACAAATTCAAAGATTGGTGAAGCATTTAAATAAAAGTCTGCGATGGAATCTGGTTACAAATGATAATAGTTTCTAAAAAAATAGTTTACCACTAGACCACAAAAGGAGACTTTAACAAACGTCGATGGTGCTTTACCATAACGCTTATCACCATGGCAGTGAGTACCGTTTGGTAAACCGAAAGCGCTATATATGGTAATGAGGTAATTAGCACGCTGCTGTTCAGAGCCGATTGGCAGTAGAAGACTTCTGAAAATAATAGGTTACATAGCACTGACTATATCATCGTCTCAATTAGTACAACAATACATAATGAAACATTTATTCCCTCTCGTTATTTATGAGATTATGTCAAATATAAATATACTTGTTAGAATATCCTTGGCCATTTTTAGATACAATTCAAAACAGTTTGCGAAACGAATAATTAGGTGTATTTATACTCTAGTGATATACTAAACTTTATAATTCTAAAAATACTATACAGTTAGAAAAAAGACAATGGTCTGTAGATGTTTTCTAGAGATGATGAATATTTAAGTATATCGCCGGAGCTGAGGAATGTTTAATATAATGTAAACATAAAATGTAACACAAGAACCATCACGACGTTTACGTATCTCTAGACAATGGTATTGTTTTACCGCTGATTTTCCCCGGGTTAGGTGGAGCTGACTCATTACAGCATTTATTTGCAACAAGACTTTGTGTCTATAATACACGTACAACTTTAGGGGAGCAACTATAAAAGTGGGTCATGACCTCTGACTTTAAAAGATGAAATTTGACAACAAACATCACATCTAGAAAATTTTGTTGTCAAATGTCTTTGTTGTCAAATTTTGTTGTCAAATTTTATCTTTTAAAGTCAGAGGTCATGACCCACTTTTATAGTTGCTCCCCTAAAGTTGTACGTGTATTATAGACACAAAGTCTTGTTGCAAATAAATGTTTTAAATTCTAAAGATGACAACATGTTTAGAAACGTTCTTCTTATTTATTTCTAGGTTTCTAGATAATAACAATCTCCAATTTTAAAGAAACACTAAACATCTTAAATTATTTGACAAAAATAAGCAATAATTTTTGTATGACACTTGAAACCTGATATAAAATAGAACATAAATTTTACACCACAATAGTACAAGGGAATAACGGAAAGTAATATATTTAAATACTTAAAAATTTATGTAAAATCTAAAACAATTACTCACTCTTCTTTCTCTTCTAATGTAGTTGTCATGACGGGTAAAAGCTGTAGTTCGCCTCTATAAATAATAGTTATATCCACTTTCAAAAATCCTACGGGTCCAGCAGCTGGTTCCCGAGGCAAGCACAACTGCGCCCACTTGTGAAATATTTGATGATCTAAGTGTTAAATTTGTTAAAATAAAGTAACCTCTCTGATACATATAAAAAGCTGCCAAATACTGACTACATTAAACTAATTAGGACTTCAGGTAATATAATTTAAAGTTCTAGCGAAAATTTTAGATACTTAATCAAATCATTTACTCCTACGTAAATACCACAATGTCATTACAATTCGCCAAGGAGTAAGTATGCTTCAATAGAAAGACGTCCACCTAGAATCACTAATTACAAATTGAACGTGTTGTTCCTTTTTTTTATTTAATGACGAGACGAGCAAGTCCTTCACCTGATGGTAGGTGATAAACCTACCCATAACAATATGCGCTAGTTGGGATGGTATACACAGCACCACATTATGCTCGTCGCCGCGAGACATAAAGAATAAGATGTTAGTTTCCATTAACCCAGTAACTTTACTAGCTATAATTCCCTTCAAACCGGAACACAGTAATGTTTGCACAATATTGTTTGGCGTCATAAATAGTCACTGCGGCGATCCCGATCTAAACGGTCTCCGGCAACGAAGATCTTCCATCAGTAAACTTCCATAACTTTATTGTATATAAAAAATATATAAATTTCATACGTGTCTGTGACCAAATAGTCCCTAAATCAATGTTCGCTTCGCCAAGGAGTCGCGGAGGCGCACAGCATCTCGGCTCCATTACAGCCAACCACAAGTGCGTCAATCGTATCTCATCTACACTCGCGTACAGCTCGAACACGAAACTCTTAAAGATATTTATATAATAAATTCTAAAAAAAATCTAATTTGTACAGAAATTTTAACTGTGACAGGATGCTGATAATTTTAATAGGCTTTGGCTATTACTTGGTTGTTAGGTATTTATTTTTAAAATAGAGAAAAAACGTGGGACGTAGACATTTTAAAATAGATAATGTAATACTTCTCTGTAGTAAGGGTCCGTCATATTTTTCCTAATACTTGTCCTGTGTTTCTTTTTACCGAGCACAATGATGACGTAAGAGTTAGCCGATTGGGGATTGTGCCAAGCTAACTTTCGGGCTTCTAAAACATTAACTGATACCTAAACATAAGTATAATATATTTTTAAAAACAATTTATCTAATGAGTAGGCTTAATTTATTCGTACAATTATGCTACTTTAGGTCTCACCGCAACATTTACTATTTATACATAAACTATTTATACTACTGGACCTATTTTTTTATACAATCAAGTGATCAGACAAGTGCGACGTTCATCTTATGGTAAGTGATATGCTTGCCCATGATAATGTGGCGCTAGTTAAGATGGTATACACTGCATCACATTGTGTTCGAGGTATCCAAACATAAGATGTTAAGTTAAAGAGACTTAACATTTTATGTTTAAATACCTCTGGGTAAAGAACCCCAGTAATTTCACTAACTACAACTCCCTTCAATCCGTAAGACACACACAATATTTGCACACTACTGGTTGGCGGCAGTAATAGTAGCTGCGGCCATGCCTATATAGACGATCTCCGGCAACAGAGATCTACAACCAGTGAATGACAGTATATAATGGTAAAGTAAACATTCCACAAGCAACTAAGCGTATAACGCAAATAATTGACACGAAGAAAAGTTCTCTCTGTGTAAAATTTTATTGCAATAAATTGGCAGCACTTAAATACATAGGTGTAATTACGCGTAATTACGTGTGTACGTGAGAAATACTTATATAAATTAAATGTCAATAGTTACGAAAAAAAAAACTAGTTATAACCGTGCGAACAGTGGTCATTTATTTAATACATAGAGCACACAAAAGTCATACAACTGCACTGAAAACTATATGATTAATCATATTTTGACTTATTAATAATTAAATATACGCCGGTATTTGGGACGGCATATACTAAAGAATACTAAGAAAAAATATTCCATCTCCACAAATGGAATTAAGCATGATAACTTTTCATGTCACCTCATCGCGTATAATTCCAGTAAGTAACTCAATATTCTGACATATTTTAAAGACATGAAATGTCCCATAAAAAGATTCAATTAAAACCGCAAATTACGGCGGTGCCTGGCCGTCCGGCACGACATGGAGCATCCATTGTATTTTAAGCAAAAACACGGACCCGCGCTCCTACCAATAAGGGTCTTTAATAAATAATTTATAAGAGTCCGCCTGATACATAACCTGAAAATACTGCGGCGTCGCTTCCGGATTGTAGCCGTTCCCGTTTCTGTATGTTGGATTGCTTACAAGTTTTTGCAGGCCACTTATCTCTGGTGACTTTGAACGCATGCTTTTGTACATTTTATAATGAATCACTGTGTCGAAACCTTGCTGGAGTCTTTGTAAATAAATGAGACGGCACGACTGGTCCCTTTTGCGACGTCCTCGGAGGCAGCTCGATAGCGATGCGATGACTGACAATAACAATTTTGACGGGCCGCTTTCAAGAAATAATGTTTTTTCGTCTTCTTAATGATACTTCAATATAAAAATATTACATAAACTATTTGCTGATCACGTCAGATGTATTATTTTATATAATTTAAAATTAAAAACTTTACTAGCTATTCTGAGTATAATATAAACAATGGACTCATTTTGGAAATGCAAGAAAATTTGTGTAATTATATTTTGTTGTAGCTATGTCCAGCTATGGACTTCCATCGCCTAATGATGATGATATTTTAGTTGTGATTTTGTATTGATATAAAAGTGGAAGAAGATCTAATAAAATTTAAATTGCCTGTGTAGTTAATCACATGAGAAATACGATTGTACTCACGGGATGATGAATGTCAAAGACTGTCTAGGCGGGTGGTACCACCGCAGCGCCTATTTCTGCCGCCAAACAGTAATGTGCAAACTTCGCTGTGTCCCGGTTTAAAGGGAGCTGTAGCTAGTGTAATTAATGAGGTAACTAGATTCAACATTCCATGTTTGCTCAGGCGACGAGCGTAGTTTGGTGCAGTTTATAACATTCTGGCTAGCTATACGTTATTAGGGGCGGGCGTATCAATTACCATAAGGTGAACTTCCCGTTCGTCTCGTCGCTTAATTCAATAAACGCCGGATATCCGACGTCTATTGAATTAAGCGTTTAGTTCATAAGCTAATAATCTCATTGGCGTATAAACTGAATGTATGTGGTAAGGTGTATGTTATATCACCATGTCTAGACACGTTCAATCCTGTTTTATACTTTACCAGGATTACGCGGAATCCTAGTTTATGACATGATGTTTCGAATATCTCGAAACTATAATACAGGATCCTTCCACTAATCGAACATTTTGTTCCTCATTAAAATAACTATAGACATAAAAATGGACCAATTCTGGGACCGCGGTGGTTCGTGCATGAATACAGTCCAAAGATTTATCGATACAGCTCGTATCGAAAGCTACCGAAAATCGCAGACAACATCATCTTGTTAACATATTTTCACTAGATTTATAACGCTTTATCAATTTTTAATGAATATCGGTGCTTTAGTAAACGAATAATAGAATTTTGACGGCAATCTTTGTGATCCAATGGAGCAGCAGGACTTCAGTGAAAAGGCTCAGTTAGTCTTTGCACCGAAGACAGATATATAAGCAATGTAAATATTTTCTTATTATTTCCTTTGTACATTAAAATCTTATGATTTTAACGACATGAGTTTTAAATTCAATATTAATAAAGCTATTTCAATTTCCTATCTCTTCCTGTTTTTTTTATTAATATTATACATACTACATTTAGATGTGTTTTTCGGGTCGACTTTGTAAGTTAATCACATATTTTTACTTATGAAAGTTATACAAATAGAAACAATGATATTTGAGACATTGTTATAAATAACTAAAAGAATTTTAATAGATTTACACTTTATAATAAAAGTTAAACGAAGGCATCCCGTCAAAATTTTTAGAAACAAAGTCGTTGTATAAATGTATGTAAATAAATGAACAGTTTACTACTTTATTAAGACAAAATAAAACAAGAATTATTTTTTTTAATTTGATTTATTTGTATGAATAAATCAATGGAGTTTATATAATACGAACTAGTACTACACATCAATAATCGTTATATAAATATCAGGACAAAATTACAGATCGAGAAGCGTTACAATTTATCCTCCACGAGTCGGGCATCGGCATATGCCAGGGGTGGCCAAATTTTAACTGTATGTTAAAATAAAAAAAAATTAAATATAAAAAATAAGTATACAATTTTAATCAAAGTAGGCCAATGTAAATTATCAAATATTTCACACAGTTGGCAACCCCTAGTACACTCTAATATAGAAGATGGTAATGTTACAGGTATATAAGTTATCACGTGATAATTGCTAAGCACTTAAAGTAAAATTTTTAAATATATCATGGTACTTATTGTGTTTGTTTTTATTCTTTTTAGACTATGCGACATCTATCATTAAAAGCACATAAAACTCGTCAAAAAAATTGGCTCCCGTTGTAAACCCTGTGGTTGGCCTACGTGAGTTCTAAAACATAACAATTAGGTGTTCACACCTTGCTATAAGCAAATTTACACCGAAATCCATGAAAGATAAATGCGGACTGAACACACTTGAGTACAGAACAAATAAATAAAGTGATGATTGATATATAAATAATATTAATCACTAGAAACGAAATGATTTGTTAGTAACTAGAACTAGAGTTGCACCATGATTGTTGAAAGGTTAGTGTTACAGTTAATCATTGTTTAAATGGATTTCATCGGTGCTGAGTTTTAAATATAATAAAGTTAAATAGTTACTTCTACGAAGAATATATCATAAAGTTATGACCTTTTATCATATTCCTGTTGTTCGTTATAAAAACAATCTTATAAATTTGTTAATAGTTTACAACTGAAAAAAGATATTGAAACGTTTCGGTTCATACTAATTGTGTAGTTATTAAAGCTGAAAAAAAAAATGTCTGAGATTGTTACCATTATAAATCGCATAGTTTTGAGAAGCCTTCATTATATCATAGTCTATACATCGAATTATAAAGGCGACATGTATCTTAGTTACTCGGTCATCATCATCATTTCAGCATCTTTTGTTATCTGGATATCGATTAGACCTTTATCAGCTTGCTAATAAAAATAAATAAAAGACACTTCGAATATTGATTTTTTAAAAATCACGTGAAAGTATCAAGCCAGCAGATCAGGTTAATTTTATACTTAATAACTCCAACAAATCCCTGCAATAACGAATGATGAAAAGCTACCCTCACAGTGGTGTGATTACCAGTAATTTGATTAATTACAAATATTATCCAATGGCTTACTTTTCTAATCGAATGTTATTACTGTTACAATACAGTTTTAAATATTAAATAGTTTTTAATACAACAAAAAGTATAAGCATATAGAATGAGTTTAAAGTTATTGAAACGTACATGAAATATGTGATTATAAATAGTTTAATTCACAGATTATATGTTTTACGTCTTAACATACAACACCCGATCGCTAGTTATGTTTAAACATATACCTATTGTAATGGCATACCATTTCCGTTCGAATTGTTTTAAATTAAATATTGTAATATAAATAAAATAATTTCCCTATACGCTACATCTGACTAGTATCACTTTATATATATAAAACCATTAAATTAACTCAACATGGAATGTTTTTTTAAAAAAAAATGATTACATTAGTGAGAGACAAATTCCATATACATACATTAATAATTAATAATTACATTAATTACATTGTATTATCAGATATGTTTGCTCTAAGAATATATTGTTTACCGAAATATTTTTTTTTTTTTCCTTTCTAAAATGATCAGTACAATTCGTTGAAGTTTATAGGATGCGGGGTGTGAACTCTCAGGTCATCTATAGACTGTAAAGGTTCGGCCAACATCATGGATGGTGGAACATTATTAGGTGCTGTTCCGGGTAACAAAGGCGGATTACCCGGATGCACTGCGCTGCCGTTCGGCGTCATCGTTGCATGCTGATTAGACTCCTGCCTCATGATATTCCGACGCCACTTCGCACGAGCATTTTGGAACCATACCTGTTCAAAACATTAGATATTACATTAAAATTTTATGTATGTTAGTGCATACCATACTTCTCTTATTCGAGTTTAACTAACCTGAAGCACTCTCTTCGACAGTCCAGTTTTTTGTGCCAGCTGTTTAAGATCTTTGGCATCGGGATTCTGGTTTATCGCGAAATACGATTTCATAGTACGCAACTGGTGATGTTTGAAACTTGTGCGCATGCGTTTGGTGCGCTGTGTGTGACTTGAAACGCTTCCCGGTGAGGCAACTGACGAGTCATAGGTCAGCGACTCCATCGATGAAGATAAATCGCCTCTGTGTAGGATGTCTGAAACAAACTCAATAATTAACTAACATCTATAAGGCAATGGCGTTTCAGGAGAGTACACAAATATCTGCTCCATAATATAAAAAGCAACATAAATAACTTTTGTAAGGAAAGTTATTTTTAGGTCATTATAATTGTCTTTCATATTTACGAATAAAAATGAGATCATTTTGTAAGATATTATTTTATGATTGACTAAATAATTCGCTAATGTTTGAATAAAAATATGCAATTTAATTACGTTTATACATAATGAAAACCACGAAATGACAAACATTTCAATTTTTATTAAGGTAATATACAGAAAAATCTTATATGAGAAAAATTCTAATAAGACAACATAATGAGGATCCAGTTACGTATAAAACGGTGATTGAAATAAATTCATTATCAACATATCGGTTACATATCTCTCGTCGAAAAACATGACATACTTTTATCGACCACAACGCCCACGACCATTCCAGTTCGATCATTAAGGTAGTTTACAGCGAATTATCTATATAATCGCATTGTAGCGTATCGCCGGACGTAGCCACATCCTAAACTTTTTCCATAACCATTGTTGGTGAGAGGAAGCGTCGGGATTATTGAGCTATTTGTCCCGCACTGCGGTTTCTCGTTCACAGATCGCGATTGTCCAACTTGATTTTTTGCTAGTCCATCAATTTTCTTTAGGTTCAAATTCACAATTTGAACTGTTATTCCGTTACATTAGATTGCTCACTGGCATTTCAAGATCAACACGATCTTCAGTAATAAATTGTACGAGAGAATTAAAGAAATTGTTCAAAATATCAATTATGATTAAATCTTTTCTATCAGTAGAGATACCTTAAACATAGGTACGGAAATAATTACTAATACTAACTAAAATAATTACTAACGGAAATAATAACTACGTTTTTTGGTTTAATTTTATATAGTTACATAGTAGTAAATAAATAACCTAGAAATGTAGTTTCATTTTACATGATTAAGTTTTGTAAGGAAGTTAGTAGAGTTAAGTTTCCTAAGAAAAATGCATTCTTTTGAACGTAATAATCGAAATTGGCTTAAAGAAAGTTTTTAGTTACGACACAAAGAGACAGAAATGTTATAACGAATAAAATAAGTTCTCTTACATTAAGTACCATGTGTAAATTTATTCTCTTGAGTATTCATTTCACTTAAAATTTATTGAGTCGGTTAAGTTGGTGCAAAATCATACTATTGAACGCGATGAACATGAGGGATGGAACGTAGCAAGTGAAAATATCGTAACTGCTTATTAAAGCGCAAACAGCGTAAACGTTATCAGAAGTATCCGCGTAAACTGTGCTCGTTATATGAGTCCGAATATCCAACGGAAATTTACTCAAAAAAAAAGGTTACTGCTAATTAAAGGGAACAGGCGCGCACCCGCTGCTTACACGTTCGTCAAAACAAATAACATGCGATGATGAATGTACAGATAATTGGGCGTATTTCGATGTGAATGATATCTGCTTAATGGATGGTTCGCCCATGTCATAAGAAAATAGTGGCCATAATTTATTAATTTTCTTAGACCCCTCACCACGCTCGGGTGGCTAGAGGTCCTTTAGTCCGCCGCTGATAATGCTAATAATTTGGAAACAGGAAATAAGAGGTTTTAGTTGTACAGTTTAGATGAAGAATAGATTAAGGGAATCGTTAAAGTTACTCATTATCTAAAACTTTTAATTCGCGAACTTTAGGAGGACGGCAAATGAACATGCTAAGCTAAAGGAATCTTCGGTTATCGCTCGCTGTTTTATAAAAGGCATTTGTTCATGATCACTGACAGGATATTTTCACTTCAACTTAATCCTTCAAAGACCATTACCAACCTCTAAAAACCATAACCTCTAAATATATAAATCAAATGTTTATGCAATACATGATATAGTGAAGTTTTTTTTTATGATGAAGAAATAAAGTTTATATACTATTTGATAAATCCTAAAGTTAAGAGCTTTCTTGGCCATTATATGGTACGACAACGTGCGCAGGACAGTATTTATGGTGAGAGGGCTACGTCCAGGAATGTGCACAAAGATTTCTGGTAGAGTAAGCCAGTACACCCGAAATATCTGTGCTTAGTTCTATACCTAAGAATAAATTTACCAATTTAGTAAATTTGTTTGTGAACCTTTTAAATAACTTGACTTATAATGGTGGCAAGTGTCTATTACCGGAGGCTGTCTAGGTGAGTACCACCGCAGCGCCTATTTCTGCCGCGAAACAGTAATGTGCATACATTACTGTGTTCCAGTTTAAAGGTCCATGTACCTAATGTAATTATTGGGGTAATAAGACTGAACATCTTACGTCTCAGGCGACGAATGTAATATGGTGTAGTATATATCATCCTAACTAGTGGCACATTTTTATGGACGGACGATGAACGTTCCGCTCGTCTCATCGCTTAATTGAGTAAAAAAAAATTGAGAGATTAGTATTTATATACTTTTAGGGAGCCAGGGTATGAAGCGCTTATTTGCTTGTATCGAGCGCACGCCCGTGAATGCGATCAGCAGCAGACAAGCTAATGATGATGGATTAAAATATTATCCCCTCTTACTTTGTGATACCGATGTTGTCAATTTGAACATAATCAAACATCCCCCTCCAAAAGAGTTATCTATACCAGTTTATGTTTAATGCGCATCGTATTTTCAAGTATAATTTACTACGGGTATAATTTCTATGTAAATGCCGACCTCATCATAAAAGCCAACCAGTTTGATACCACCTAAAATTGTTTCAATTTTATTGACAGAATTAACATGTTACCGACTTTACGTAAACAGCTTTTACTAAAAAAAAAAAGTAGTAATAAAGCATCGCGGTCGTAAATGCTTCGATATTAACGATTGGTTGTAAAAAAAAATAAAGAAGCTACGCGGGTATACGTGTTTTATTGCAGTGATAGGCGCCGCAGTATTCCGGTGTGAGTTGTAAGTGAGAGCGTGTTGAGAAAATTTTAAAAAATAATACTTAAGTTAGTTCAAATCACTTCATTATTAAAACAAAATATACAGTTTACCTGAATTCGAAAATATTTATTAACTTTATCAAATTTACCCGCCGACAAATAGATGTTGAAAAAGGCACAGCTTCAAACTTTACATTTCCAAAAAAATACTCACATTTTCTTTCACTTAAAGATTTTTTTTTATCATTGTTGAACTAACTTTAAAATATATCTTTTCTCATAAATGAATAATTATTTTAAAAATATTCATCTGTGAACGTATATCAGTTGTTGATAATGATTGTGACGGTCACCAAGAACAAAAATCTATGTTCTTCTTAAAAACCATTACCACTAAAGAGATGTCTTTAGAGTTCTTCTACCATTTCAGATGTTTGGAGGAGTAATGTTTAAACAGGCCGTGAACTCCGGTCCACGAGTCCAGTGTCAGGTGAGCCGTAAGAGTCAAAATGCATACCAAACGCTCAAAATCATAAGAGAATAGAAAGTAATGTTTATCTAGTATGCTGTTTATGATCTAGTAACAACGGTTAATCAAAATTCTAAATTAATTAAGGTTTCCCGTTATTGATAGATCTATGAGGGTCCCTATACTTTAACTTTAGTTGACAGTCGAGAGCTTAACGCTTGGAGTGCTGCTAATAATAAACATTTTGGTTGATTGTAAACCGATATAGAAGTAATACTAAAGCTGCTGTCTGATGAGTATACGTACTTATTCCCTTACAATGTTTATTTATTGATGCTTTTGATTTTCTCTTTTATAAATATACGTAAAAATATATTATTTTTTACCGACCAAATTAAATAAGTTATCAAAACGACGTTCACGTGTGGTGGACAAAAAATAACTTTCATTCCTATTAATTGTTGAAAAGATCCAATAATTCACTATACTTTAAATTTTAACCCCACATTTTAAACATAACTCAAAGTATAGTGAAAAAAGAAATGACGAATAATCGAACAAGAATACTATGCGAAACGTACATAATTAAATATTTTTTTTTTTAAACTATACTCAATCGAAGACCGATGATCGTGGACAATGTAACGAAGTAAATTATTATACACGTTTACTTAACTAAAGCCATGTTTCAATGGTAAAGATCGTCGAGTTCTTTCTTGGATCTTTTTGGGTCTACTTCTTCGGAATGCCCGTTATCTTCGGTCACTATCTGACGACATCCGTTCAATAAAGTTGTTAGTGGCAACACTAGCAATAAATAAGTAACCGTAAGCGAGGATTACACATAACATTTACTTGTTTCACGATTTTTTTTTCCTTAAAACATATTGGTGAAAATCGATATATAATTATATATAATAATAATAACAATATTTTTTTTAAAAAAAGGGTAATAGTTATATCGTTACATGTTTCTACTTAACTGTAAAGTTTAGTAGTAGATTGAATAAAGTAAGATACTTTTTTAAGGAAATAAAGATACTCAAATCATTCTTACATTTTATGTTTCATCAATAAATGATTATTCATTATATGTTAGTATAAAACTTTAATTAATTATATACTTAAGTTATACATAACAACATAGACCGATGATAACGAAATTCTATCTGTTATGATATGCACAGGATCCATTAATCTATTTTGGTCTGTTGAAAGTAAGGTTAATTAAAAAAGATACGGATGAACGTTAAAAAGGTAAACGATAAACAATAGTAATATATTAAATTGATAATTAAAAAAAAAATATCTTATATATGTAACCAAATGTAGTACAGGTGGTGTTTGTGAATAAATTTCAACGATATTCATATACGAACGGATTTATAAGGATCGCGCATGAAATAACTTAAAAAAAATAATAAGTAGATATGTTTAGCGTTCCAACACTGTAAACAAGTAAATATGATTTTTCTCATATTTTTCCTATAAGGAGCTTTATTATAATATTACTGAAGCCAATAACGTAACTACGTAAAATAAAAAAAATTAAAAGTAGGAGGAAGATAGGTTACTATAAATTTAACCTATTAAAAACAATGTTAGTTATGATTGAAGCTTGATTAATACAGAATTACTTTAGAAAATTTTAACTATAATTTTTTTTTGTACTCAACGAAGCGACGACGCCAGCAAATTGTTTAACTGATGTTACTGGTGGGACTGAAGTTAGGATGATATACACTGCACTACATTGTGCTCGTAGCCTTGAGTCGTAAGGTTATAAAACTCGTTTCCTCGGTAATTTCACTAGCTAAAACGCCCTTCGAACAGGAACAGTAAAGTTAGCAAATGGCTGTTCAGCTGCATTTAAACCTAAGTGATCCTTAAAAAGTACATAGAATTAAAATATTTATTTAATTTTTAAATCGTGAAATAAAATCTAAGTAAAAACATTCACTAACCCTTGCGAGATAAATTACAAACACCTCAAAAGCAAAGACGGGTCTATATAAAATGGAAGCTGTTCCCTGCTCGCTTTGCTAGCTGTAATACCACCTCAGCTCTCTTTGGCGAAGAAATTATGTAAAATCTGTTTTTAACTGACCTGTACTCGGCAAAAGGAATATTATGATTTTATGGTTGCAGAGATATCGTGATGAGTCTTTACATAGGCCAAAATCTCTTATATATATATATAGACAGTGGTCACAAGATTGGAATCATCCACACTCCATACAGAATCCAGATTCTTACATCTAATTCTCACAAACAACTTTTATGTTAGTCTATTATTTAACTTCAATTGCTTCTCGTAGCGCAGCGGCTAACCGTTTCGTCTTAGTCTACAGTTCTTAGTCTGATCTAGATAGATATGTCTAATATACAATTAGTTTGCCGAAA
Source organism: Ornithoptera alexandrae (assembly GCA_029030555.1). Lineage (NCBI taxonomy): Eukaryota > Metazoa > Arthropoda > Insecta > Lepidoptera > Papilionidae > Ornithoptera > Ornithoptera alexandrae. Next base: position 1,236,803 of record JARDVY010000301.1, on the reverse strand, counting down.
AAAAATAGATACATTTCGTGCATACAAAGTTTATTAGAGGTTATACTTTAACGACTTGTAACAAGTAACACTTCTAAAATTTATAGTTATTTTTTAAAATATAGTAATATAATAAGTACATGATGCAACATTGGTGTTTTTAAGTTATTTATGAAAGTAGTTAAGTTTTGACTAAATAAATACTGCCAATTTAACGTCGTAGTAAAATTGTAATATTCAGGCAGAATATTCTCAAAGAGCTACACTTATTTTTCATATGGATATCGAACAAAAAAAAAATTAAATAAAATGGATGTGTTATTGATATGTTTAATATGTTAATAACGAAACGTCAATTAGAACTTTGTAAATGTATATAAATTGATAAAGGTTGTAATGAATACTCGCAATAATTAATCTCAGATGATCTTAAATGCTGTTTGACCGATTGATACAGCTGTAGGACGGGGTTTGCGGAACCTGAGTTCAAGGCGTGAGTAATTATACGTTAATTTGAATTAGCTATGGCCGCGTAGATTTGTTTATCCACCTGCTGCTCACCAAGTGAACTGTAAAGCAAATGTTTCAACTCTGTGCGTTCGCCACTGCAGGTGTTAATGGCTGCGCTCCTGAGAAATGGCTCTAAACGCTAAACGGCTCTTTTTTTCCACCGTAAACCCACGGACCTGATGCGTATAAGATAAGGAACGGGAATGTCATTTCAAACACCACGCGATGTTGTTGTTTTTTTTCTGTTTATCTTTTAATCAAATTTTATTAATTAAAATTATATTCCCTTATTCACTTGCCTCTGTGCCGTTCCGCGCGAAGAGCCCACCATACATCTGCCTTTCATTTTAAAATGCCCGTCTAATTAATAAATAACAAACTTAACTGAGGAAAGGGGGGTAAGAGGGTTTACCCCGGATCTTTTCTTTTTTTTACAGATACAGTTAATGTACTACAACTAATTTTTTTATTCATAATAATATTTATCGATGAAATGCGACCTCTAAACACAGCATAGTTTTTACAAACAACAGTTGTTTCTTAATAAACATTAATTTTTTTTAAAAAAACTACTCGTGTTAAAAAATAAACTCTTACAGTTTATTATTTATATATATATAATTTTTTAATTAGTTAATATTTTTTTATTCGACGAAGCTACGAGACTAACGGGATGTTCACCTGATGGTAAGTGACACGCCTGGCCAGAACGTGGCGCTAGTTAGAATGATATCCACAGCAGCACATTGTGCTCGGCACCTTGAGTCATAAGATTCTAAGTCTCATTACCTCAGTAATTTCACTAGCTAGACGGTTTCCGGCAAAAGAGACCTAACCCTAGTACAGGAAAAAAGATTTTTTTTATCAATTCAGATAAAAAAGCTAAGTATTATTTTTTTTAAAGAAGGCGACAGCGTGAAAATTTGATTTTACGATTTGCGATAAGGCACGTAAGATTTGAAGAGCACTTAGTTTCCGGCATCGCTGTCACGCGCAACGCTCAAGTGGCGCTGTTGTGCCAACAAAGAGTAACTTAGCGGGAAGCCACTTAAATGCATTTCTTTTTCATTTTATTTCACGAGTACGACCTTCATCTCATACGGCGCTTGTTATAATGTACATTGCGCCGCATCGCACTCACCGTTTTAAAACTTAAAATAAAGTATCAATAATTCCAGTAACTTCAACTTGTAATTTAGAACAATGTGATATTTACATACTAATCTTTACAGACAGATCTAGCAAATAGTAACAGTAGTCTTAGAAGATACGATTTAGAAAGTTATAAATATGTTTTAATCAATATCGTTGTAAAACTATCTGACTTGATTAATGAACTTGTACAGATTTCTTAGTGAGTCGAGTCTACAAACAACTTAGATAAGTAAATTATCACACGACACTAGAATTGAATGGTAGTGTCAACAACAAAGACGGTATCTGATTGTTGTGTTAATCAACGTTATTAAAATGGATTTACATGAAATTATTATAAACGCTTAGTAAAGTTCTATAAAACAAGGTAAAAGTTTTAAGGCGATTGAGAGTTAAAAAAAATATTTACTTTATATTACACTACTCTACAACGACAAGACTCAAGCGATGAATGTACTTTATTCTTTACCGCGCCAGTTAACCCTCCGTTTTGTAGCGACCGAGGAGTTTTAAATATAGTTAACCCAAAGGTTAGCAAAGCTCAATAAGACTTAAACCTTCGTGAAGACTGAAGCGAAGCGTCTTCCCGTAGTCCATTCAGTCCAGAGTCATGATTAATGGGGTCGAGAAGTCACACAAACTGAATCCAATTCATTGAGTGCCTCGCATTTCGACGCTATAAAGAAATATTTAGGCAACCGACCCCTGCAGGAGGCCCAGCGTTCACCTTTACCCACTTCCCGCTCTGCCTTACGATATGACATTGAGCAAGAGAGGGACGACAGCAATTTTGACAATGCGTCGCCTATTCATTAGTCGTGATTACGGTCGGACTGGGATGAATTGACATCTGGGACGCCAGCGCGGGTTCCGCGTCGTGCTTTCCCTTCTGAGCTTTCTGCTAAATTTGAAGTGACCGTCGTGTTCGATGAAATATATACAATACGACCAGTCGCGTCGGTTTTCCGAAGAGTTAACACGGCCGTGGATCTGAAATGGTTTTTGTACTCCCTTTCTTGGGAATCTAAAAATTTTACCAATTGTTTGAAAGCCAATGTTTTTTTTTTATGAAATAAAAGTTTTATAAAAAAAATAAGCATCTATAAGTCCAATAATCCAAAAGTAATACAGATTTTAATAAAAATATATCTTATAATAATATTGTGTATACAGCATTCGCTTGCAAATTAAAATAAATAACTTCGCATTGCATAGGCTTTTAAGTTAATAGACACTTACCGAGTGCAGTACTAGCCATTCTCATTGTTTGAACTTGCATATCTTCGGGAGAGCCATGTGGCATTTTTCTTTTTCTGGGTCGTCCTTTGTGACTCGGTCCACCATTATAAAATTGTGATGGTGAATCACCCTCGCTGTTCATATCTTGGCATCTGTACCGAAAAAAAAAATTGTTAGATATTTTAAAGATATTATTACCTATATTTATTGTAACGTAACACCGTAAGGAGCTAATAAACTTTCGTCCTGCTGGACGAAAGTTAATTATATATAAATACAATTCATATATATATATATATACTAATGTTAATAATAATATACTAAGTGTTCAACATCTGTGAAGCTAAAATCGATGTTATAAGCAGTTAAAAATAAATAAAAATTTCCACACTGTCCTTTATAATAATGCAAAATCTTCCATAATCTTAATAAAAACAATTTTATATGAATCATTTTATAAGAAATTTTATATGAAAGTTTATTTCAAAGCGAATAAGTTTAAACAATTATAACATCATTTAACACTATCTATTTTATCTGTAAATTTCGAAATAAATAAATACTTTATAAAATACAAATACTTATACAAACATAAGAACACTTTTCTTCGGCACTGCTGGTACTCCTTTAAAGTAATTTCAATTTTTTAAGTACACTTTGAGAGCTTTATTCTGAGTGCCTATAAAAAAACATTCTAGGCTACCTAAGATATAACAATTAAAAAAAAAACAATTAAGGAAACATATTTAACGTAAGTCTTATTATAATTTGAAAATGACTTGCCCTATTAGGCCAAAAGCGAAAGTCCTGTGTAAGTATAAATTTATGTAGTATTTCTTTACGTCTTTAAAAGTAAAACCCTGACGTCTCCTGGGTCTATTATAACTAAATAATAAACTATGCTTTATTTCGAATATTAAAAAAAAAACACACTATAACTACAAATGAATTAAAATAACTTACCTATAGACATTGTTCATATCATCTTCGCAATATTCGTCCATACACACGCTGTCGTAGTGCGGCCGACAGTAAACCAGTCCATCCCTCATTCCGAATATGTCGCCCTTACATAGCAATGTGCCGCACGCGACGCAGGTAAAACAGGTGAGGTGGAAGACCATCTCGCGTGCCCTCATCACTAGCTCATTAGCGGTGATACCGTTACCGCAACGCGCGCAGCGTTTTACGCAGAACATCCTGGAAAATAGTTTCTTGTTTGGTGCTGATAAAACCAACTGTACTTTGAAGAATCGACCAATCGAATAGCATCATCACCATGATCACACCAAGTCATCTCAACTTGAAGACAGTAAAGTCCAACGATCGTCATACGAAGCCTAGTACAGATGATCACTAAAAACGTATTATTTTATGTGATACACAATAGTAATAGATAAAATAGGGAAATATTTTATAAAAGTCGAATATTTTAAAGATACTTTATTATTAACCTATTTACAAAACAATGATGCAATGTTTATCAAATTTCAAAACATATTTATTTACTGACAATCCCATCGACACTTATCCCCGCGCGGACAAGCCCTGAGTACTTCCGTAACGATGTTACAATTATACCATATGCTTCTTACAGCCCCCACAACCCCAACGGACCCAAAATATTTATCAAATTGCTTTAGATTTCACCCTCCATTATTATCAATAAACATTATTATTAATACAAGCTTACGAAAAGTTTATCAAAATTTTTCTTAATATCGTACTTCTGCAACTTAGAACAAGATAATTGCTGTCACGTGAAGCTGGTTTCCGAATTGGGTATTTAACCAGTGGTTGTGACCAATGTGCTTAAGTCGGGTGTAGAATTAATATATGACTCTTGTAGAAAACTAATTGGTTCTGCTGCAGTCGCACATAGCTCGTATATACCTAGTACATGTCTCGTAGCTCGTACGAGACATGTACTAGGTATGTGTGTAAGTGCGTTCGACAGGTGTGGGAGCCCCACAAGTGTGTTGGATCGTGAGTGACGGCCTGAGCACCGCCCGCCTTAATTACACCGGTATGCTGACACTTGACATGTCGACTCAGTCGACTTTTTATTTTAAATTTTTTGTGAGTAAATATCCACTACTACCTAAAAATAATTTTATACCGTAAGTACATACATTCTGCCTTTCATCAGAACGCTTAGCTATATGCAATTCGCATGATGCAATTTACGCACGCCAGTTTAAACAAAGTCGCGAATAAATAACCATGCACATTTTTATACACTAAATTAACTTGAAGGATAACTTATGAAATTTTTAATCCATTTTTTAAATACTTAAGCAGCTCTACACAAATTTACTAAATCATGTAAACTTAGGTTTTTTATATACTTACCGGTAATAGTCATCCTTGCAATAGATATTTCCATCTCTCGAGAAGCAAGTCAACTCTGTATCTAGAGGCAATCGACACTCGCAGCATCGCAAACAGGAGCCGTGCCACTGTCGATCGACTGCCAGCAAATAGTACCTAAAGCAAAATATTTGCTATAACATGAGGAATGCCTTTTTGAACTTGCTTATAAAAACTACTTTACACAATGCTTATAAAAAATAATAACATAAAAATAAATTTTGACATTGTTTCCTTCGCAGAAAACATAGAAATAGAGTTTGTGAATGTTTGTATACGTGTAAATGTAGTATTTGTGTCATGATGGAACGTCCACTCGCGACTCCGACAAAAAGGGTTAAACATTATGATAATGATGAGTCTACATGCTGCCCATTGGCTTTTTTAGCATCAATAATGTTCGCGGAACAGAAAAGGCTCCCATTTCTATGCGAGCTAGTCAACACATATCGGTTTATTACTGTATTTCAATTAGTTTTAATGTCATTTCGTGCATTTCTATGTCATGTCTACGTCTGTTATAAGTATAGAGATCATCTCACCTGTCCTGTATCCTCCCCCCGCAGCCAGCGCATTCGTCTGGGGTAGCAGGCGACCCCTCCAAACTCTCCCGCTCCTTAAGCATGGTTTCCTGCTCCGTGGCACCGGCCGAACCAGTCTCTATTCCTCAAATAACAAGGTTCATTTCACTTCGCTCCGGCAGTTCGCCGATGATGTCGGAGGCAGACATAACTTGACTGATGTGTTTTTACGTGATAGAATCAAAGCAAGATTCCGATTGTTTTGTAATAGCAAAACCTGTTGGCAGATGAGAAGCACAAGTTATAGTTATGTATAACTAAGCAACTATATCCTGTTATTAACGTGAACCAGCTGGTGGCATTCAGTGAAGAAAAATTATTTCTATATTATTTGTAACATTTTCTCTTGGAAATTGTGGCTCTTTTTATAAAATGTTGAAGATCGAAGAATTTGTACGAACGATGAACCTGTGCAGATTTTCCAGATAATTTAATCTTTACGAAGTATAGTTTGCAATAAATTGTTAATTAAAGCGAATGAAATATTTAAAGCAAATTTATTTTTCATTGTTCGAAATATTAACGTTTACAGGGAAATACGGTTGCTGTTCATTTCGTTATTAATTGTATCATTGGTAAACCACATATAACGAATGGGATTATGTAGTAATTATTTCGCATGAAAGTAAAATGGTCTAATTATTTTCAAAATTTAAATAATCGTTAATGAATTAGTTTTTATTTTTATTCAACGAGCGGGACGTTCATCTGATAGCAAGTGATACGCTTGCCCGTAACAACGTATCTCTAATTAGAATGGTATACACTGTACCGCATTGCGCTCGTCGCCTTGAGACAGAATGTTAAGTCTTGTTACCCTAATGATTTCACTAGCTACAGCTCCCTTCAAACCCCAATACAGTAAAGTCAGTATTAAACACAGACGTGTGACTAGTCTCGCGGGGTTCTCTAGAATATATTTAGGAGAGTGTGCGATGGAATTAGGCGATATAATTAGCAGCAGAAATAGAAGCTGCGGTGAGACCTACCTAAACGGTCTCCGGCAACAGAAACCTACCACCACACCACACAGTAAATTGAGTTTTTTCCGCTTTTAATAATATATAGTCTACACTATGTAGAGACCAATGTGGCTTACTAAGAAAGAAAACTTTTGTCGACACGTATTATAAAAAAGTGAAATTTTTTATTCACTACTTCGGAATAGCTGGTGGAGACAGAAATAAACAGTTTGAATAGAAGTTATGCATATTAAAAGACAGTGTGCAGATAGAATTATACTTGCATGTTTATAAGTGCATGTGGAATTAACAAGCTTCAAACTACGTAAAACATGTTGCACCTTTGAGCTGAGAAATTATAAGATAATCTTTGCTCTGGTTAGGTTTTTCCACTATTAATTGAATCAGTGTAAACCTTCATCTATGATAACAAACCCAATCGATGTAAACTACTAATGTAGAGATTTGCTACAACTAAATATGTAATATTGTATGTAAATATATGGACTGGAAAAAGAAAATTACAACTTAGGGATTGTTTAAAATAATCATTAATGTTTTTTTCCTTTTTAGTGCGCTATGATTCGATGATCTGTATTTTCTTAAAATATATAAAGCGATTACTTATTTTAATTGAAAGTTATTTCATTCGTGATAATTCTAAGTATTCGAGAAACACGATAATCCGAATAGATTGTGATAAGTAACAAAAGACTTTTATAAAATGGGAATCGTTAACAATTCTAAGAAAAAACGTTTGACAGAAATAATGGAAAAAAAAAACAACTAGAAGAGAAAAAGAAAATACCGTATTTTAGAGCGACTAGAAAGATTTTCTTTTAAAAGAAACCATCCTCAATATTTCTCAGTTTCACTACAAACGGTTAGTAAATTGTTTAGTATTTTTTCTCTTGAAACAAAAGCTATACATATACTTCATCTATGATAAATAGTATTTGTTTTCTATAAAAGCCTTCTGAATACAAAAAGTAATGATAAACAGTCGTATGTCCGGGGTAAAGCCCTATCACGGAGCTCCTTAGTATATATCATTTATTATTCCTCCATGCGGACTGGCACAAATCAGCATCCGTATACAATGGGTTCTCTATACAGTTCTATGGAGGTTTATATCAAGCTGGTCTTTTATTGGAAGAGACAATGGAGCCTGTTTAGACCTGCTTGTTTTATTTCCGTCTGGGAACCGACTGTCGCATAAGTTTCAAAATGTAAATTCTTAAGGTCATTGTTCGCTAATATTACGTTCGTAGAAATTATTTGCTATTCTTTTAAACAATTTAAATGCAAAACGCAATTTGTTGTATGAGGGATATTTACTTTGTTATGAATCGACTTGATGTACTTTACGATTCATCATCATCGTTTCAGTTTGTTGAAGTCTACTGCTAAACATCATCATCATAATGTGCCCTCTTTAAACTGAAATATGGTCGACACGTTGAGAAAACTAATCTGATGTTCAGCTATTATTTTCAATTGATGATATTTAAGCCTAACCATGTCTTCTGTTATCTACAAAAAGCATGTTTACCAGGAATATTGACCTCCCCCCCCCCAGGATTAACCTAGGGAACTCATAAACGGATTCGCTTTGCATGTGTCTAAAAAATTTTATGTTTCTTTACTGAACATATGCCTCTCCAAAAGGGGATGCTTGCTGTAGTAGCTAAATTTGGTATATGGTTTCCTAGTAACTATCTCAGGAAAGCTGCTCATTCCCTGTAATTTTTCGCTTATTAGTGGTAGCCTATTACGACATACCGTGGATACAGCAACGGCGAGGATATTCGAACCTGTTTTTCATTTGGATAACGTACGGTATGACAATTTTTTTCTAATTATACGCAATATAACTGAATACTTTGCTCAGTGAATTAAGCATAAAAATTTAATTAATATCTACTATTTCACGTTTCTCCTATATTTGTTGTTTTCTGTGTATGTTCCCAATGCTAGTTTCATGCGAACGTTTTCAGATACATTTACACAATAATATATCAAACGACCTATTTAATATGTATGAAATAGAATAGGCGTAGTTTAATAGCTGAAAAATAACTTGCACCATGGTTATATCAACTTATCACTTACGGTGCAATATGATTAGCTTATATGTAAATTGAAAGTAGCTTAAGTTACTCCATCATACAAAAGTTTATGAGTTTCCGAACATGATGCAACATTAACCTATAATATGACACCCCGGGCATTGTTCTATTCTAAAGCAAATTTATTATCGAAAATAATTTCGTTATATTTTGTAAACAATAGTCTCCAGCTTGGGTAGACATGAGAACTTTATCCAAAGTAGATGAGAAAATCACGAACTAAGACAATGGTGATATAGGTAATTGAGGGATGGGTAGTATGACTTTTCTGACCTTCAGAACGATGCATCATACCAAACATGTCGAGTAGTTGTTCACTGTATAAATATTATAGAGAAATAAAAAAAATAACATTACTACGATTATATGGCATAAATAGTATTGTTTGAAATTTTAGTAATAGACTTTTGTAGAGCTTTTGGACATATTTTTGAAGCTCTATAAGACCGCAATAAGACCTAGGATGTCCTATGATTCAGAGTGCTGACCCACAACCAAGGCACAAGAGCAAAGAATGCATGTGGCAGAAATGCGTGTGCTTGAGTGGGCAGGAGGAGTTACCCTAGAAGACAGAGTGAAGAACGTACATGTTAGAGGTTCCTTTAAAGTAAAACTGATTCCAGAGAAAATCGTATAGAGACTCCTGTGCTGGTTCGGCCATGTTATGCGAAGACCAACAACACATATGGTTAGGGTATGCGCTGGATCTCGGAACTATACAAAGGGGCCCTGGGAGACCCCGAATTACTTGGTTGATGATAATTAATAAAGATCTAGAAAATAACAAATTGACAAAAGCTATGACACAAAATAGAGATAGATTTAGAAGGATGACCTGAAGCACCGACCGCAAGTAAAGATGGGAAAAGGACTAGTACGAAGAAGAGTTTTGTAGAGCTCTCTATTGGACTTGAATGCATATATTACAATGAAAATAAGTTAGCTTTTTGGCGCTTGCTGTGTTTAATAATTATTTTATTAAGTATGCATTACAATTTATTTAAAATATATATCGTTTGTTTAACCTCTAATACAAAATTGATGACAAAAGTTTCCCTTTTCATATGATCAAAGAGGAGATGAAAAATTTATTAATTATATTGCTAAAACGTTTTATCTAAATTGTAAGTTCCCGTCTACTTTATAAATTTATAATTATATCTCTCGATTTTCCCACAGCTGGGACTCGAGGCCTTCTCTGAGTGAGAGTATAAAAGCCACATAATTTTACTACTATGGCCACGTTCGAGTTGGAAGATGTCGAATGTCAACGTAAACAATTTTTTTGTTAACATATCAGTTTCGTCACTACTTTATGCTTTACCGAAACATGAACTATTTATAAATATAAATAGTTAATTTTTTAATGATTAACGCTATAAATTTTAACAATACTTAAAATATTTAATTATATGAAAATTTATAACAACAAGAACATGCAGAGGTATTAAAAATCAACACTTCCCCTGACCTATTGTTAATCGGATAGATGCATTTGCGCATATTTTTCGCGCACCGGCGGCGTCAGAGGAACTCGTGACTTCGCCCGCCCACAGTAACAACAAGTGTACACTCGTGCACAAAAACTTAGACTAAAAAGATATATTTTTATTTTGCTTAAATTATGCAGTGTTATATATACAAAAATATTTTAGTTGTTTTAGTGTAAAGTAATAAAAAAAATTACCTTACACAAAACGATAAGCGCTCAGGATTAATAAATGAATCCTCGGAGAAGCCTCATATTCTATAATGGGTACGGCTGATGATGATGTTTCACAGTGAAGAGCTAATACAGTGCTCCACAAATCAAATAAAGTTATTTATCTACTTATTACTGTTTGTTTCTGCTATATATATATGTTTACATACGGATGTATATAGTTCTTGTACTTGATGTTATCCTCCTAAAAGGATCTTACATAATCACGCGGAGCAGTTTCCTATGATCTTAACCTGGATTATAAGTCAATCTACCAGACCGCACCGATAGTACATATTAAACTATTTTTAACTATTTAAATTACTTTTAAACTTTTAACTGTGTATTGCAATTACAAGTTAAATCTAAACAGGAGTAGATTTTATATATCTTAGAAATTTCTACTTATTGTCAGTGTTACAAACACAAGTTCTTTTTACAGGAGCGAATTGTCATCAACCCCCATATTGCTGCAGGACGACACCCAATTTGGTCATCAAGCCCTTCGAGCTTAGCCGATTAGCTTAGCTTAGCTGTACTACCAGCTTTTCCCTCATCCGCCACCCGGTGGACCCTTCCCATTCGCCGCGAGGGTCTGAGATAGACAACGCTAGCGTTATCTTATATTGTGGACCAAGACTCTCTTTCAGTCGTTGCGCCAGTAGACTGAGTGTGTGAATGAGTAGAAATTTTCTAGATATAATATAAAATATATAAAAAATACTTAATCACATAAAACATCATCATCTTGTTCATCAGCCGATATACGTCCATTGCTGGACATAGGCCTCCCCTAAAGATCTCCACATTGATCGGTCGAGCGTTGCTCGCATCCAGTGGGTTCCGATTCTTACCAGATCACATAAATACTACTTATAAAATTTTAATCAATTAATTAACTTTCACATGTGTTATTGAAAGTTAAATTCATATCTATAATGCCGTTAGAATGCAAGGTGCATTATTCGCAAAGGGGGAATAGTCGAGAACTATTTATAGCTAGACGTCCACTGCTGGACGTCTATCAGCTGATGATGATGATTATGATGATTTATGACTAAACAACAATGGAATAAAATGACGATAAAATAACTTAAGTTTTACCAATAACAATGTAATTCTAATTGTATTAACTCAAAGATTAGATTTTATATATATGAGAAAAGATTTGTGTTTAAATGTAATTTTAAGAGATTTATATAGGCCGAAGTATAAAACTATTTATGTAATTTCAGGAATGTAAGTTAATGTCAAAAATTTCGATAAAGATAAGAAAAAAAAAATGAGCTTTATAAATTTTTTGTGTTTTGTTTAAATAAACTAAAGCTCCCTATCAATGATTGCTCAAAATAAATCGATGATCTTAAGTCAATTACTAAAATGATGTATCTTTTGATGATGTATTTTGAAGTAATGTAATGATGTATTTTCTTACATAATAAATTGATTTCTTTGTAACGTATATACGATATGATAGTATGTAAATATTGAAGATTAAATTATTTCTTATGTTTATAACATTGATATAACTAAATGTTACGGATTCTATTGCTCTTATTTAACTATTGATTATTCTATGCCAATGTCCTTTAAATCACTCGATTTTACATTAGATGTATATAGGGTGTTAGAAAAATAATTAGGTTAAAGGAATTGATACCAAACATTTTTAACTAATATTTAAGATTATATTTAAAGTGTGAACGGATTGTACGAAAGATGACATTTCTAAGAAGAGTGTGAATTCAGATATGACTACTGATAGAGGGATATGGAAGAGAAGTACATACTGTTCCGACCCCACATAGCTGGGAGAAGGGCAGGAGGAAGGTTTAAGATTAGCCAATATTCAACATTTTTTAAGACTTTTCGTGTTAAGTTATATATGCACAATTTTACTTAGTTGTTTTACAAAGATTGGCTTCTTGGTATGTTGCTCATGATGATCACTTTAATATCAATTAAATGGATCTTTACTTACCGGAAAGATGTGTAAGATAATTTTCACTTAAATCACAAAGTTCCCAGTAGTTTATTTCCGCTAAAGAATAAAAATTTTCCGTTTAATTTTAACTATCGTGATGAAGTGCTTTCTTCGAATTGAATTTTAGCAGTCACATTGAGAAAACTAATCTGTTCTTTTCAACTGATACTTGTGCGAATAGCTAAACATTGAAAATATGTAATGTTATGGTGGCTCCCGCTGTTAATAATATTATACCTTAGACGTACAATTTGTATAATACAAAGATACGAGACGTATGGCTGCTCGCAAGCTAACACGTGTAAATAAACGTTACCCCTTGAAATACAACAATAAATCGCTATTGCAATAACAAGTTAATATTCAACGTCACGTTAAATGGCCAATCAATTGGCCATAACGCCTAGCGGCAGTACAAAGCTTTCAGATAAGAAGTGGTAACGGGGGCGACAATCATTTCTTACTGTTTTTATATTTATTTACACGCTTTACTTTACGTTCTTCGACTTCGGTATTAAAATTTGATTCGAATCAAATTTTATTTTAAATATGTATCTATGATTTATACTATGTACACCTAAAGAGATGTTCAATAATATAATATCGGTTGATAAAATTACTAAAGAGATGACTAAATAACTGTTAGATTAAGTAACATTGATTTATAATCGAATAGAAATTCTGCGACTGTTGAATGTAAGTAAACTAAAAAAAATTCAATCATATAATCTTTCCATTTAATAGTTAATAGATAAAAAAGATCTGAAATATAACATAGTATAGTAGTATAGTAATATAGCATTAAAAAGTCCACTTTCTATGGAAACGATATAGTAATAATCATCATCATATAACGATATATTAATCATTATATTTTAATAGTATTAATAATAACACGATTTTACAAAATTTTCTTTACGTTTCCTCTGGGATATGAGTCCAGCTGTAATAAAAAATCTGATGAAAGATATGCAGTGAAAATTCTACCACAATACCTTGAGCTACACCATCATAATGAGGTGCTCTCTTCAAACTGAATTTTTGCAAACAGTTTGAAAGAACTAATCCAGTCGCCAATCTTTTCAACTGAAGATTTACAGTAAATCATATATTTAGGTTATAAATTACATTTGTCATCAAACAATTAATCTTTATATCGATGGTTAAGTTATTTAAAATTTAAAAACTTGTCAAACACGAGATATTATCTGACAACTTAAAAAGATTAAGCCTCACAATTTCATAGTTCCGTGAACAACAAGAAATAATTATTTCAAATATTCGCCCACTTAAGGCAAAATCTAATGATCGAGAACGACAAGCAAGACTTGTTCTACACAAGAAACAGATAACAGCATTTGCAACTCAGACACACTCGCAACCACATATTCAGTATTATCGCTACCGCTTCTACAGAAATTTATAGTTCAAGGCAATATTTCCTCTTTACCCACACACGAGTTAAAATTTGCTTTATAAATTTTAACTACACCATCATCAAAGTTAACTATTTGCAACAAAGAAATCATCATAGCGGAACCACTTATAAATAAAGTTTACTTTATGTAGGATCTGGTCTAAATCAATCATCTGCGAACTTAACATACCAAATTGTTTTCCCGCTGAATATTTTATGGTATAGTTATTTTTGTACTAAATCGACATTTTTAATTTTTTTTTATATACTTTTGTAGGAAATAAGTGATTATATTAATATTATCATGCATATTGCCAAACCTTACAGTATTTTACAATCCTTATGAAACTACTTAGAAAGCTTTGACTCTCGATTAAATTGATACACGATTGAATAAACTACTAAATTACAATCAACATAAAATTCTGTTGATAATTGTTCGGGATGTTTATACAGCCATGAAATATTAACAATGAACTAGATATATAACCAGAAAAGCGTATATCTGATTTTATCCAATCATTCTAAATGGAGATATTTGCTTTAAAGATGCTTGGTGACTTTAGACGCGATCTTTCATTAGCAGCTTCATAATTTGGTAGAGAAATGTGCGCTAATTAATTAGAGAGATTATACACACTTTATATTACATACGTGTCTAATTCATTCTGTTACCGAAGGATATTGAAATTGTACGCGATTGAATTATTCATTTACTTGTTACTATTTAACCTCCGAAACATTAACACCCCCAATTGCCAATTCAGAACATGACGAGCGTAAAAGAGAAAAACAGTCGAAGTACGTTAAGCAGTTGTATTTAATAAATAAAGAACACAAAAAAAATACAATAAAGAAACCACATTCAACTGTGAAGGAAAGTGATACTTCCATCCCTTTAAATTTTGCATTAACAAGTATAGAATACACTGCATCACACTGTCCTCGTCGCTTTCAAACATAAGACGTCTCGTTACCAAGTAATTTCAAAGTTAATACTTGTACACTACTTAATGCCAAAAAAAGTAGTTGAAGTGTTGGTCACAACCATGGTAATATCAAATTTTAAATTTGTCGCGAATATTTTATCGTCTACCTCCTATTTTGTATAGTGATACGAATATAATCTATTAGTTAAACTTAACAATTGGCGGAAATTTCAAAACTTAATTTTACTTTAATTCTGTCAAAGGTCGGAGCAATGCAGAACCGATCGATATGGAAATCTTTGAGAGAGTCAATGTCCAGCAGTGGACGTCTATCAGTTGATGATGATGATGGGTTAAACTTAACAATTGGTAGAAATTTGAAAATTTAATTTTAGATTAATACTGTCAAAGGATGGAGCAACGCAGGACCGATCGATGTGGAGATCTTTAGGGGGCCTATGTCTGGCAGTGGACGTCTATCGGCTCATGATGATGAGTTAACCTTAACAATTGGTAGAAATTTGAAAACTTAATTTTAGATTAATACTGTCAAAGGATGGAGCAACGCAGGACCGATCGATGTGGAGATCTTTGGGGAGGCCTATGTCCAGCAGTGGACGTCTATCGGCTGGTGATGATTGTCAAAGGTTATATTTATAATAATGTATCGCTTTGTATTCGGTTGGCTGCCTGCGTTGTATGTGGTTAGAGTAGTTAAAAGTTTACGATTTGATTAACGGCAACAGTTTTTAAGTATCGATAATTTTAATGAGGGCACTATTTCCGCGTATACGAACATTACGCACTAGAATTGTTATTGATAAAATAAATTTTTAATTACCTTCCACAAATGACCTTTAACACTGTTGATTAAACATATCGCTTTATGTTTGGCTCGATTGTTAAATATCAATTCTTACTCTACTTATAGAGGAAATCGGGCTTTTGTTTTTTTTTACGACAAATAAAAATACTTTTGGTGATTGATTTCAGTACATTAGGAGGGACTTTGGGCTCATCTATGAAACGCAATGGTAACCCTTTCTACTATCACTATGCTGTGATAGTGGTCTGAGGGGTAAGACAGACTTTTCATTTTTGCCCTACCCCTCAGGGCCGTTTGGGAAGTAATAAAAGTCTTCACCCACATAGTCTTAAGAACCTTTTGCTCAATCTTATGGATCAGGTTTCGTTGCTTGGAAAATATCAACACAGATTTCAGGTTTCTCTCTCACAAAAGCGGCATTTCGCTGGAAGTATTTCCCTTTTCACTCTATTGTTACAATGAGGCTATTGTAACGAAATTAAGCTATTATTAAGTAAACAAAAACGTTGAGATGGAAACCGTAGCAGTTGAGGCGATAATAGAACTGAATAACTAAAGTCTTTCCTCAGCAGAAGTATTCATAAATGATACAGTTTTTTGTAGTATATTTTGATAAGATATTTTGCTGAGTACACTTGTATAATTCAAATTATATTCATGTTTTTGAAATACGTAACATCGTTAAATTAAAATTGAGTGCTCACCGGAATTGTTTGATAAAAAAACACTAATGAAATCCAGTAATTCACAGGTTACACTCCGGACAAAACTTAATTTTTAAACCTAACCTTGTCAACATTACTGCATAATTTTAAAAACATTTTATAAACTAAAAGCAGTAAAACGAGGAAAGATATTCTTCAGTCAAATAAAAGAAAAGTTGCTAAGGTACCTCAAAATTCAGCAATTAAATCAGAGCCAAAGCTGCTACTGACAACTTTATTTCGTCGTTTTAAATTTCAATTTTACTTCTTCACTTGTTCACTTTAGTTTTTCAGTTCAGTTTTAAAAAGGAAACTACTAAACAGAGGTACAGCACCGCAATCGAACAAATGAAACGAATTCGATATTCAAAAATATTGCACGGTAAATTTACGACGAGAATTGCAACTGCAACGCTTTCGCGACACGAATGAGGGTAGCAAAACAAGGCCGCCCTCGATCCCTTTGGGCGGAATCCCTTCAAAGCCTCCCCACGCCACACCCTACGAAATATAAACCCAAAGCATTTGTTGCTAAGAAATTCCGACGATAGTAAAAGGGCAAGAACCTCTCCCTGCGTATCAGGGATGAAACTCGATAGAAGGAAGTCCTTTAGTTAAAGGGAAAGCTGCTGTAAATTTTTGATTTAAATGAGACTTTCAAAAGATAATCAACTTTTTATCTAGATGCTGACATGAGTATAATAAGCGTTTGAAGATTTTTAACGAACAACTTAATATTATATTAAATAGCTTTCTCAATATTCCAATACCAGAACTAGAAGTCTCTCTAAACGATAAAATCAAAGTCATTTACAGCTCATAAATAACATGATGTTTTTTTTTCACTGGAACCTCAAGCTCATTAGGAATGGGACCCTTGCTTTTTTGAGACATAACTAACAAAATGAACTATCACGGATTTTGACTATTATTTTAAATATAAGTTAAATTATTTCTAATGACGTTGAACATCTTAATACATTATTACCCAAGTGCAATATGGATATACATAATGTTGATGTGAAACAAAAATTTGATTAACACGTAAATTTGTTGAGAAATTTTTTTTCATTTCCAATTTATGAACATAAATCATATGTAATATTAATAATCAGATTGACTTCGTAGAGGAGACAGCTAAAACATATGCTATGTCGGTTTCATTTTAGCATGAAGTTAAAGGCGATTAACGTAAAACAACTTCAAGAAAAGCAGCTTTTCGTTCCGTGTGTCTTTGATGCCTGAAATATCTAAGTATCTTTGATGATTATATATGTACCACTGCAGCGCGTATTTCTATCTCTACTAAGCAATAATGTACATATAATTCTGTATTCTAGTACAAAAAGCGCTGTAGCTATTAAAATTACAATAATAACGAGACTTAACAACTTAAGACAATTCGAGCCACCCATTTCGTAGATTGCTTGGAACAAACAAAGAGATAAATCTAAGGATATTTTTGGATGAATTGTGTAAATATAAAACTGTTATTTCAATATTACCAACGAGCACTACAAATTTATTTATTTTTGCATATATAATAAGGAAATGGCGAAATAGATAGGAGACGACTGGGCTAAAGATCAGCAGGACCAAAACTGAATATTTGTTTTGTGACTTCGGCGGTCCCACCAGCTTTTCTTCAATCGCTTTAAATGGTGTATGCTAATCTAACCTAACACCCTACTCCGATTTCAAGTACCTAAGTTCACTCATACAATGCGACAGCGATATTAATCAAGATGTGAGGAACCAAATAAATGCAGGTTGGATGAAATGGCGACAGGTCACTGGAACTACTTGTGATCCACAAATGCCCCTTAAGCTTAAGGAACAGATCTACAAGTCGGTCATTAGACCTGTCGTATTGTATGGATCTGAGTTTTGGGCCACCAAAGGTTCGGATGAAAGCAGATTACATATGGCTGAGATGCGAATGTTAAGATGGATGTGCGGTGTGACGTGGTTGGATAAAATTAAGAAAAATTGACGAGCGAGAGATTAACGTGGTACGGGCAAGTTATGCGGAGGGATGAAGGAAATATAACAAAGAAAATAATGAAATGGATGGTTACAACGGTGAGACAAGACAAGACCGAAAAAAGTGTGGATGGATTGAGTGAAAGACGACATGTGTAAGAAAAGTGTGGATGCAGATATGACGGAAGAGAAGTACATACTGTGCTGACCCCACATAGCAGGGAAAAGAGCAGGAGAAAGAAGAAAAGGGAAATGAAGACGAATTAATTCGTGAGCCGTTGAAAAACGCTTTTCCCTCTTTAATACCTTGACGAAACTAATAAATAAGACATGAGCTGCAGTAATAGAAAAAATATTTCTCCATAATCGTTCATTTTACTCCATAGTCGTAGGTGTTGAAATAATTGCTTTATGTGTATGCACACTTTAGTAACATAAAGTATAGGTGATAAACTCGTATCTATAATCAGCTCTGTAAAGGTAATCGTAATGGAATTAAGACTTTTGCATTTAATTACATACTTCTATATATAGCATGGACGTTTGTCGGCTGATAATGATATGAATAATAATGAAACAACAATCAACATCTGTCTACCTCTAATTATGCTTTTAATTTAGCTTATGGTCACAGACCGCAAGATCGCGGTACACATTAAAAGAGACCTAAGTCCAGCTGTGGACGTCCATCAATTGAAATGATGATGATGATATTTATAAGTCAATGTAAAATAATCTTTAAACGTAATTTAAAATGCAGACTTATCTATATAAATATATATGTATAATAGATATCCAGTGAACCGCTGACTTATCATGACATCTCCGAAACCATTAGACACAAAGATTCAAAATTTAGTAGAAATATTTTTGAGATCAGCTAAGAATGGATGTTACAAAATATCTTCTCAACGGCAGCTGCGGGGATTATTTTTATATATCCTAAAAAATTTAACTAAAAATAATGATGTCGTTTTTTATTTAATTATTACTGGTGGTAGGTACCATCCGTAGGGCCTATTTCTATCGCCAAACAGTAGTATGCAAACTTTATTGTGATCGGGTTTGAAGGGCGCTTTAGCTATTGTAATTACTGCGGTAATAAGACTCAATATTTTACGTCTCGGGCGACGAGCGACATTTGATACATTATATATCATCGTAACTAGCGGCACATTATTATGGACGGGCGTATAAATTACCATCAGGTGAACGTCACGCTCGTCTCATCGTTTCGTCGAATAAAAAAAATTAATAAAGTAACATATCATATTTGCATGATTTAATGAGAATTTCGAAAAATATAACAATCTAGAAAATTCTTATGTTTTACTTATGAAAATAATTGATGTAATAAATTCTGATTCTACTATTTACATCAGAAACAATCTTTATGAGAAATTACATTGCACAGTAAAAAAAATTAGAATGATGTAACTAAAATAACTACTTGCTACTTTAATATGACGATATTCAACCTAAACTAATACAATGTGAAACAATTTGATTGATCAATATTGTAAATGAAAATCAATTTCTGTATATGACCGAATAAACGCTGGACGAAAATATCTAAAATGTTATTCACATTTCAGAATAACTTTCCACGCAAACGTTCGTGTAAGTAACTTTCAATTCCTAAGTAATTACTATAAAACCGTTGTAAGTGTTACTAAGCTAGGATGCTCATTTTAACGTAGAGCACTCGGTGGGATTACGTGAAATTGAGATCTGTTTGAAGCAGAATTGTCATTCAACTGAAATATATCTTTTCATGTAACAATTACACTTAGAACACACAGAATATTATAATTATTATTGGAAAATATAATAGTTATAAAAAAAAATTGGTTGCTTTATGTATTCTCTCCCATTCAACCTTGTGTGGTGGGGAATTGATCGTAAGATTGAAGATAATTTAATATAAATAGATATTTATAAAGAAAAACAAAAACATTGTAATACATCGAAGAAAAAAATATTGATGTTTTATTACCTTTAAAATAATTAATATAAAAAAACATTATGTTATAAATTTAGTAAAAAATAAATCAAAGGTAAGATATTATCACAGAGAGAGGGCGAAGTATAGGTCAGATTTTAATTGTGTCTCAATTCCCAATGAGAGCAATTACTAGAAGACAGTCTCTTCCTCGTAGGCATCATCCATAACCAAGATTATACATATATATATATATGTGTATAATCTTATTGGATATATATTTCGAAATGTTAATTTCAATTAATTAAGACATGCACCTTCATACTATACGTATTTCTAACTTTCAAATTCTTACAAATCTTTAATTTATTACTAATGCTGATTATCTCATCATGATTTAGGATCAAATTCACATTCTAATAGAGATTTTTTTATAGTCTATAAATATTTTTTTTCTTCATGTTAAAGATAAAATATTATAATATATGAGGACAATCAAACTATACAAAATGTCAATATCATGTTGCTGCTTCAAATCCAAAATGAAATTTTTTAAGAGAAATTAAAATTTAGAAGTCGGTATAGACAAATAAGATACTATCTACTGTTATCAATTGAAAGAAGCAAGAATCGAAAAAATTACATTTTAATATTTACTTAATTTTAAAACTCGGATTCGAACCGAAAACACTTTGGGCGCGTCATACGCATCTGTACCAACAGTACAATCTCTATCAGACGCTTAAATATCACAGAATACTCCACAGAGTGCTTCAAGTATCAACTCGACGCGTTACGGCTGTACTCGCTTTTTGATGTCGAGAAAAAATAATATGCAAGTGGAAACGGTAAAAGGGTCTTATTTTTAACTAAATCAGAAACGAACTTTTAAAGCTCGTAGCTCTCTCACTGAACTAACCACAACTTTAACTTAATCTTTACGATCGCAACTAACTACAATAAATCATCAAAATCGCTAAATAAATTCCTACATTAATTGATTTTTTTTTATAATCATAGTATAGTAAAAGCTCGCATTTATCAGTAATAACTTTGTAATAAACAAATCTACACATTTTTATTTTTTTTTGGTATTACTTATTTATGTATGCAGAACGCAAAGCGTGACTAGTTCATTCATTCAAGTGATGTACCGCGAACTAATTAAGCGTTGCGTTAACACTTTACATCGGACGTTAAAACAAGCAATTATACTATTAAAGGACAAGAGTGGCTGAGCCGACGTACAATGTAATTAACGATCTAATAAGCCCACTGCAATTACATACACCCAGTTATCCGTATGCGATTGAAATGGGATTGCACCGTGCGAAAATGGACCGTGTCCTCTCTCACTAAGATTTATAACTACCATCACCACACAACAAACAATCAAAGCGTACAAAGCCAGCAGTGTGCAGAAGTGATAACAACAATATTCGGTACATAAGCTGTTCAACTAATATCCCATGTTTTATTTTATTTTTTTCTAATTAAATTAAACAATAGGTACTGATTTCTTTCCTGTTACAAATATATTTTTTATCATTTCAAAATTATCCTGTGATACGTTAAGAGCGCATAATAAAACTTTTCCGCAACCGCTCAACTTATATTACTTAAAAGTCAATAAAACTTTTTGTAAGTTTTACTAATAATAAATAAGTTTTTTTACTATTTCTTTCAGTGCTAAAATAATTTTTATTTGCTTTTTTTTCTATGTGATTTATAGATAGGAATCCTCTTTTGAATATGAAATTTGTTATTATATAGTTCTAGTGCCGTAAACGTAATTTAATTACCATTGTATAGGGTACTACAGTTAACGTACGCTTGGCGGGTCCGACGATCACCCAAACGCAGGTTAGGCCCCGTAGAGCGCTCTTCAAGTACAACGCTAAATAAATCGTACTACAATTTACCTTCTATGTGGTAGCGCGAGGTGGCAACGTCGCGTCGCGTGGCGGTATATTTCGCCGCCGATCAGTTTACAATACGCATTCAACTGTTCGAATTTTGAACGCGGCACTGTACGGACCAGGCCGACATCTGTGGGGGGCGACGATGCTGGATCGCCACGCCTCCGTCTTCGCACTCGCCAATCCAACGGCCAAACCCATCGAACTCAATGCGAAGTTCGAACGGCTACGTGGTATTTTCATCTCGCTCTCAACACGAAAGTATACTTTATAAAAAACGAGATAACTTGATTATAGCGGTTCGGTTCTATTTCTTGTTCAAATACTGTGCAAGTTTTATAAATGGTCTAAATACTCCACGGTGTTTTGATATTTTGAACCTAACTTTAGAGTTACATAAAGAAGACATTTTAACTGCTAACGGTTTACGCTGGATTTAAAATTTTAAAAGCTTTTAAGATAAATGCATCAATTTCGGATCACAATTGACCATCAATTGCCTTTGAGCTGTTAGTAAACAATTTTTGTGTAGGATAAAATTCATTCGTTTGCATTTTTGTACGGGGAAAGTTTTAACAATTTATAAATACATTTGTCATTTTAGTATTTCATGAAATTAGATGGGGTAACATTTGTCGCCAAAAAACATAAGTTTTATCACCAAAATCTGTTAGTGACTTATTGGTACACGTAAGTGGTAGCCAAGGCTACGCACCATAGTCACGTCCCTCAGTCATGAGGTTACGACAAAGAAGAAGAAGAAGAAGAAGAAAGGCAGCTAAATTGTATAATATGTTTGTATTGTACGATTTTTATTACCGCTAACCGTCCGAAAAATGTGTGATAACCGAAAACGAAAGACACCGAATTCTTTTCATACAACACGCACGAGTCGTTAGCGAGATCTTAGTGAGCGGCGGGACAAAGTGGCAAAGGGGAGGAATGATGGAGGGGTGACTCCACTGCGCAATGTCACCCCGTTGCCCAAACCAGGAAAAGATTTAGTCTGGTGTGTTTAAATCGTGTGATGCAGTGTATATCGTCCTAACCGGCGTCATATGGCTAAGAGCAAGCATGTAACTTATCGTATGAATGACGCTCAAAATTATAAAAAAACTACTGGATGTTTTTTTCTTTAATAATTATAAAAAATTGGTAAACTTCCTCGCCAATAGTTAAGCTACCTTTTTTTACTGAATATAAGAGATCCACAATCGTGTAATAACTATTATTGTTGGAAATGGGTTCTAAAATTTTATATTTCCGGCATAGATGTTGCGATATTGAGTACATGATATTGTTCACTGACCATCACATAATCATCTCTCAATTTTTTTGTCATCACTTCAATAGAATTATTAGACAAACTCATATGTTACATAAAAAAAACCGAACAAAAAGAATTTATGTATATTTACTGTCTCCATAATGCAGCGGTTAACCGCTTACCTTATGTATAAGGTTCAATCCCGGAATTTGGATATTGACAGATTTTTTTAAACGGCCTGCTTAGTAAATATAGTATTATCCTAATATAAAACTACTATAAACCTGTAACCATTTCAGATAGATTATTTACTTTAACACGGGGTTGTAGTCTATGTGTGAACGTTACCTTATTGTCGATTAAAAGTAACAACACTCGTTCAGAACTTGTGCATATAACATCTAAATTAATTAGGAGGTTTTATACATCAGTCGGTTATTTGTTTAATCATAACTATAGGAATTAAAAGGAATAAAAGCGGCGATAATATTTTTTTTACCCCAGTTCGAATCAACGGAAGTGCACGATAAGTTATCGGGCTCTCCGATCGCGGCACACTCTGTATTTATATTTTAACTCCGCATTAGCGGTAGAACTACTGTGAAAAATATTTATTACACGACGGACGCGATATCGCGCTTAACGGCTCAACCGGTCTAATTACACGGACCTATCAACTCCTTAATTTATTTAATAAAGTTAAAAATTAAGAATTGAGCTCCATCTTTTATAAGCAGCTAACTTATAACAGACAGTTTGAGACTGGTTACGACATCACTCCCTTGTGTCGGAGGACCAAAACTTATTTCGTTGCAGCGCGGAAGAGTGAGTGAGATTTATAAATTTCACGTATTTTTACACCACGAAACCATGGGATAAACGGCACGGTAGATTGATTTTTTTTAATCTACGAAACGAAGACACGAATATGACGTTTACCTGATGTTAAGTAATACGCTTGCCCATAAAAACGTGGCGCTATAAAGCCTAAAGGATATTACATATTGCACCACATTGCGCTCGTCGTCTTAAGACATAAGATGTTGTCTTGTTACCCCAGTAACTACACTAGCTAAAGCGCCTTTCAAATAGGAACACAATGATGTTTTGCACATTACTGTTTGCCGGTAGAAATATATCTACGTAGACGTCTCTGACTTCACCAATTTACCGATAGGAAGGATCGTAACTACACCAAATTGTACTGGTCTTGCGACTCAAGATGTCGAGTCTCGTCATACTTGTAATTTCACTACCAACAACACTTTTCAAACCTGAACACAGTGACTTTTAGCATGGAAATAGGAGCTGTACCTTTACAAATAGACCTCAGCTTCTGAGTCTTTCAATAAGATTATGATAATAAATAGCTAATACGATGGAGATGAAGATCTGTTTATTATGTTTGTGTTTATTTTTTTTTTCCTTCAGATAGTATGCACTATCACCTTAATTGTATAAAAAAGAATAAAAGCTATAACTTTTGTATTGTTAAGCAATTTCTCATTGCCGTCTATTAACCCCTATGAAAAAATACATGAAATACTTTTTATATTCCTCCTTGTATTTTAGAGATTGATTAGTTGGTAGTAGAATTACAGTCAATTCTACTGTTTGTGTAAAAATATTATTTCGTTGCCTTTATTTTATCAATTTGTGTTCTCAAAAGTTCCGTATATATTCCGTATATAGAATAATGATAGAATATACTCCAACAAGTAAATCGGAATTAAAGCGCAGATCGGACAATTGTCCGAACTGGATATTTGATATGGAAATTTCCTCGCTATTACCCGAATACAGCCTTGAATATTGCAATATAGCAGTAGAAGTTAAATCAATAATCCTCCAATACCGGTTTAATATCAGATTCCAATATAAAGAATTCGTAACTTGAATTAAATTCGACTTGCCATTTTCCATGTTACACATCATTTAATCTATACTATTTATTTCAGCTAGTTACATGGTCCGTATTCGGACTTAGGCCTCCTCTCCATTTTTCTACTCCTGTCGATCCCTCGTCTTCTGTATCCATCCTTTACCCGCTTGTTGGCAGATGTCGTTTTTCCATCTCTTCGGGAATCTTCACTTTAAGTGGGTGTTCTCCACTCCAAAGTCCGTCTGACCCAACGACTATAGTCCATTCGAGCAATGTGTCCAGCCCATCTCCACTTCCTCTCGTCGATTTTTTTCAATACGTCTCGAACTTTCATCACTCATTAGTCTCTTGAAAATGATATCGACAAAAATATTATAACAACATCTAGTTATAGAGAGCTTGTGTATAATTTAGTGACGGTGTAGTATTAACGTAGACTAAACTAATTGAATAGCATCGATAAGTTCTGATAGAAACATTATTAATAAGTAAGCCAGCGCCAGATAGGTGATTATAAAAGGAAATATGAGCATTTTTGTACAAGTAAAATGTCCGATAGCTACTGAGGTGCGGTGTATGATTTATCCTGACACGACAGAACCTTTTAAAATTAAAACATGTATTTCTATACAAATAAATCAGAAATATTATCCAAATTTTCACCTATATAGTTATTTATCAACTTTTATTATTGAAATAAGCTAATGTAAGTTCATGTGATGGTATACAAACGATGCAAGCGAACCATGTTTTTAAAACCAATTCTGACAAACATGAGACCAGCAAGCAAAGACATGAGCAAGCTAACAACTCTGTTTCTCTTCCTATAGATAACTAACGTTCATTGGTGGTAGGACTCTGTTGCCGGGGACCATCTAGATAAGTATCACCGCAACGTCTATTTCTACCGTCAAACAGTAGTGTACACACAACCGTGTTCCGGTTTAAAGGGCGCTGTAAGTAGTGAAATTGCTGGAGTAATGAGACTCAAAATCTTGTCTCAGACGACAAGCGCAATGTGGTGCAGTATATATCATCCTAACTAGTGCCACATTGTTTCGGGCAGGCACCATGATGTGAGCGTCGTTTCTTCCTTTGTTTAATTTATTATATTTTTGTCTCCCTTTATGAAAGACGGAGTTAAAATATCCTTACTGCCGTATCTCCGCTGAGTTCAATACTTTTTTTTATCATCATCATAACCGATAGACGTCTATTGTTGGAGTTAAGTTTACTATAATGTATTTCTCAAAACAAACTTAAGGTATAACTTTGTTCAATAACTAATTTTTTCTCTAAATAACTAATATTATTTACACTTAATTTACTTATATTATTACGCAATGTATAATTTAATTATTTAACTAATCTTTAACTTAATAAGATAAGTGAAAATTTAACTTTGTTTTTTAAACCTAGCCAATTAGTGTACGAGAATAAAAATACCGTAACGAATACTTGCTTCCTAAAATTTATCATTTCATAAACTTTTTCGGACTTAAAATAACTATCTACGAAACTGTGAACTGAGCTAACCATAAGCGAGATCAGTCAAAAGGTCCTGTAATATTGAATGTGCTTAATTTTTTGCATCGCTACATGCAATCGTTTTTAGTTCAAAATTTTTAGTTGTTTATTTTTATTTTAGTATGAGCAGGTATTCACAGAAACGAATGTGAGCCTTTTAAAGTGAATTAAGCTATATTCCGTATGGCAGTTCTGTGGCAGATTGAAGAGCTGCACATATTTTAAAATAAATCAGACTATTGGGTTCCTTTCTTTGCTTTTTCATATTCATGTTGATATTTATTAATATACATAACAAAAAAACTGTTAAAGAGACCATAAACATACGTTGAAACAATTATGTATCCCGAGAAATACTGATAATAAGTTTATAACTCTTCTTGACAATTGTTAGTATTAAATCGACTAGTCGTGATAAAGTAAATGATAACTGAGGACAGGGGCGTGCGCTTCATCTAGGCAAATACACAAGCACAGAGGTTTCCTGTGCGGCATGCATACCCTACACAAAAACTATGCATGCCACTGATAAGTAACCGATGTGAACACGGTAGAAGAATTATGGTGATATTTAAAACCCATAATCACTCAAAAAGGTTAGACTTTATAAAAGTTATTAAAAAGGAAAATTATCATGGACAAACGTCGGGTCGGTGAAAACGGAACCCCAAAAC
Organism: Ornithoptera alexandrae; assembly: GCA_029030555.1. Classification (NCBI taxonomy): domain Eukaryota; kingdom Metazoa; phylum Arthropoda; class Insecta; order Lepidoptera; family Papilionidae; genus Ornithoptera; species Ornithoptera alexandrae. The sequence goes on along the minus strand of JARDVY010000301.1, from coordinate 1,209,122 downwards.
AGCATCCGAGTCACCACGGGCGTCGTTGAGAATATCTGAAATAGCACGGATCGTGCTATGCGACCGTATAACGGAACGTTTCTCGCGGCATGATGAGCACGTGGAGGCGTGATTGTGAGCACTTAGCGTCGCCTAATGGCCGCCCAGCGAGAACTGATGACGCGGCATAGAGTAAACGTACCGAACGATCATACAGACTAGTCACATGATCAATATTCACATTTTTCTTAAAATGTACTAAAACTTGACTTAAGATTCAAAATTATAGTAAATGACAATGAATACTAAAATTCTATGGTATGCTAATATAATAATAACAAATAATAAAGGCAACATTTATTGAACCTGTTACATGTATCTAAATTTATATTAAGAATATTTACAAAATATATATCTAATGGCAAAAAAGTAAGATAGTAAAATGTCTATGCCTCCAAGAAAAAAAATATTTTAGGCCAAAAATATACAGCAGCTTATTCTTTACACTACAAACAACATGAAAGGGCAGGCAGTTCTGTGATTCAGCAAAGCGTGTTCAGTTGCGAACCATTGACACATCACTTGGTCACTTGTACTGGTTTAAGTTACACACACACAAATTAGAAAATATTTAATGCAAATATATCAAAAATCATTAGAAGAATATTTTTAGCAATTCTAAAATTAATTAAAATGAATTACTTTGCCATTTACATTTTTTAAATGATTCACCTGAAATTAATGCTAAAACTTAGAGAAGCCTTCATTTTTTTACAAAACGAAATTATTAAGCTTTAATTATGTCAAAAATAATTAGTAAAATATTTTAATGGTTACTCTTCTCTCACCGAGATCGACCAGTTAGTCGGAAGCGGTTATTTTAACCGAAACTGCGTGCAGGGAAGTGTAATTTGGTACAGTGGCTGCACAGTGCAATTTGAAATTTAAGATAACGAGTTCATGTTCGGCGTTCAACCAATTTCGTGAAACATTTCCGTACTATCGACTTGTTAACAGGATTTATGGATCCTAAATAACTTTCTGTGTAAAAGTCCTGTTTTAAACTCTACATATATTTTTTTAAGGTAGTCAAAGTAATATAAAAGGAATTACCTTTTGTTTACAAATACCGTAAATTGAGTATACATGGCTTCACACGTTAGCCATTAAAAATGTAGCGATAGTTAGGATGTACCTGTATATATATACCTGTACCGCATTGAACTCGTCGTATTGAGACTTGGTAAATTTTTACCTCAATAATTTTACTAGCTAAAACGCCCTTAAATCCGGAACACAATAATATTGTATGAAAGATATAAACAATAAAATAAATTATCATATTAATTATTTCGTTTTATATGTTAAACACAATGTAGAATAAATCTTGTAATTAACATCCCTAACACTTGTTTCGTGTGAATTTACACATTCGGCACAAATAAAACTACACAATGTCGCTTCGGTGTTTCGCCGACAGATTTACAATAATTAGAAGTTGTACACACGGCCGGCTGCAGCAGCAAATTGACTGCTAAATATAAAAATAAAGAACCAAAAAAATTGAGTTAAAAACAATCAAAATATCATCATACTAGATCGTATACTACATCAAGTTTCTACATATGTACCGTGTAAATATTTTCAAATATATAATACAACGATAAAACTTAATCAATTCTGATTCAAAAGATCTTGATGGGTTCTTTTAGTAATTAAGAATGATAATAATCATCGCTGGCCCGCGGTAATCCACAGGTGAATTTAGATCTTCTTTTTTAGTAGCAAAAAAATTTGGCTAATATTCCATGGTGCCCCTCGTATAAATAGGGACCTCTTTCACACACTACTGTAGTACCAATAGCGTTGTCCTTTTAGGAATTCATGCAATCCCTCTAGGACAAAAATGTGGAGCTGGATGCTGGACATAACCTGCCTAGCCCCTGCTTGGGCTATATATGTGTTAAGTTGCGTCGTAAAATTTATGTATTCCTTGATATTAATACAATAAAATAAACATCCAGTTAAATACTAGTAGAACCTGTAACTAGTACCACCACTATTGTTATAAAAATTAAAATGTTCTTCGACCTCGACGTCAGTATGTGCTGATCACCCAAGCAGCCGAAAATAGAAGCCATTGCTTTCATCTCGTTATACTGAGACAATTATATCTTTGCTGATTGACGACGTCGCTTTTATCTTCTAACTCAAGGATTTAAGGTTTAAATTACGCTAACCAATTATATTCAAAAGGATATTAAAGATTATATATATAGGTATACACATATTACAAATTCACTGCCTTACCGTACGCGGGGTGTGTGTAGGAAAACTTTATTAATAAAAACAGTATAAAAATTATTCTGTAATCGATTTACATTGAGGAATATTAAAATACCAAAAAAAATGCATACAGGGAACCTATTAAATTTAACTTATTCAACTTGACTTAGATCATCAAAATCAATAATGATGAATATATCATACTTACGATTCAATGAACAGTCAATTCATTAACGATAACTTTCATATAAGAGAAAACATAAGGAAAGTCTTAATTAAAAGAAATACATCAAAAATACAATGAAACAATTTATATAGAATATGAAATCACCTGGCAAAACGGTTGGCATTCATGCGGTGTTGCTTCGGTACCACAGGCCTGTGTATAACCAACCATAAACGTTCGAGGAATAATCAAGTATTAATCAGGATTGCAGCAAAAACAGCACAAAGCTATCTGGTCATCGCACGGACGCATGAACCGCAAGTTGCTTTTTACCACAATCCACTTCATGAAATTAATATCAATTGTGGGGCCCGCCTTCTATAGAGATATAAAAAGTGGCTGCTCCTTTGCACGGTTTCGGTAAGGACAGGATTGGTGATCGGGCTTTTTGAGTATTCCGCTGATGCTATAAAATATTCTACACGAGAACAGTTGTGCCGTCTTTAAGTACTCCATTGTTTCGTGTTGTACAGTGCAATGAACCCGACCCGGCGATAAAGCGTCCCTTTGCGAAATGACGCTTCTTTAAATTATGTGTACCCAGGACTCGTAACTAACGTAACATCGCTGAGTTCCGTCACAGGCAGCTTTATTTATAACTCAGGAAGACTGCAGTGTAAATAATCAAACTAAATGAGACGCCGTTTCGTATACAGCTTTAGAAGACAAAACATATTTTCCTGGTGTTAAATGATAATAGACTCTTCGGCGGTAAAGCACAATAACAGTTCGTATCAGTACTCTGTTGGAGACACCCGGGTCGTATTTATTTGCCACACATTTGCTGTTCAATAACGAAGACTCAACCTTCATTATTCCCGAACAGGAGATGGTGTCAATATAAGGATAATGACTGATAAGTCTGGTCGTCCGGTGGTGAAATGGGAAAGGAATAGTTGCATCATTTCACTCCACGGTATACTCCCCGAAATATGGATTATATGCAGCAAAAAAAATCAAAGAGAACAACTGACAAAATGAACATTTAATTTTTTTTAATCTTGGTGTATATTTAAAAAAGTTAATAGCCATAAAATGATTAACCCTTTACAGGGTAGTAGTATAAGAATTACGCGAAAAATAGTTAAGCGTTAAGTTGGCTATATGTAGAGGCTTATATAAAGACGATAGATTGCTGTACTGTTCCTTCATAAGACAAATAATAAATCACTTGGTATAAGGTATTAATTAATAATATTGAAAATAATGGGAAACATTGTATTTAATTTTGTTAGTAAATATTGAAAAATAGTTATATAAATTGTTTCCTTATAGATACGGAAATTATATTTATTGCAAAACTACGAGGAAAATTTACAAAACGTACTGCACATGGGTAATTTATCCTTATTCCTGTAAAAACTTCAACTCTTGGAAGTAACCTAAATAAATAAAATAATATATAACATTAAAATGGACTCTTTAAAACATGATCTATAAAACAAAAGATTGTTTTGTATATATTTTGCAGAAAAGCGCATAAGCATTTCTAACCTGTAATATAAGATGTCAAAAGTTTCTAACAAAAAAACAACAAGAAATAAATTGTAGTAAAAAGCTCTGTTTTCAGGTTATACAATGTCTAGAATTTTAAATTCTCTTTTACATAAGTAAGAAACCGTCCTGATAGATTGTGGAAGATAACCGTATCATGACTATCAGCAGGTATGACCTGAGTTATCATATGTAAAACAAGCTAGTCCCCTTCCGCTTTGCTGGTCGTAATTTAAAGTAGACTTGAAAATTGTCAAAGATATTCCTTGAGAGCAACCGCAAGCGCAAATGATTTTCTATAGCAACCGTTACTATAGTAACCGCATAAATAATACGAAATCAAAATGTTTGTAAAAGGTAATTAGAAATAAAATGATGAAAGATATATGAAATTCAAAAAACAAATATACAAATGATTCCGCGTAGAATTTTCGTGTTCCTATGTAGATACTTTCACTAATTTTCACGTGATTGGCGAACAAACAAAACACATTTTCACTAAACACATATAAGAAAGTAATTGTTTGTTTCTACAGCTTTTAGTTAAGTATAAATCTGTTTGTGATAGTCTTACATCCAAGTTATATCACACAAAATCTTTACTAATTAAAGTAGAGATTTTAATGATTGAATATTGCGATGATCCTATAATTAATCAGTGCCTTGAATCAGTTTTCACTTACTCTTTCATTAAGTAAGAACTACGTCAACAGTCTAATGGTAACTTCAGGTGTCAAAGTGAACGGTTACACGCGGTGCTCCTGTTACAAAGGGGCGGCGGATCAAAGGCCGCTTGTTGATACACCCGCGCTCGGGTTACTGGTTGTATTCTCGACACGGCGCATGTGGCGTCTTGTCATACTGCTCTCATAGCAAGGGGTGGGTATATCACAATGCAATTTTGGTTATATTTTTTAACACACTACGCTCATTTAAATATATTCATAATGTCCTAACAATTTACTACTGAAACACGACGTTTTGAGTAACAGAGAAAAAAATTTAGAATCAACGATCGATTAATACCAAAAATCATTTTTAAGTATCCAATTATGGTTAAACCATAGACAAGCTGTAAGAAAATCAGTTATTGTCTCTATTAATCTCTGTTTAACAACACAATTATATTTTATTAATAAAATAATTAAACATATGTATTTGAAATCACTCTAGTGATGAATGTATCATCAACATCATCATCATTTCAACCGATGGTTCTCCACTGCTAGACATAAGTCAATGAATATATGATTATTATTATTTTTTATGCTTCGAACATAACAACGTGGTGCCAATTAGGATAATATACGCTACACCACATTGTGCTCGTCACCTTGAAACAAGAGTTTAAACCTTGTTACGTCAATAATTACACTAGCTGCAACACCCTTCACCCTTGATCACAGTATTGTTAATCCGACACAGGCGAAAGCAGTCGGGGAACGGGTCCGCGCCCGCCCTCGACAACCGAGTACATTCGCCAGAAAAACCCACAACCAGACACATATTGTGAAAATCCGCCGTCGGATAACTAAAATCCCCGTAGCACACATTTTTTTTTTTTTTTTTTGGAAACAGTCTGTGGATCCGGGGCCATGAGCCCAGAGTGTCAGATAAGCTGTAAGAGTCACATAGGCTTGCAGCGGCAACATCATTACGAATCTAGATAGTAATGTTTAGCGCAGAAATAGACGGACTTCAGCATCTGAGTCTTACCACAAGATTATGTTAATAACTAGCTGATACCGTGCAGATATAGTTCTGTTCATGTTAATTTATTTTATCATACAGTTTGGCCACAGCATTAGGAGTTGCAATGGTATTGCATAGACGACCTCCGGCGACAGAGACCTTTTTTACCCAGAATATTCTGGTTGAGATATTATTAATAGTTGCCGGAAAAAAGAATTATTTTATGGCGGCACATTGACAAAATGGAAATGGTAGTGGGAGTAATTAGAGAAATACAACCATCTAACACACCACAAACATTTGTGACCTAAAAATCTGATGAGGTACAAGCGGATTAGGTTGTGATGACCCACTTAAAAATTAACTAGTAAACTTATTATGGAACTTATTAATAAGGTGGACCGACGATCTGGTGAGAAACGCGGGAACCCACCGGATGCGAGCAACGTGGGACCGATCGATGTTGATATATTTGGGAGAGACCTATATCCAGCACTGGACGTCTATCGGCTGATGATGATGATGATGATGAAACTGATTTTATATTAACATAAAAAGTTATATACCGTAATATTTATTGCACTTTTCACTTAGTAAATATTAATTAGAATATATTCTACTCAATTCATGACGAAAGCCCCCACATAAATCGCAGTGCTTCAGCAGGCACACTTAAGTATACTTGATCCATATACGATGATAGATTTATTTCAAATCTCGGTTATCAAGTGGTACCTTTTAGATTATAATCATGCAAAAATGCGAGCGATTGAAATACGTACAAATATTATATATGATTAGGTAATGGAATTTGTAAAAAATATCAGAAGAGCAAAAAGAGCTTTTCATCGTGCTATGAAAAATATTTTTCCCAGCTTAGATGAAAATTTTCTGATATTTGGAACTTTAGCAGTTAATTTATGGATAAAGGTTTACTGCGCATATCAGTGTGATTATTATCAATAATATAGATAAATGGTTTAACCAAAAAATTTAAGTAAATGTTTATAATGTAGACACTTTTGTAATTTCGACTTAGTTTCCCGCCAAGCAACATTATCTTTTCGATTATAATTTCAGTAGTAATATAATACTTTACTCATTGTTAATTTGTTAAAAACTTTACAATGTACTCGAGAGCAATGAATGCGAGTTGCCTAAAGAAACCTGTAAATCTTGGAAACTAAGAACGCTAGCTTAATAAAATATTTTATTTTTGTTTTAAGACGAGATCAGCAGTTTTTTTTTTGTTTGTGTAATTTTTAATAAATAAAATATATTGACAAAAATTTTATTACTTTCATGTAAGCGGTATTATATTGTCTATTAAACACCATTTAATTTATTAAGCTAGCATTCTTAGTTTGCGAGGTTTATAGGTTTTTTTAAGTGACCCGAATTCATTGCTCTCGAGTGTAGTTCAATTTATATAAAATATTTTTATATCCTCTTATAAAATGTTTCGTTAATCATTAATCAAAACATTTATCATTAGATTTTTTACAGTTTATTACTTTCAATGGTGTGTATAAATTTGAAGGGTGTTTTAAGTCTGGAATTCAGTCAAACACTGTTCAATTACCATCGTGTTAAGAGAAGGCCGTGAAGCCTCGTTTAGCACCTCTTCTATTAACGAAAAACTATTTATAAAACAACAAGTCTTTTGTCCGGCGATGGCAGCTGCCTCTATTCATACCATAAATTGGAACATTCACACCTAAAACGAAAATTATTATTTTTTTTCTCACTTACGTTAGATTCAGTACAGAATGGTTTCGATTTTACAATTCACAGCTCGAGAATTTTTACGACCGCATATGTCATTTAACGGTACCGGGTAAACAATATTTTTTTTACGGCTACCATAGAGGTAACATTTAAAGCAACCCCTTTATAATCAGGTCGCGTCGAGCGTCGCATTTTTTCACATAAAGTGAGAACCACATTGAACCTTAATAAAACATTAAATTACCACTTCTAACCTAATAAAGTACAAAAATCTCTGTCAAGTTTTGTAGATGACCATTCTATCAACATCTTTAATATTTTCTCAATATACGCAGGGAAATATTTTTTTTCTATTACGTTTACTACCTTTATAACCTAAAATAATGAGAGAAGCAGGGCATTAAGAAGTTCTGACAGAAATACAGCAATGCTGAAGATTTCCCATAGTTTAACTCAAATGTAACAAGGGAAATTTTATGAGTTTCAGCCGGACAAAATTCAACGTTAACCCTCCGTTACCCTCACAACATTCGAGTTTGAAATATATCATATCCGAATGAAGAAGTAGGGTCGTCTAAGGAATCGTAAGGACGACCTAAAATATTTTATTAGCTCATTAATCTTTTCAAACATGTAATTAGAAATAGTTTTAGCTGATACAGAAGAGCTAATGTACATTTACATTGATGAGTTTTTTTTTATTTATTCTGAATTTAATAAAACTGTATTTATTACTTAATTCAAGTTCAAATTGTAATAAGAAATAAATTTCATACGTTGTTTTTTCGATACACAAACATTTTAATAGATAGTTTGGATAGCAATTTTAAATCGGACAAAACTCAAATTGCAATAAAAGTGCTGATGTTTACAAGACGTTTAACTAAAGCTGAAGTATGCTTTACTTATTGGTGTATACCTTTCACAGAAACATCGAACAAAACGAGATCGCATTTAATTACGAAACCAATCTTTGCTTTATGCATGTTAAATAAATTGCTTAGCTTCACCAGTCACAAGCTGCAGCGGGTAAATACATTTATTGTTGTACTGTATTATTGTGTAACTTGATATCTTCAAATATATTTAAGTATTTCTTAAAATACAGAGATTAAACTATACATAGGAATATCACTAACACTTCCTATAAAATAATACTAACATCTAGTTAAAGACAATATCTAACTAGATTCAGTACTTAAGATCAACACTCTGCGGTGAATATTCAATATGTTACAACAATCTGTAACTTGAACGAAATTATAAAGTTGTCTTAATGCAAAGTCTCCATTCAAATCCCGTGGAAGGGTTAAAAGGATTTAGCTTACGTAAACATTGCTATACGCTATGCATATAATTGTTTTAACTTGATCGTCGCTTTAGACCCCTAAACAACTACACTTGGCTTCGGATTGAGAGCGCACTTATTTTAATACCGGCACCAGGCGCAGTCACAATATTGATGCCCACGGTGGCTTAAACATCACCTTCAGGCGTCTGGTCATTAAACGGATGGCAACCTTTCATTACACCCTGTTATGTCTCAATCAACCATTTTCTCATCTTGTGAATGAAATTAAAAACAAGGTTTTATGCCTCCCAATGATCATGTGAGAATTACAATACCCACGCATTAATACCTTACGATTTTAAAGGCTGTATTTAAAAAGGAAATTCATAAAATCAGCTAATAATATTAATTCCTTCGACAGCTTTT